>VZTX01010001.1:234464-313360 GCA_013400915.1 Pardalotus punctatus
TTTTTTTTTTTTTCTTCTCTCTCTTAAACAAGACTTCCCCCTGATTTTCCCCTCTGGCTGTGCCCTAGAAGATGTCTTTGGCTGATGCAGTTGGCTCCTGTTTCCAGTGCCATTCCTTGGCACCAGCTCCTCCTCCACACTTGTGGCAGCAGGTCAGGCTGTAGCACAGGGAGTTATGAAGATTCATTCACAAGCTGTGAATCTAACAGGAGGTTTGCAAAGATTCTTATGTACCCCCTTAAATGCTGGGGATAATATGCAGTGTTTTAAAGGGCTAAGTCTCAAATATGAAGAACCACCAGCTGTAAAGGCAAATGTGTAACTCAGTGCATCCTTTGGGCTGTGGGAAAGAAAGGACAGTACTCCATACATTTTTCCTTCAGTGGCTTTTAGCCCATTATTATTTTGGGGTGTTCATTGATCTTAATATTCTGTCTATAAATCTTTCCCAAAAACTTGTCTATACATTTTAAAAAATGGAGACACACAGAAAGTACAGATTGCAGGCTGCAGAGTGGTGACACTCTCAGCTTTCCACAAAGGGCAGATGTATCATATCATACATTAGATATCTGGGGAAGCTGAGGCTTGCAGATAAAATGACAGAGCAAGTAGGTAGTCAGGGTAGCTGCTATCCTGAATTAGACTCGATCTACTTAGTACTTTCATGTTAATGAAGTTAGGAGCTTTTTGGTATTCTCTTGTAATCTAACAAAGCATCAATATTGTCAGTGACAAATGGGTGGTGATTACCTGGTGAAGATTGATTACAGGCTTTAAATTTGCTGGGCTGAAGCTTGTGTTCATGTCCCCCCTCTAATAATCATTCAATTTACTCAAATCTACTCTAATTTTAGGCCTACGATACCAGTGTTTCCACTTGCCGATGACAGTTAAATCCTCATTGATATTGGTTAAGCCATTTGGACAATGTGGTGCGAGAAGAATGATGGATGGCTTTAATTTGATATTCTTAGACTGTCTTTGATGTTGTTCCTGCACCACTGAAAACTTGCTACAGAATTAAATTAACACTGCATCTGCTTTTGTGTTTGTATTCCAATAGCCAGGGGGCATATAAGCCTGCATTAAAAAAATAAACAGAAACTTCTATCTACTGTGGCATTGGGGGATGGGGGTGGATTTGAAACTCTTGATTAGAATGACAATGCTGTTACCCAAGATCTCACTTTTTCTTTTAGCTGCATCAGTTTTATGTTTTGTTAAGAGGTAAGAATATTATATTTGTGCACATAGATATATTTATACTGCTGAAAATGCAAATAATCCTTTGAAGGAAATGCTTCCTTTTTGTGCAGAGGGTCCTAAAATTCCCATATTACGATAAAGATATGAAAGTGGGGAGAAATATAGATGGGTAATAACATATTCTTGACTTTATATTGGTTTTGTCTTTCATATCAGAAACTTGAACTTAATCAGTTCTGATCTCTGGATTCCTAAATAATGCCTTTATTGATCTGAAAGAATGCATTAACTTTTCTTTCACATGACTGCTCCTGTGAGCAAGGGCTCCATCCCTGTGCAAACAAACATGGCAGGATGCCTACATCTCTTGGGGCTTTTAGACCCAGATGAGGGGACTGTCACCAAATGCAATGAGAAGTTCCAGTAACTTATTAAAGAGGACCCCAACTTGCTAAAGATGGTCATTTGTGATCACACCAGTCTGGAATGACTGTTTAGTGATGATTACAGAACATGCTTTTTAATTTATTTTTTCTGACATTATTCCGACTGGGATTGTGTTTTTTTGGCATATGTGGTGATATGGAGGGGGTGCAGGTGAAGGGTGGTGGATAAGCCTGCTGCTCCACAGGTGACAGCAGGAAGCATTTTTCTTCCTTTCATTTCCTTGTGTCCTCTTCTTTCTACGTTTGTCTGCTTTCCTCTCTACAGCATGGCAGCATCACTCCAGCAGTGCAGAGATTTTCTGAGGCAGGAGAGAAGCCATTTTTGGATTCTTTCTTGAACCATCAGATGGCCAGCAAATATATCCAGCCTCTGTGTGGTCTTGATGGTGGACTGATCTCATGTGGTCTGCTTGGTGAGCTCTGTATCCTTATCAGAGATCTCCTGAAATGTGAAGGGCTTCAGGTAGTTATTGGTAACAGAGCATTGTTTAACCCAAAAACCTTGATGTAATCCTTTTGATACCCTTGGTAGTTGTTTAATCACTCACCTATCCCCTTTGTTAATGCCTAAACCCTGAGATGCATAATATAAACCAAAAATAATTTTCTCAAGGATCTAATAGGAGCAATTTTCACATGAAAATATCTTAATTAACCTGCTAATTTTTGTGAAATTACTGTCAGCAAAGATGAAAATATTTGCTAGGTTACACACAGAAATGAACAAATCTGTTTCCAGCCTCTGATGGTGAAACAGTTGAATTCTGGTTTTAAGCAAATATTAGAGTAATGGCAGAGGTGCATATTTGCTCTTTGTTGCTCTCGGAGAAAAATCAAACTCAATATACCAATTAATACCTGATCTGAAATCTGCTCAGATCTATGAGTACCTTTCTTTACTTGACTTTGGATCAAGTCCTAGTGCGCAAATTATAAATATTGTAGCTAGGTCATTTCATTCAAGAAATGCACCAATCTTGAGACAGTTCAATTTTTTACTAACATATGCTCTTTTAAGATCCTCAAATAATAACACACTCATTGGCCTAAATCCAGGCTATTTCACTCTGCAAAGGCCACAAGATCTTGCAGGACCTATCAGCATCTGCACCAACCTCTTTGCTCAGTTTAAATGACTGGACTTAATCCACTCAATTGCCTCAATAGATCCATATCAGTAAAGAAGAGAAAATGAGTTTTGCACTGTTGAGGTGCGAGTCATATTTACAAGATTCAATAAGATCTTTCCAAAGCTTAACCTTTCTTTTGGATGCTAAAATACATTGCGGTGACAGGGTGCGCTGTTTGGGGTGGTTTTTGTTGCATACTTTGTCCATCACTGCTAATGGATGTCTTTAGGTCTAGTTAAATGTATTCCTGTATCCCATAAGAGTAATTTTTTTTTAAATATTAGAGGTAGGCAAGTTTTTGAAATACTCCCTTTTCACTTCATAGTTCACACGGTCTCACACTGGCAACCTTATGGGGGTTAGACTCACTGGAGCTGTCCAAAATATTGTGTTGTTTTGTTTATTTTTAAAAATTTCACTGTATATCTGACATGGTTGCCTGTAGGTGGGAATCACTGACTCTGTGTTGAGTAGCTGCACTGGAGGAATTTTAACTCTCCTCCTCTTGGCTCCTCTTTCCCCCCACAGACCTAAGGTGTGGCACAGAATAAACCTGTGAGCGGCTGTTCAGCATCTGTGAAAGTTAAATCCCTCTGACTTGGACACCTAAGGATTCTGCAAGAAAATTGTACACACTTGGCATTCAAACACTGCCACTGTTCTTGCTGGTTTTAATCACTATGAACCAAAAAATCTTTATTCTAAACTGGATTTTCAAGTGACTTGGTTTCAGGAAGGAAGCCATAAAAGAAAGTACATTTCATGGAAATATTCACAGCTGTATGTTGAATAAGGCTCTTTTTTTAAGACAGGATGAGTCCAGATAGATTTAGACACTGTATCTTTTGGCACATGAATTCCAAAGAAGAAGAAAAAAAAAAGAATTAATTTTCTTAATAGTTTTGGGATTTGTACAGTTTTCTGAAGTGTATATTCCAGTATTTCCTCTGAAACCTTAGAACAGTATAGGGCTAAACCCATTAAATACTTGCACTGCATTTATCTATGTGTGGCATGATAACAATCACAATTAATAGGTGGAATAATTTTTATATTATGGGTGAACAACCCAAGCGCTGGATGCTCTGGCACTGAACCTACAGGGCATTTGGGTGTCTCTTAACTTCAGAAAAAATGGACTTGGGTTTTCTTGTAATGAAATCGGCTTGCACGGTGCAAGTTCAGAGCTGGTTTGAATTATCCCAGTAAAGCTGCAGAGTTTGTGTATTTGGTTTTGGGATTTTTTTTGTTTGGTTGGTTTTTTTAGTTATTGGGATTTATTTTTTTTAATGAGCTTTAAAAGCTAAAACCAGTGGGCAAGGCTACTCATGCCTGTAATGCACACAGAGACCCTTAATTTGTTAATGCCAGAGTTCTCACTATTTTTCATGAATGAGCCTGTTGTGAGGATCCCTAAAAAGAGAGCTGAAACCTCTGTTACTTTTGTTTACAATAAGTGATTTGGTATAGATGCTCTGACTAGACTGATATGCTATTGCATGCTTTAGTTACACATTGATTTAAAAATGTTTTATGAACTTGAAATAATGCACTCATTCCTGGCATCCAGTATGATTTGCCCTACTTAATCTATTTTGCTTCTCTTCCTTTCCTCCATCTATTTTCAGATTGACTTTGTCCAATTTTTTTTTAATAACTATTTTTAGAGGTGAATGTCCTTTGTGGTGTATTTTTAATCATGCTGAGTTGCTATATTATGTTAAAGTCTTATTAACAACTGACATGAACTGAGAATAGTTCATTGTACTGGGCAGTAGAGTGCAGTAACTTATGAATTCTTAAAATAACCAGCTTTTTGATTTCTCATTTTCTACTTCTGAGATAGATTGGAATAAAAAAAAAAATTAGGACTCTAAATCCCTACTGTTACAGCATCATAAAACCGTTTGCTTATCTGAATTTCATAATTAGCGTGGTGTGACAAAGGAAAGGGGAGGGGAAAATTCCTACTACTTGTCCCAGTCCTCTTCTATGCCCATTTGTGAGTCAATTGCACTTATGGGTTGAATCTTTTGGAATCTGGATGGTTATCTAGTGCTACAAGGTGCCCTGTAGCAGATGCATCACTGAAGCCTGTACCTACAGAAGTGCCCAGGAGACCTTAGTGTGTTGTCTCTACTGCTTGCTGGACAGGGTGATAAAGGTGACCTTTAGGGGAAGCTAAGTGCTTCCCATAAAAGCTGCTGGCTGACCTCAGTCTACAGGGACAGCCTGGGGTCAGCAGCCTCTCTACTGCATTATGTCACTCCTGAATACTTCATGTTTTCCAGCACAAATGTCAGTGTGGGAAAAAACCAAAGTGTCATCTGTTCCAGGAGGGTCTAGGGGTTTATGGCTATGAGAAAGCATCAAAGTTAACCTTCACTTTCATTCCATACTCTCCAAATGCTAATGGCAATCATGTCAGCTACTTGAACTTGAGCAATGAAACAAGATTCTTGAAACAGCTTACTTAGGGTTCCTCACAAGCAGCACTGGAAACTTATTTTTGCAGTTGTGAATTCAGGGTGCTGATTTCCCTGGCCCAGGAAGAGTTGTAGTGAAGCTGCCCAGGAAGAGCAGATCCCTTGTGAGCAGGGACGCTGAACTGAAATAAAGACCTCTAGCTCCTTCTGTCAGTGCTGTGTGAGGACTTTCCAGCCTGCCTAGCACATGTGAAATTCTGCGGTATTTGGTCTGGTGTCTCAGGCTGTATAGCCCTGCATTCCTAGCTGTTGCCACTATTCTGCTTACATTTCCTAGAGATTTTCAAAATAACATGTCTAAAGAAAAGGAGCAGGAGAAAAACATTGTTTATCCCTTTCCCTTTCCTGTTTCCATACCAGAGAGGCTGGTTTTATCTTGCTCTCTTAGTTGTGCTAGTAGTTTGGTCTAATCCCTCTCTGTTATCAAGCTGCCCTTTTCTGTACAGATTGTCTTGATTATTTTTCCATTCAACAGAAATTATAGGCATGGGTATGAAGGAAAACCGGGGGCTATGAGAAGGATTAAGGAACTGAGAAGTTTGTGTCCTCCTCCTCAGTCCCAGAGTGATGGGGAAGATGAATGCTCAGCTCACTGGACCTTTGCAGCAAGCTTCACTGTTATTTTCACTAGGACAAAATGTTAAGATTTTATAATCTTCTTATAAAAGTTTATCTACCACGCAGCATGCTTACTCATGGTGTGGTGAGATAAGCGTCAAGTGTGAGGAAGGTATGCAGATTTTGAATTTGGAACCTGAAGAACTGTGCTGTGGTATGAGGTTGGACAGAGTTTATTTGCATAAATCCTTTTTTCTTTTACTGCCTTGTAGTTTAAGTGAAGAAATAAGAAGTTGATAGGTTGTGGCCTAGAGGGTAAATATCAGAAATTAGTCAGTGATTTAATACTTGAAATATAGGGAAAGTGTTTCGTTTGAACTAAGATATGATTTGTTGTTCTTATTAAAAAAATATCCAGTGCAATTAATTTGCATTTAGTGTTGAAAAAAGCTCAAACTGCACTATCTACAAGTGGCCTTCTTCTTCATTTTAGTGGTTTAATCTTCCCCTTTCATGCCTTTGGTGGGGGGAGCCTGCTGTGCAGTGCCTTGGAGAAGGTACTGATGTTCTCCTGCACTGATTCACAGGTAGCTCCAGCAGCTGAGCCCCTTCATCCAGCTCCAGGTCCCTGGGTGCTTTTTCTGCAGTTCGGTTCAGAACAAGTGTGCAGATTGAGCCAGTCAATCAGATCCATATGCAACCACACTGGTTGGCTTCAGCAGTTTTGTTGGCCTACTTGGTCAGTTTTCAGCTCCATGAATGCAAAGCAGTTGGAGCCTTTTGGTAAAAGTCTTTCTGACAAAATGTGCCTGTGCTTTTCCAAGATACTTGGTTGAAAACTATCTGAAGACCTTTCTTTGCTACACTGATTTATTATTTCCTAGTTACTCTGCGAAGAACATCATCACATTATGGATCTGGAATAAAAACGGCTGAGCTCTCTGCTTTCAGTTCCACTGGAGAAACGTTTGCAAAAAGACAGAGCTGGAGTAACTCAGTGCAACAACTGGCAAAGGCAAGTCCAGGAATGACCCCGGTAGGGTTCTTTAACTGGCTGCTGCTACATGCTGCTGCATGTGAATTATTCACCAGCTTAAGCTTATGAATAAAATACGTGCCTCGGGAAATCCAGCTGCTATGTGCTCTTCTTATGCTGTCTCCTGTTCTTTCCTTCTCCTCTCCTCCCCCAACACTAAGTCTACATTCATGTTTTCTGCATTTCCAGGCTAGGACAAGTTTTGTCATTTAGTCACAAGAATCCAGGGAATATCTGCTATACTCAAGCCCATTTGGAAATACAGTCCTGCTTATTCAGATTTTTACTAATAACTATGATTTTCCAAGTGAGAATTTTGTGCACTTGCTTGGTCCATGTTACAGGGCACACTTCACATAAGCTGCCTGTGCCCCTTCACCATAATTGTGGGTGCTGCTGCAGCTGCAGGACGAGTGAATGTTTTGGCTTTTAATGCATTGTCAACTTACTCCCATTCTCGGTACACAATGTGCTTTGGAAATTTTTTGGTACTCTGTTAAAACACTATTAATTCTCTTAAAATGTTGCATGAAACATGATGTTCACTGAAAACAAACACTCCCACCCTCACCAAAACCCATACCCTCCCAAAATTAAGTTCAAATAAAAGGTACAAATCCACACCTGCAGCTGTCGCTGCCTTTCGCCTGTCCTTGACTTTAAATGTGTCTCATCTGTCACTGGACATTTACTGATTGATTGAAATCTTTTTGGTTACTTGTTTATGTCATAAGGGATTAGAATTAGATCACAAAACTAGTTTTTCCACGTTTAAAGGATTTAATTTTTATAGAAGGGGAAAAACAGTGCATTAACCTCTCAATGAAACCTGCAATACTATTTTCTTCCTCCCCCAAAAAGAAATGCAGCTGATTTATTTAATAAAACATTCATTGGATTTTACAAATGTCATTATCACTAGACTCTAAACAGATGCTGGTTCAGTTATTGTGTTTGCTGCTGCATTCATTTGACTCCACAGGAGCCAGATATGGAGGAGTTGCAATAGCCTGAAAACACACGTAGCCCTTCATTATGCTTTTGAGTCTTGGTGAAAGGTCTTGGGTGATCCAAGCTTTAGGGCTGGGCCTTGTAAGAGCATTGTAGCACTAATAATCATAATTACAATAAAGGTACTAATGCCCTAATCAAAGGGTAACTCTGACATGCTCAAATTCAAGATTCTATTAAAGGCTTTGTTGTGTGTATAGTACCTGGCAGTGTGTTTCTACACAGCCCTTTGTTTCCAAGGGTGCAAAGTACAGGGCAAAGCCTGGAATGTTGGGAGGAACTCATGATCTGGCAAGAGTCTTCTCAAGGGTATCTTTCGAGGAAGCTCTTTTGACAGTAATGTCTGTGTAACTGCCCTTGCAGACCAGCTGAAGCATGCTAGGAAGCAGCAGCATCAGTAGTTTATGGATCTGCAGGGCAGCTCCTGCTTTCTTTCCCTCCTGTGGTGGGATGTAAATCCCTTTTCAGGTTGGGTAATGCAGGACTGCAGCCACCAGATTCATTGAATGGCTGAAGCTGGTTTTCTGCTGGTGACTGCCCTGGGATGGAGAAAAACAAATGTGGGGAAGTCCAAAGCAAATTTCAAAGATATTTTTTCTTATTCTATTCCCAGTTTGAATTTGGTTTTGGGCTTTTCATTAATCTTTTGTAGTAAGGAGTTCGTAAGGAATGGAATAATGGTGAAGAAGCAGCCTCTTATTACGAAGGGGTCCAATATCATTGCAATGTACCCTTCATGTTTTGTCTAACAGCAGAGTACAGTGTCATGGGCGGCTTTCTTGTGCAAAAGACAAATTTGAATGATCAGCAATATATTTTTGTTTTTCTTAAAATGGTTTCCTCTTCTTAGTATCCATAGAGAGCTTTTTCAATCAAATATTACTGACAGCAAAAACATTATCTAGTGTATAGACAGATGGCAGGATGATAATTGTTTAGAGGGACAGATGGTAGTTTCTTGTACCCACTTTCTAGTTGCTGTGTTTTTAAAGCTCAGCAGTTGCATTGTACAGCATTCGTGGTGTCATAAAATACCAACCACTTTAAATAACTCTGAACCAGGCTTTCGAGTGATTTGTTTAAAAGGAGCCAGTCCTATTTAAAACATGATCAGCTGAGGATGCCTAGATATTTGACAAAGCAGATTGTAATTTAGAGGAAATTGTGCCTAACTTGAAGCTTATATTCTCAGCAAATGCAGAACCCTTCTGCCTCCTTTCTGTCAGAAATAAGTCTGAAATTACAGAAGAGGAATTCTTTCTTTTAAAAAAAAAAAAAAAAAGAAGTCTAATTTGGCACTAAGGAGAGGGCACCATAGGAATAAAAATAATGTATGAGTTGGAGTGAGCTGCCACAGATATTTGTAGAGACATGCCTGGAATTCCAA
The DNA here is from genome assembly GCA_013400915.1 of Pardalotus punctatus. Classification (NCBI taxonomy): domain Eukaryota; kingdom Metazoa; phylum Chordata; class Aves; order Passeriformes; family Pardalotidae; genus Pardalotus; species Pardalotus punctatus. Next base: position 243,728 of record VZTX01010001.1, read on the forward strand.
GTTAGTTTCTCCCACAGACTACTGTAAGGGTGATTAGATCCACAACATGAAGAATCATATACATAAATGACTTACAGTGGAAAAAAAAAATATTTAGTTGCCTTGTGAATCTGAGGATTACATGAAACACCTTTATTCTTCTCTACAAAGACAAAGACCTTTTTAGGAGTAATTTCATGAAACACATGGGGGTGGTTCAGGCTAAATCCTGCATGGTTTAGCAAATCTTTTTTCTCCGTCTCATTCTTTTAACCTGTGTAAAGGGAAAGGGAGAGATACGCATTCAACAGGTTCACATTCCAAAGTTAGGTTGATGGAGGAAGCTTTCATTGTGACTGATGAAGCCCTCATCTCACAGGGGACCAAGGGTCTATATCATCAGATTGTTGTTTCTGGTGGGCTTTTAGCCTCCACAAAATTCTACTTTATATAGTATATTAAAATATTTGCAGGCTTTCTGGGGTGGAGGCTTTCATCTGAAGGTGTACCGCAGGGATTCTTGCCTTTGCTCTGATGCTTACTGTTGGTATAAATATAATTTGTTGTATAAAAAAGAAGACGATAAAGTTATCAATACAGTAACTTTTAACATAGCAATAGCCATAGGTGAGGTGGCTGCATTCTCAGTCACAATCCCATGGCTTCAGAGGTGATGCTCTGCTTGGGTGGGGGAAAAATTAAGCACCTGTACTTTCAGTAGTCAGCCTTTGGGATGATATGCCATGAGAAACTGTCAGTCCAAGATAATAATTTAAAATGTGAAAGCAGTTGAAATCATAGTCTCAGTGTTTTCTAAAACCCCCTTCGTATATCTATTCTTTGTCAGCTACCTGTTAAAAATGATTTTCAGCACTAGAACCACAAGGTCATCGAGTCCAGCTCTTGGGTGAATGGCCCATACAGGGATCAAATCTGCAGCCCTGGTGTTATTAGCACCATCCTATAACCAACTGAGCTAACTTCAGGGTCATTTTATATAGAATGTGTGGAGGAAAGTACAGATTTAAAATTTTCATTTAGAGAAATGCATGAAAACTGAACTTTCAGCCAGTAGACTCAGACCTGCCCAGTTCTGAGATTAAGTGCTATCCACTCTGGGAAATTAAAAGTGTGCTGTGCAACACTAGGCAAAGCAGACAGCCCTATTTATTTGTTTATTTATTTATTTTAATATTGCATAATCACAATGAACTACTTGTGAGCAATCTGGAATATCAGAATTATTTGAAAGAGATGTTTTGCAAATAATTCTGAATAAGGAGCGCATATGAAAACTGCCAAGTGTTGTTGGACAATTCGCAAACAGGAGGAGGCTAAACTCATTAAGTAAATGATTCACTACAAATTAACTCGGTCTTCCTTCTGAGCTTTTGAGCCTGTTGGAGCTGCAACAGCTAAGAGGCTGAATTGTGTGTGATTTTCCCTTTTAAAATTGTGGTATTCTGATCAACATGAGCCTTGCCCACCTGGGTGTTTGTATGCATGATTAAACCAATGGAAGTTGTGTAGGGCAAATTTTATTTAATTTCAATTTTTTAAGGAGGATCATTGATATAACTTTTTAATCAGTTTCTGTGAGGGTCAGGCCTCTCCTTCCTCAGGCTCCAGTGGGCAGAGTGGGGCCACTGTGTCCAGGTGCTGCTTTGCAGTCACCAGGCTGAGTCTGTCTCTGCTGAGTGCACTGATGAGACTGGCGAGTTCAGTCGGAGCCTGCTTGGGCTGTCATGCAGCTGAGGCTCTCCAGTGGTCCTGTCCTTCATTTCCACTGCTCCAGTTAGCTTAATGCTTTTCCTTAACTGCTTCTGAATTCTTTCATGATAGCAGATATATAGCCAGTGTCATCTGACAGATTTTTAGGCATCTCTGTTGTAAACATGTAAGTATTCATTTAATGCTTGAATTGCTTTACCATCCTCTGTGGCTGTATTTCTCATTCCTTTCTGAAATGATCTTTCTTCATCCTTGGCTGAGTCCCCTTCTATACTTTGAGAAAAAGCTTCTTGATATCTAACACTGTCAGCTATACTTCTTCCAAATTTTTTTTCAGATTATTCCCTGAATCATGTGTCTTTTCTGTAAAGTGTTACTTCTTGCCCTGATTCACTGTTTTTGTATGGCATGTTTATTTTAAACTTGGTTGGTCTTCATAAAGTGTTTATGAAGAGTTGCAGTTCCTTACACTAGCTAAAAAAGATTCCTTGAAAAATTACAAATGGCTGCTTAGGCTGATTGTTCCCTGGCCTAGGGAGGAGATCTGAGCTAAAAAGATCTCAGTTTCCTCTCTGTTTTTCCCTTGAATGACAACATAACCACCAACAAAACTGGGATTTCTTTGGCAGTTGCATTTATTTCTGTGCAGTGAAGGAGATCCATTTAATTCACAGTAGGTGACTGGGAAAGTGTCAGGTGTGGGACTGAAGAGCCTTGGCTACGAAGGGGTTGGTCAGTGCTGTGTCCTGGCCATGTCACACTGACCCACCACACCCTGACCCTGGTGCTGAACATGGGATCTACGCTGTGGGGACCCTTCCCAATGATGGTGTAACTATCCAGAAACAGAAATATTCTTGTTTGTAGGCAGAAGAGGCAGTATCTTATAGCAGCAGAGTTGTGGAAGGGTTGTTGTGGTGACTCTGAGTCTTTACAAGCAGAAGTCGAGACAAAATAATGTAGGGATAAGGTTCTAAAGCTCCTATGAACAGGAAAGCCTGGTCCTTTGAATTCAGTGATGAAAAAACCTACCCTTTTCAGAGGCTGAAAGTGAAGAACATGTGTGCTTATTTCCTTATTAATAGGAATGGTATGATTTATCAGGCTATTCAGAAATCTGCTGTGCACATATAAAATTATTATTTCTAAGTTTAAAAAAAATTTACTCTTGCCTTACAAATTTCTTGAATCACATTCGTCTGCCTGAACCTGCTGCCTACACAGAAGTGGTGACTTCTGTTAGCTTTCAAAAGTTATGCAAAATGCACTTCAAAAATAAGGACAGTTGAGTGTCAGATTATCAGAAAATATTTGCTTCTTCATAATCCTTTGACTCTCCCCTCCCCCACCCATTAATCTATACTACTGTGGAACAAATGTTTGCATTAATTGTGCCAGCTTTTGAATTAGCAATAGATGAATCTCTAGCGGCTTAAAAATTTGCTTAAGTAAACAACCAATGAATCACATGTTCCTCTAGGGTTTTTTGAAAGTAAACAACAAATTTTTTCCCAGTATGAAATAGGACATTTCTGTTTTAAAGGCGGGCTCTGCTTCAGGCTGGAGATAGACTTAACTTTCCTAATGACAAAACATACTTTTTTAAGAATTCTAAAAAGGTAGATTTCTGAGCTTGAAGACATCATGCTTTTAATGACTTGGAGAAAGGCTGCCCTTTCTGCTCGCACTTTGCTTTACTTTGGATCCACTTGAGTTTGAAGACGGCATCAGGCCAACGGCAGCAAGGGGACTGGCGTGTGGTAAATTGTCATGGTCTCCTCAGCACGTCCAGGGCTGTGCTATCTTCTTTGTGCTGCTGCAATGTGATGGTACGAATGATTAATCTTTCTTTCTAGAAGGGCGCCTCAAAAACTAAAACCAAGTTTGGAGTATAGAACTGGATCACTTCAAGAGATTTTCTAGGCCTTGTGTGGACTCAGTGTTCTCAGTGTGCCAGGTTGTGGGGTTTTTTTTCCCAGCACAGCTTTAGTCACATCATTTGGCAGCAGAATACTTATTAAACAGACTATTTTCATCAATTATCTCTCTGTTTTTCATGTGTCATAAAACCTAGTGGCTTTTCTGCTGCATGTTGCAATGAAACAAGTGGCGTTCAGGTGAACAGAAACTGTCCCACTTCTCTTCCTAATGAAAGATGTGGATTGAAGCGTGTGCTGAAAGCCAGAGCAGTATATGACTGTCACTTGCTTTGCTTCAGTCCATACAATTTTACTCTTTCCAGTTCAAGTGAAGATGTACTCTGTTAGTGGTAAGGACAGTCTTTCTTTGACTAATTATTTTAATGAAGAAATAGAAATGTTTTAGCATTGATGTCAAGGTGTTACATGGAACCAGTAATACATTCAAGGTAAATGCACTTCTGCATCTACATTTTTCTTATTTTCTTGTATTTAATAATAAAAATAAAATTAAATATTCTGAACCAAGTGTAATGTTTTTGCCCAGGAGAGCTCAGGTTCCTAAGTCAGGGCATGTGTGTAAGTGAAGACCTCTTAAAAGGCAGAGATCACGTTGTAAAGCAATAAATTACTCAAAGCCCCTATTTTTAAAATTTTGTGCTTGGCTAACCAAGTGACATTTTTAAAGCTCTTACAAAACAGCTTTTTTAGGGGTTGTGACATTCGAGCCACTTGTCCTTTGCTGCTTCTTAGCCATTGTGCAATTATACTCAGCATAGGTCATACAACCAGGTAGGAAAGCACGTGAGATGAGTAGGTGAACTGTATTGACATGGACTGGAGAGCTGACACTTGGTCTGATGTCACATATTAAACCAGTGGGATAGGCAAGGGTGAAATGCTTAATAATGTTGGCGCAGAAGAATTCAACCAGGAAGCAGTTTAAGATGTTCTGGTAAACAAAAGTCATGTGTAACTGAAAAAGGCTTATCATAAATGGAACAATTCATTAATTTAAAGCCCAGATAAAATTGTAGATGAGAGTGAAAGTGTATAGGAAAAATTAACAAGATGACAACAATGAAAAAATAAATTAATGGGAGATGAAGCAGCTACACAAATCCTGAACTGCACATATGATAGCTAACACTCTAGAGATGGTGTTAACTGTAGAGGAGGTGATGGAACAACAGTCATCACTTTACTTTGGTACCGTCACTTCTTTGAGTCAGAGCATGGGCTGTTCATGTTAATGCTCTGCTGCTGTTGTGCAGTAAGGTGTGGTGCCGTACGTACTTTGAAATGATGAGGTGCCAGGGCTCATTTGTACATTCCTGTAAACCTCTTCTGCTCTTGGTGAAGACATAAAAACGTTCTTTGCTCTCCACAAGATGAAAACAGAGACTTTTAGAGACTGATGTTTTGGAAATCATGAAGAGAGAGCCCCTGGGGGCTGAGATCTCAGGCTTTATTGAATGAGACTGAAACTATAAGGGTGTCTGTTCCGGTGTGTAGTCTCCTTTGATACCCCTGATAATATCCAGTGAGTGGGAGGTGGTCTGGCCTCGTTGGAGCAGTGAGCTCTGAGTGCGAGCTGCATGTGGAGCTGCTGTGCTGGGAATGCAGCCCTGCTACCAAAGCGTGAAGTGTGAACAGAGTCTGAAGTTTGGGCGTTCCTCCTGAGAAGGTTATGCTCTTCTCGCCAGGCCTGAGTTTCACAAGGACCAGCAGCGTCTCTGCTGCCTCTGCCCAGTCTGAAAAGTCATGATGGTTGTTGTGTCTCTTCACTGCTTGCTCAGGCTGTTCTGGTCTTATTTAATAGCTGTGTCATTCCTGCCAGTTTTTCCTGGCTAGGCATGGCAAGTGACAGTGAGCCACTGAACATTTTTTTTTTCCCCCCAGAATGGTATTCTCGTTCCAGTGATTAATCAGTTCTCTGCCTCTCATTTTAGGTTGGAATATAACATCAAGCGTCTCTCCTCGTGTTTAAGAGGAGGCAAAATCCTCGCATAAAAAATACACAGTTCTCTTTGCTTGAGTGTGTAACCATTAAATGAAATATGGCTAAGCTCTGGGATACCATGGGCAACAGAAAGTTAATCACTATTTCCTCATGCTTTGTGTATCTGTCTCTTCTGGTACTCATTAAAAAAGGACATCAGCTCCCGAGTAAGTACCACACCAGATGCTACTTATTCTGAATGAGAACTGAAGGAACCATCATGAAAGGAAAATTTACATCATTTAAGTGTGCAGTGAAACCAATTTGCAGTCATGTAGGGAAATACTGTTTTAGAATTGCTATTAGTAAGGTTTCACAGGGAGGCAGAATATGATGGTGAACTCCAAACATGAATATGTTTGTTTTCAAAGGGTAAGGAATTAATATCTCAGGGTAGAATAATCTAATTCTGACTGGTGTTAAATGATGAGTCACTCTTTATCTTCTCTTTGCTTGAGAAGGTTAAGGCCCTTGCAGTGTTGTTAAATCATTTTGACCCAAGTGCTGTATGAGTTTCAAGGAGATATTCAATTCAAAATCACCACCTTCTTAAAAATTGTTATCTTCTTATGTTATGTTCCTTTTGCTTTCACCTGTGACCGTAATTAGTTTCTGACTGGTATACTCTGAGCTTGGGGAAAAACCATACTTATGAAATGTTGTATACCTGAAGGTTAGGTTCAAATATAAATTTTAACTTAGGTATGTCTAAGGTGAATTTCCTCTGAAGATGCCTGTTTCTCTCTCGATGATAAAGACAGCCTGAGGTGACAAGTTTATACATAGACAACAAATTGCCACATGCCTGTATTAGATTAGGTGAATCCTAAAGAGACTGACAGTTTGGCTGGAGTGTAGACTGAGGAAAGAGTTCACACAAAATAATCCAATGTTTTGATCCCTTGACATGCAGGATTGAAAAAGAAATTAAGAATTTATGCCTTTAAAAATAGATTTTACTAAAAGCACTGTAGGTCTATTTCAGTGAGCAGAAATAGATCTTTTTGCCTGTGGAACTCCTGTTCACTGGAGGATCTGAAGGGTGTCCATGGTGAAGGCACTTTTGTGGCTCTTGGGTCTGCTCATTCATCGTGCACCTTTGATGAACCCTGAAATAAAACTCTGTAGTGATTACATGGCCCATCTTTTCTTCCTAAATCAAGAAAAGCTTTCTTAGCTGGTGCATTATTTTTTGTGTGCTTCAAACTTTCTGGTAATTCTATAACTATAAACTCAAGAAAAATCCAAAACCTATTTGTACTCTTGTTCAGAAAGTTTGCTGTGGAGTAGTGCTCTAGCACATAATTGATGAATAATAACTTTATTACAAACTGGCACGGGGTTTTTGCTGTTGCTGCTGTTGTTGTTTTGGTGCTTTAATTTTTTAAAAAACACATAACATATTTGTCCAGCATTAAAATGTCCCTGTAAAATATATAGGCACATGTAATGTTGGATATCTCAAGTTAACTTGAGTGCTAAAAAAGCTTGCTTGGATTTAATGGAGCAATGTTGTTTGGGATAACATTCTTCTTTTCTGAGCCACTGGGAAAGAAGTGTGACAAAATATTTGTAGATCAGGAGACACCTGTAACAAACAAGTGGAAGAACACTGACCATAATCCATTTCTACCAGTCAATATATATTTTCCAATGTGCTATACAGTACATTCAAAGCTAGAAGTTCTCTTTCTACTTCCCCAGCGAGCCTAGGAAATAGATTCCGTTAAAACAAACATTTCCCTGCTGAGAAGTCTGTGCAGTGGCTGTCAGAAGGGACATTTTAATTTATTGGTTACCAAGAAGCTGGCCGGCCCTAGAACTCCAACAAAGTTTTGTCTACTGCAGTTGCTCCCCATACAAAGTAAACTCAAATAATCTTCAGTGCTGCTAGCAGCATTTTTATAGTTCTAGCTTCTGAGAGCAGGCAGGGCTGAGTAGTCTCTGTTTTGCCATTTTTTCTTTGAGGAAAATGGAAAATTTCCCAGGCTATACACCCATCTCTCTGATTTATAATTCTGAAGATAAGATTGACCAATGAAGTTCTGCAGAATGACATTCAGTTATGGAATGGGGCATACTCTTTCTCATTATTTCTCTAAGATAGGCAATGCTGATTAGATCTAAAATTTTGCCTCTGGATAACAGAAGATCACACAGCTGCATGCGAGATGATGGACTCATGCTGTGACCTGTCTGCAGAGCACACTCAGAACTGACAGAGGGATGATGGGGGGACCATAATACCCTGCACAGAAGAGGGACAGCAGCACTCTAAAAATTTGCTCTACCATCCTCTTGTCTCTCATCCTTATTTGTTTCACTTATGTTCTGTTTCTCAGTAAATCCCTTGGTATTTGATTGTGATTTCTTTGTCAGAAAGCAAAAAACATACTGCAGTATCGGTAGTGCATTGCAGTGCACAAGATGAAACTACTAGTTTTGTGGGTATTTTACTTGATCTCACTTTGGAGCTGTAGCTTATGCTTGCTTTATGATATTAAAAGGTTAAGAGAAATACTAACACTATGTCAGTGTTGGAAAACCTCTGGAGAGACATGATCCAATTAGTGCAGACGCTCTAGTAACTGTTGCTTTATAAAATAGCACTGCTTTGAAAATGCTGTCCTTTGAAAATGAAGGAGACTGAAGGGCAGAAGAGAAGGCCCACATAGATGTAGCTCTCTTTCCCTCTGCTATCTGTTCTTCCATTTAGGATTATTTATTTATTGCTGGCTTTGGGCTGGAGACACTAGTGGCCTCTACTTGGCTTTCCAAGATGTATGAGGGTTGAGGGCTGGCTGCTTGCAGGCAAAAAGTGACTCCTGATCTTTTTCAGGAAAGCTCTCAGAATCTGTTGCTCTGTCTCAAATTCAGAATAAATTCAGAACAAATGGGCTTGGAGTCTTTCAGTGGTGGTTTTTTTTTTGGTTTTTTTTTTGTTTGTTTTGTTTTTTTTTTTTTTTTTTTTTTTTTTTTTTTTTTTTTTTTTTTTTTTTTTTTTTTTTTTTTTTTTTTTTTTTTTTTTGTTTTTTTTTTGTTTGGTTTTTTTTTTTAAATGTTGTGACTTAGTCTCACTCCACCTCTGGAGAAATTTCTGGCCTTTGGATGGTCAAACCATGCTCTGTCTTGCAAGTTTTGGCCATCATCTTGTGTTCTGTATTACCACAGCACTGGCATCTTGCACGTTTGGAACGCGGACCCGTGGTGAGTCACCAGGAGCAGGGGCAGCAGCAAGAGAGGAGGTTAGCAATGAAGGAGCAAACTGATGGTATTTAGTTGGCTTTCAATTTAACCCTTTCAGCTAGAGTCACTATTTGCATCATTGCCATAAACAGGCAGTTTTAAGCACAGGCAGCTGTTTAATGCAAAAGCCAAACTTGTTTTTCTTTGTGGGAGCAGGATTTCACCAAACAAGGTTTGTTGATGAACCACGGTGAAATCTGGAGAGCCACAGGCTGTGTAGCCCATGCTGACGTGCTGCACACCCCCACGTGGGGGGGAGCCAACGTGGGGTGCCCACACATGGGGCACCCACACATGGGGCAGCAGAGTCCCAGAGCAGTTGGACACACCAGGTCCAGCCAACCTGAGGCTGTTTGCTCCCTCCTAGGGCTCCTGCAGGCCCTGCACTGCTGTGGTGACATGGGACCTCCATGGCAGCTGGGGTCTCCTTTGCCTGGGAGCAGATGCGCAGAGTTGAGCTGTGCACAAATGTCCTGAGTTTTGTAAATGCAAACGGCAGCCTGAGGGGTTTCTTGCACGGAATTTTTTCTTCAGCTTTTGTCAGGAAGGTGTTGGCGTAAAAGATATGCACCAGAAGGAAAGGGGAGGGTCGTGGGGAGGGCAGTGAGGGCATCAGCACTGATAGATGCTTGTGAAAATGCATGTTTTCAGTGCTCTTCTACTTCTTCAGTACCAAGAGTTTTTAGTCTTTCTAGATGGAAGGCTCTTCAGTGCTGTGGTTTTGGTTTTTGTTTTGTTGTTTAGGGGGTCTCTTACCCCATGATTCTGTCCCCCTTTATGCCAGGTAATTACTGCTGAGCTCTGCAAAGTTCTCTCTCTGCACTAATGTCCCCACCACATGGGCATAGCTGTTTTGTTTGTTCCCCCCATCCTTCTTTCTTGATACCACGAGATGATTACCAGAGGGAGTCTAAGTAAGCCTGTCAACACACACACCCCCCTGCAACCAAACCAGAGCCCTCCCAACAGTGTTTGCAGCGACATGCAAACTCTGTCATCACTATCCTTAAGGGAGAACATCTGCTCTAGTCCTATCACCAGTTATCTCCTCCTTATAGCTCTGCTTTCCTCTTGGGCATGCAATCACATAGCTGCCTTGTTTCCTGATGTTCTGTGTGATACATCCTCAGGGTTTTGAAAATATCTGTACCTTCACCAGCCTGCTTTTTCTTACAATGCTTCTGTATCCATTTACCATCTCTTCTCATGTTCTATTTTGCTCAATAATCTTGCTTTTTCCTCTCTGCTACATGAGCACCCCATTTTGTTCTGTCTCACAGTTCAGATATGACATCTGACGAACCATTTTCCCATCTCCTTATCTCCCTGCCCCTTTTTGTTTTCCCTGCAGACTTTTGCAGACTCACTTTGGTTAATTGTGCTTGTGTTTGGAAAGAGCTGCTGGCACCGGCTCTAACACAGCTTCTTGAAGATTCACAGCTTCTTGAAGAAGCTTATGGCTTTCAGTTCTCTGGCTGCTTTGTGCTTTTAACTAATTTATCATACTCACCTCAGAAAGATAGAGCTTGTCATGAAGAACAAAAATCCATGATTTCTTGAGGGATACATCACATCTTGTGGAGCAGTATTATGAAAGGTTTTCTTGGTCTTTGCTAATGCTAACCTAGATTTTGAATGGAGCCTGAAATTTATTGCCTATCCAAATCCTAATGCTTACTTCTTGTATGAAATTGCTCAGCATCCCTCTGTCTCAACATAAATTGCTAAATAACAGTAACAGTTATTTTCTACAGAATTGTATAAAACATTCTGTGTTGACAATTTTATAAGCAGGTATTTTTCATTGGTTTTCATCATGCCATATTTTGCCAGCTTTCTTGCTTTAGTTTCTGAGGTTTTGGTTGTTCGTTTCAAGTAAATAAATGCAAAGAGTCTCTTTCCAGGGTGAAAACCTGAGAGGTGAGGCCAGTCCTTCCAGGATTAAGTTCTTATATGCAAACTCAGTTATGGAAGGAGAAGTATTGCCATCCATTCTTGCAGGGAGCAATGTAAGATATAGAGAATTTGTTTGTGCCTGGAGGCAAATATTTTAAAACAAACAAAATCTGCACTTGATATTTGCTTCCAACATAAGCAGTACCATTTTTGGTACTAGACCTGCTCTCAGTGCTGTCAAAAATGCTGTAAATTAAACATCTTAGAGAACAACCTGCTATAATGGAAAAATAATTAATGTTGCATAATATTATACACTGTATATAATTTTGGTAAAATTCCCATTTAAAAACATGTGAGTAATTCCCTTTTTTTTTCTTGCAGAATACCATCAGGTGTTAAGTTTTTGTGAAATATTGTAATACCACTAGAATGATTCTACTTTCCAATGTCACTGAGAGGCTCAGAAGTTTTCTCTTTAGCAATAGCAGAAATGAAATCTATTCCAGGTCCTCTGAACTACATCTCTATGGACAACTTCAACAGTTGGCTTGAATTTAAAAAAATATTGTGACACTGTTCAGGGACAGTCATTAGTGGAGTCATTTAATGTGCTTTGTTATGCATTTTACGAGGTTTGTGAGTGTGCTATAGGATATCCAGCATTAACAGCTTTGAGTTCCTGGGGGCAGTAGCAACATACAAATAGTTTTGTGCCAGTATTCCTTGTGTTCATCTGTGTTTGTGGTGAATAGGAGGTTGATTAATCTAAACCTTTCCACTGAATTTTTGAGTTTTGCATTGTTGGTAGGTTCAGGCCCTATCACAAGTTTTCTCCTTCCCACTTTCCTGGCAGGATATCATGTGCTTAGTCTTCTGTAAGCCATCAGCCACATGCATATGAGGAAAGTATTCAGAACACAAAACTATTTAGAAAAGCTTATGTAATCAACTGTGCTCAGCAAAAGTTTTCTGTGCTTCACTGGAAGAAGAATTGAATCACATCTAGTTCCAATTTGGAAAAAGGGCTGTTAGATAATAGGGAGCCTTTACCTGGCAAATGTCCAAGCTGAGCACAATTTGAGTCACTGCCTAGCCAGTCTTAGTGTCTAAAAGTTTGTCAGACATTAAGGAATATTTTAGAAATTAATCTCTCATGCTTGTCACTTAATACTGCTATCTTCCTAGACCTTCCTTTGCAAACAAGAGGTTTATCTCAGTACTAATAATATAGTGTAATTAACTGGATGAGTTTATTAATTAGCATTATAAAACTTTTAAATTAAATGTAATGGTGAAAGGTCTCCCAAGGTCTAACCTTGCTGGAGATTGTTGTGTTTTCATACATCAATCTAAACAGATAAGAGGCTGCAAAAAGATTAATGCAACCGGTGCCTCTCTATTTCACTGCTTTACAATCCTGTGATTTGAGTCATCATCTTTATCTGCATTAACAGGTGGATTTAATCCTGAATTTCACCCTTTAGTGCTTAGTTTTTGTAGGTTTGGGAAGGCAGTCCTATGTGGCCCAAATCCTGAGTCTTCATCAGACTTAATGTGTATTCCAAAATGTATGCTGCATTTCAGAGCACCCCATGTGTGTCTGTGGTGCTACAAAAAGCCTTCTGCTCTTCCTGTGTTTGGTTTCACATTGGTGAAGTCTTTTTCCCTGGACTCTACACTGTTTGACAATTTCTGACTGACTGTGAGAGAGTGGTAAAGCTCTGCTGCCTTGTTTCCAAACCATTCCAACAAGTTTCTTGACCAAAGGATTACCTGGACTGAGCCCCCCAGCTGCCCAACCCTCAGGCTGCTGCCGTGCCCTATTCTACTCGGCCGTGCAAGAACATGGGGCATCAAAACACCTGCTATTTAATTTTGGCCTTAGCGCTGCCCTCCATCTGACTTTGCCTGTGTAGAGTCCCATTTGGATACTTTCCCCCTTGGAGTGGCCTTAGCTTCACTGAGATAATACAAGTTCTGCACAGAGAAGTGACATCAGGACAGCTGGGATCATTACTCCATCTGTAGCTACAAACCACACAGAATTTATGTGAGACCTCAGGGGAGAACGTGAAGTTTGAGCTCCTGGTGTGGTGGGCCTGTGTGATGTCATCCTCCTCTATATCTTTTGTTTGTTGCTTTGATTTACATTTGATCAACAATTGTCCTGCAGGCACTTTTAACCTTCTGCTGAATTGGAAAATTAGAAAAAAGGAGGGTATCATGGGTTATCTACCAGCATAGTCAACTTTGTTTGGAGAAAAGCTTAAACTATCTCTTCCTGCTTTATTTGAGGAGTCATATTTCTTGTTAAATGTTGACAACCAATCCTAGAAATAGTAGTTACTCATAGCTGCTTATTTGTGCTGTTATGTTTACATGTGTCAAAAAGGTCTTGTTCGTATGTGGAAACAGCAGTGAAAAAGGACAGTACGTGGCGCTGCTGAAAATGGCTCTAATGAGGGGAACGCTATCAATTACTGCCTGGCACTCACAATGCTGGAAATTGTGGAGAACTCTGTGTTGGCACTCCAGGGGTTCAGGGCACAGTAGAGGCAAGGCTGTGCCAGCAGCAGGCACGCAGGTGTTGGGGTGTGTGTGAGCTCCAGCACGGCCCTGCGCCGCACAGGGCTGCTCCCTACGGCCGGCTGCTCCCTACGGCCGGCTGCTCCCTACGGCCGGCTGCTCCCTACGGCCGGCTGCTCCCTACGGCCGGCTGCTCCCCATTGCCGGCTGCTCCCTACGGCCGGCTGCTCCCTACGGCCGGCTGCTCCCTATTGCCAGCTGCTCCCCTGCAAACCCTGCCTGTCTCTGCCAGCTTTGTGTTTGGGACTTGTTACCATCCCAACACAAGAGGAGACCTCAGGCTGGTGTGGGTGAGGCTGTGGGAGGAGGGGGAGCAGAATCCCTCTGTGCCCTGACCCGAATCGCTGCGCCTGTCACTGCAGTCGCCCTGGGGCTTGCAGCTTTCCCTGGTGCTGTAACTTGTGCTCGGTCTGCTGCAGGAAGATGGTGGTGGTGGCTGCTCTCTGAACCTCCGCAGGGACTTTTCCTGTAAGCAGCTGCCCGCTTCTCCCCAAAGTGCATTGTCTATGCAGCGAGAGCAGCTGACATCCAGAACAAGGCAAAGGTGCAGGTTTTCCTCTAATAAGACAATATAAAAAAACTTATTTATAATGTTTGCTAGGAGGTGGGTTTAATATGTTCTCTTCTTCTTGATAGGCTTTCATTTTGCTACTACTTTATGGCTGTGGAGAAAATACTGTTTTGCCTGACCCATCAGAGCTGTAGCAATGTGGAAAAAGATTTAAAGTTCTAATAATATTGGAAATCTAGCCATGAACTCAGTTCTGCAGAAAAGAAATCCAGACAATTATTCATGGAGGGTGATCTAAACTTAAAACGATCACTATTGGTATTTTAAACCGGTGTTTCAGGAATAAAGCAGTTAGGGAAATTCACATGCCCTATGTCTTCAGGCATCTTGATTCAAGCAACCCCTGCGAACAGTCCTTTTTCTGTGGCTATCTCTGTTCGAGGTTTGCATTCCCACAGGGGATGGATCTTTGCAGCATGCCATAAGAAATAATTTCATGCACCACTGCAGTCTCTTGAAACTAATTTAACGTCCTATTTTGTTGCAGCACTTCTTTGTGGTAACAGGCACAGCTTATAGTCCTTCTCACATGCTGACCACCTTCTTCCTCCTTTGTTTGCTTTTTTTGTTTTTTATTGCTTAGCATTTAACTGTTTATGTTAGCAGTGCTGCTAATTAATGAGGTCTAATCTAAATAGGTAATCATTATCTTTTTCCAGGTGGTTAATGGGGGCTCCTATTAGTATCAGCAAGGACTAGCCAGGAGTGTTTGTTTACACACATGAAGTTGTCCTCTGGGGTGCTCTAAAAAGAATGCAAAATGAAATTTTCAAGTGTCTAACCAAAGCCTGTTTTACATAGGTTAGTCTTGAAATAATGCAAAGTAATTCAAAGGGTCAGTATACTTGTATTCATAAAAATTTCTGGGGCACACCTAGTTTATTTGTATTCTGTGAATCAACTAAGAATATCACCACAAGGTCTACATCTGTGTATCTAAATTTAATCTTAATTGTTACTCCTGTATTAATTAAGTTGTTGCTAGCAATGTTTGATGGTCCAAAACTTTCCCCCCCTTATCTCGAATGTTTTTGTCTTGTCTCTTTTTGAGGTCTCACATGGGGATTTTCAGAATTCTCTGCAGTGGGAGTCTGCTGACTTCTCTTCAAATGTGTGCTGCTAATCACTTTGGGAGGGATTAAAAGGAATGCTTAAGTGAGAATTCAGCAGTAGGTACTTGACTCCAAAATTGAGTTGCTAAAAAGCCTTCAGCTAGTACTGAACTTGGCCCTTAGGGGCCTCTGGGTGTGAGACAAAGCACCCTCTTCCCAGGCATGGAGCAGGGTTTTTTACCAAGGAGCTGTACCTGAAAACTTGTTTTCAGGAATTAGGTTTTCTAAAGGGAGTATTTGAGAGCTGGGGTCTCTGCAGTAAAAGACAATGGATTCTTCTACCTTTGGAAAAATCATGGCCTTAACTTTCACATCAGAGTTAAAATATGGTTCTCAGCAGCCTGGTATGGTGGTTGCCATGAGAAATGAGGCCGCTTAGCAATCATTAGAACATTGCATTGGGGCATCCTTCCAAAGCCTTGCAGGAGTAACTGGATGTGGGATGCTGTGCAGGTGTCTCCGTGGCAGGCACAGGGCACTATGGCCCAGCGGTGGCCAGGCTGGGTGTCCAGCTGTGCCACTCTGGGTCTCCGGGCTCCCAAGGTTCAGCCTGCTCCATGGGTGTTGACTGGGCCACCCTAAACCAACAGTCTTTCCTACAGAGCAGAATTTGCCGTATGATTTTATCTGACGTGATGTATAACCCTGAAGGTTGGTAGAAGCTTGTGGAGGGAGGGTTGTTTGCACAAATGATTCAAAATAGATTCAACCTACTTCATTTTGACTGAGGTCAGTAATGTGAGTGTGAGGCCAGTTATAGCAGCCGGAAGACAGGGTGAAAAGAAAATAATCAGGTTGTTAATCTATGTGTCAACAGAACTTTTAAGTCTTTGTGGTCAGCTCCCATCTTCAGTTAGTTTGTTCCTTTTATAGAACTTTTGTTTCATCATGGGAGATGACATAGAATATCATTGGAAAAGAGCTAACAATTCATGATCTATTAGTGGATTTAATAGTTAGTGTAGTACTAGGTTCATATCACTTTCCATAAAGGAAAAAAATGTCTAAGATCAAAATAAAATGGGTGTAGAGCACTTAATAAATTCTGCACTATTCCTGTATGGCTCATCTGTACTGGTATCTTATGTTTTAGTATACGAAAAATGCAAGGATTTAACTTGCTGAAGGAGTTGGTGAAGTGTTATCATCCCTTCATCTTAAAGTGTAATGAGACTCTTTTACTTATTTGAAGGAGTGGCCAGTTCACTGTTTTTCTCCATCACTAGAGGGCTCAGATCACTTTCAGAATGTTGTGCATCTGAGCCAACTTTGGTGTTTAAGTAGTCCTTCCTCCTAATGTAACTCAGGCACAGAGGGAGAGGCATTTCAGTTCTTCACATGCTGGAGCGCTGCTCTGCTTTTGACTTGCCTTTCCCCTGCTATTAGGAAGTCCTGTACAAGCAGCTGAGGACATGGCTGTGTTCTGTCCTGTGGCATTTCTGTGTTCCTGTTTTTTGAATTTTCTATGATCTGTTCAAATCTCTTGAATCTTGAAGGGATATTTTGTGGTGTACATTTGAAAATATATTTTTAAAGCCAGCAGATGCATAAGCATAGCAGAACATTCAAATCTCTGGAAAGTGCCAAGTTTGTACAGATTAGGAATCATTTCTTTACTGAGAGGGTGATCAAGAACTGAAACAGGCTGCGATACTAATGAAGTAATGAATGGAGCATGGGAGTCTGGGCGACTGCTTCAGACTTTATTCCAGCTCTCTTAAACCATGGTTTTCAGAGTCTGCACGCAAGCCTCACTTGTGGGAGTTTCTATTGAATGTGTCGGCTTAGCCTGCTCTTTAGCAAAACAAATTCCTAAAGGAGCCTAAAATCTTGATGGTAGCATCGCTTTCAAACCTCTCATGTTCTTAGGCATTGAATCTAAAAGAAATGGAATGAATCAGTGACTGTTATAAATATCTTTAGTGCTTCATATAATGTGAGTAACAATTAAATGTTTCATAAATGATACCTAGGTATTCTGTTGTGTGGCTGAACTAAATCAGTAGTTTTGTATTTGTCTCATGTGAGTTCCTGGCTTATTTTGCATCTGGAGAATTGTTGAACCTGAGTCAAAATTATTTTCATTTTTCATAATAATCCCATTGGCAAGAAAGCATGAAGTATTTTGGGGATGTCTTGGAGGAAAATGAAGACATGCTGTTAATCAAAAAGACCAAAATGTAAGCAGTGCTCTGTTATGTCAGTGGTGAAGCTGGTCTGAAATTGCAATTTATTCCCAGTGAGGAATGTTTCCAAGTTTGGAGTGATTGCAGTTGTAGCACTAGCAAGTGAAAAGAAAATTTTACAAATCATTTATTTATTATTGCCCTTGCTTTGTCATGAGCTTTCAAGGAGCTAAAGTGCAGCCTCTCTGAGCTCATATTTAGCTCTGGGAGGTGTGGCAGTGTGGGAAAGGCTGGTTCTGACATTGCATCATCCCCAAGGTACCCAGTACATTCCCAGGTAAAATCACAGAGGAACATCTGCCTATGGATCAGAGTCTGAAGATGTATATTTTGCAGTGCTGTCCTCATGTCACATTCTGTCTCTTGCAGAAATTGGGATGGCCATTTCATTTTGTTGTACAAAAGAGACAGATGGGTGTTATTTTTGTCCTGTACACTGGACTCTGGAAAGCCCTTTGAAGAGCAACTTCCCAGTAATAGCTGGCCAGTACCTTGCCACAAATTAATTTGGAGTTACAGCTGTTTTTTTGAGAATATTACCCTACACTTCCAGACTGTTTAGTTATTCTTCGTTCTTTCTAGAACACCTGGTGATGCAGTTTCGGTAATCCATTTTCTCTGATAACATCAGTAAGTGGATTACAAGGGTTTTCCATCACTGTAAATCTTCCTGAAATATTTTTCATCTTGTTTTGATATAGGAGTGCTAAACAACAGTACAGGTATCTGTATTTAATTCTAAGTTGAATGGAGAGAACTTCCTTTACTTTGCAGAGTCAGAGATGCTGTGTCTTAAATTATTTTTCCATCCTTCCATAATTAGAGATGTGTTGTCAATGATATTGTGGCTCATCCCCCAGAATGGATGATTTCTGCTCTAGGTGACGATGAGACATTCATTGTAGGAGATTTCGTAGCCTGAGCAGTTTTTAACTGTCATGATGCTTTTTGCTTTGCTTTTTCTCTTTCACTTAAAGCCACTGAAACAAGTCTTAAGACTTGTCTTGTTTTCTGCACAAATTAAGATGCTTTGTTTTTCTGAAGCTGTACTTTTTATTAAAGTGACAGTCAAGTGGGGAAGATTTTGTTAAATGATTTTATATTATGATGCCCAGGAAAAGGTACATTGAGACACTGGATAATTTTGTCTGCTGTTAAGGCTGGAATTGAGATGTTGAGAATAGTCCTTCCTTGCACCCTCCTACTAGCTGTTATTCATAGCAGGAAGCAGCACTCAGTCTTTGAAAATTTGCTATCACTCAGGTGCTGATTCACGCTACTGCTTACTCCATCAACAAATTTTTATTGGTATTTTTGTAATTCTTGCAAAGTTACTAGTATAGCATTTATCTGTAGTTAGGAGCCTTGTTTTGTATTTCTGAATATAATCAGCCTGTGCTGATTTGAATAAATTATGCCACAGTGTTCAGACAAGAGTAGAAGTTGGCCAAAGACTTCTGAATGCGGATAAATTTCTTTTGTTGAACCAAAGAGTGGAGGAAAGGATCTCTGACTCAGATCCTCTCTCTGCGACAAACTGTGAACATGCAGCTGGGAAAGTGCTTTGGGAGGGAAAAATGAAGGCCAAAGTCATTGTGTCTGTGGGCTCTTGCCAGAATTTATGAGGAAAATCCACCTAAGATAATGTCAAGGATTTACCTCCAAAAATAAGAGGAGAGAAGGAGTGATAAAAGATGACACTTCAAGAATATCAGCATGGTCATGTACAATGGAAGTATTGGACAGGGCAGTGGGAGCAGAGTGGTGTTTCTGAGACCTGAGTATGTCATTCATCTTGGTTAGAACAAATTCAGAAACATGCCAATGAGGGGTAGAAATAGTAGGCAAGAAGTGTATTAGGAAATGAAGTGGGAGACCCAATTATAGTTGAAGGTTAGGTGCTTTAAAATGGAAATGACTGAATCACGCTAACATTCTAAGAGGAGAGATTAGAAAATGCCAAAAACAGCTGAAAGGAACTGCAGGGAAACAGCAAAGAAGGGATAGAAAATAGAAGTTTCTGTGGGCTTAGTAAGCACCATGAGCACCTCTTGGAAGAGAGCTGAGTGACGGGGGAAGAGAAGGGGCAAGCTCAGAGGTGAGATGACACATAGGTGGTGTGACATGGAGGGAAAGGAGGAGATTCTTTGTGAGGAAATGGCACCACAGGTAACTTACCTGAATGGCTGACATGTATACATCTGTCTTACACTCCTCTACCACACTCCTCAGTCTTTCCCCAAATCTGCACTCTTTTGTAACACTTCCTGGGTTATATTGTGTTGTTTTAAAACAACTTTTACGGATGTAATGGATTGTCTCTATAGTTTTCCTTCTCTTGGCCCAATTTGATGAAAAAACAAAGCACCAGTTTCTCTGTCATTTGATCAAGAAGAGAGAGGAGGGGATTTGTGCTGGTGACATTTTTGTACTCAGTAGGCTTTGTCCTTTCTAATGATGCATCAATGTCATGCCCCTGTCTGCTCTGATGAGGCATATGCAAACTAGTGCCAGGAACAGGGCAGGATGTCACAGAACATCAGAAGAGTGAAAGTTATACTTTTTTTTACTTAATATTTGATGGTGTTCTTACATGAAAAGTATGGGAAATATTTTGGGTTTGATTAAGACAGCCTTTCTTGTAGTTGTCTGCTGTTGATGGTTCTGCCTTCTTTTCCCTGCTGCCATTTCTCCTGCCTGGAGCATTCATTGCCAAACTCCTGCTGCTGTCAGCAGATAGTGGCGGTAGCTTCCTGCTTCTGTTCCTACCTTCAACCAGTAAATACATTTTCTGCTAGAACGAAAGAGCAGGGAGTTTGGTCCAGTTTGGGTTTGAGTTGTTCTGTTGTACCATAAACCACCTGTTGGTTCTTGGTGTTTGCTCACAAAATTCAGTCTGTGATTCTATGAGCATTTGGATGTTACTTTCACTCAGATGAGAAATATTTAGCTGCTTTGTGGACTCTCCTGCTTAGCTGCAGTACAGACTAATTACAGCCTTGCCTTGTCTGGGAGTCCATAAGACACAGGTTGAAGGGCACTGCATTGCAAATTATGGTGTGAATAGGCTCTTACTGTGTTTTCCTGCCCTTGAAAGTGACTGAAAAATTTCTAAGAAAGTAGCATTTTGATAAAAAGCTTTGACTTGTAGGTTAATAAATTTTTTTTTCATAAAGGAATTATATATTAAGAAAACAGTCAATATGTAGGTTCAGACACTCTGCTCAGAAGAGCTGTAGTTTGTACCTGCCTGATGGGCTCATTCTCCCCTAGCCTGGGTTCTCTGTGGTGTTTGGCTCTTGGCCATGCACGACAAGGTGCCCAATGAGCTGGAGCTCTATCAAGAAGCACCTGTCAGTAGGAAATGAGAGGCATTTTTGAACTTTCCAATTTTATCTCTCATGTTGATACATTTCAAATCTCATCCCAAGTACGGACCGTTGCTTCTGGTTCATGCTGTGTGCAGGATGTACTAATGCCATATTCAACACAGTCTTCTGTCCAGGTAGAATTGAAGTATTTTTGGTGATCAGTGACAAACAGTCAGGCAAGCACTTTAACCTCCTCCCAAACACAAGTGCAAAGACGCCTCCCATTCTTTTCTGACACAAGAGGAGTGAGTTTGTCTAATGACCCACTTATACCATTTTTTGTAGCACTTTTATTTTCCTTAAGCATCTAACATCCAAGTTTATTTATTTATTTAGTCTGTGAGGTCCAGTGAAGCTTAGAGCTGTGTGTGTGGGTGTTTCCCTGAAGGAGTTGCCGGTGAAACATACAGCTGAGCTGACTGCTGCACTTCTTACTAGAGCATAGCTGTCAAGAGGATGAATGAATAGAATGGTAAGGATGCAGTGTATCTTTAGTTTAAGGAAGAAAACAGCCCTCTGTTTGTGGTCAATCTAGAACTGAAAGTGTCAGTCACAGAGTACCCCATGTTACTCCATGGTTGCACAGTTGCAGTACATTCTGATTAGTCTTGCTGTGGAACAGGCTTCTAAAGAGAATTCCAGGGTGCTTCTGTTAAAAATGAGAACCTTAGGAACCTAAGATGGAGCTGATTGCTCTGAGCTGTACTGTGTAAACCTGACCTTGTCTGCTAGGCTTGAAAAGGAATTAATTTGCTTGGAAAAAAGAGTATTTATATCCTTGTCTCATAAATATCTCTTTTCCCAAGAATTTTCAGAGCTGCAAAATCCTCAGGTCAAACTGTGCTAATCCTAACTGTGCTCAAAAATGCTGTTCTGGCTGGTAAAGGTAGCAAAACCACCTTGCAAATGGGAATTCATGGGTACCAAATTTCTGCATAGTGCAATTTAGCTAAACTCAGTGTCCATTGTGGGAGAATTGTGTGTTCTCTTTTTTCATTTCAACAGAATAATGAATATATGCTGTTACTGATTACTAATATGTAATTATTACCATGAGAGTCTAATCCCCTGAAACCATTGGTCACTTGCTGTATGTTCATTTAGCTACAAATGCTTTTCTTTTTCCATTTGTATTTTATCATTTAATTGCTTTACTCCATTCAACATCACCCTTTTTTGATCTCCTGTTAATCATTATTTGGAATGGGAATTAGCCCTTAAGCAAACAGTGCCCCAAATCTATCTTGCTTCTTTGTGTGTAGCGATGACCTTGTGTTGAACAGAAAAAAAACCCAATTAGCTATCTTTTTAGATTTATAATAATAATTCTCTTAATTATATTTGAAAATTGCAGTTCAAAAAGAATCTTAACATTTATTCATATTCTAAATCAACAGATTCTATTTTTGATGGTACTCAGATTCTACAAAGTCCTGATCTTCTGAAAGCCCAATGGAAACCTTTCTTTAAAAATAAAATACCGATTTTATAAAAATATAAATAAAATCCAGATCTCATTTTTTGAAAGAGATCTAGGCATCTATCACATCTTCAGTCTTTGAAGGGAATCAAGTTTTTAAGCATCACTTTTCAAACTGGGAGTTGGCACCCAGAACAGTGATATATCTGGAAAATTTGACTCCCAAAATCATGTGACAAAACCCCCGTCTCCTCCCTGGAGCTGTTTGAACTGGCCTATGGGACAGCAACAGGAGTAAAGGGCAGCGATCGGGGAGCTGTCTGTGCTACTCTTAGGAAATCAGGTAGCTCTGCAATGTCCCCCTGGCCTGTGTAATTTTGTTTCTGGAGATGTGGATGTGAAGGTGAGGAAGTGTCAGGGCTGTCCAGAGCCCTTTGGAGAAGGCCAGCACAGCCAGGTGGGCGTTGGCTTTGTCGGCTGCGCTCTTGTCATAGCCCTCTGCCCGTTCAGCCAACAGGTGCTGCTTGGTGCCCACTTCACAGGCAATCCTGTTCCTCTTAGTCAGTAACGTGGCATTTTCTTCTCTGAACTGAGCTGGATTTGTAAGCCCTTAATGTTTACATTTTTGTCTAAAATTAATGAGCATCCACCCCCTTAAAAATCTCATTAAAGTTTGTCTTTGGCAGGTTTCCTCCCAGAGTCTTGACAGCACTTTGGGTGCTGATGATCTGATCGGAGTGTCTTCTCATTCCCTCCTCCTTCCCCATCTGTTTGTATCCACCTCTTGTGTTACAAAAATAAACTGCTCGGGGTGAGAACTGGTTTTTCTCTCTTTGCTTGGTGCAATGCTGTCTGGTGCACAACTTCTCTGCAGTATGATTTAGCCTCTGCTGGTCGCTGCTACACCATCTCCTGAGCCAAGCCGGTTCCTTGAGCAGCAGGCTGCCTGGTGCAGCCCCAACAGGGCAAGGGATGGCCCTGCTCTCCTGCCTGCAGCCTGCATCTCAGATCATCCATTCATAGCAGTGACTCTGGCAACTTGCTTACAATCAGAGCTTGAAGCAGAGGGAGTGTTGAGAAGGTGGAAAAAGGTATGGAAGATCAGAGGCTATGGATCTTGTAGGGAAAAAAATGAGGTCTGGTTCCTCCTCTTCAGTATAATCTGCACTGCTGCCAAATCATGAAGTGATGGGAAGTTTGTGCACTGTAAATATGGAAATGGAGCTGTATTTTAAGAAATTCTAAGATACTTCCTAAAATGCTGCTGTCTACTGATTTACCATGATCTGAGATGATAGAAGGAACAAAGGAGGGAAACTGGAGGCTCAAACAGCCTACACTAGCAAATGCTGTACTTATGTGCCTTTGAATATGTAAAAGCTAAGATTCATTAAACAGAACTTTAAGGGTTGCAGACATCATTTAAAAATGCTTCCTCTAAAAAAACAAGGAGTAGTATAGCCAATTGCAAGTAAGATAAAATATAAATCAGTGGTTCTTTAGTAGCCCTTTATTAAGGATTTGTCTGTAAGCAATTTTACAGCAGTCTGCATAGTCATGTCTATTTTGTAGGCTTTTAGAAATTCGGGAGATTGTTGTTGTTTAGGAATATCAAAGAACTTTTGTAGTTATTATATTGCTTTGGTGAACAAATCACTAATCGTCTTAAAACAACTGGGGGCAGATAACATAATGAAGTACCCCTAGGATGTGTTTCTGTTTTATCAGCCAGCAGTTATAAGTAAAAGGCAAAAATGGTGCTTCTAGCTAGTTTTGTTTAAAACAGCAGGAATGAAGAAAGAATTATCAGGATGTGAAATGCATTAACTCATGGCAAGAAAATTCCTTTCATCTTGAGTATGGCTGCTGACTGTCAATAACTGAGATTAATGCTACAGGAAACAAAGCAGAAATGTTAAATATAATGACATTTAAAGAAGAGCAATGACCATTTTATTAAAGGGAAGTGGTTTGAACTCTGTGAGGTTGGCAAATGGAGTTTCAGAAGCATTTTAAGATACTTTTGTCTCATCTAAATCATCATAGGAGTAAATTAAAATATATCCTGTAAATGAAATCTGGTCTTTCTTTGTATTATCTTCTCTAAGGGATTTACATACTTCGAATTTTTAAAAGGGACTCAGATTTCCTAATTGGGAAATTCCGTATCCACAAAGAATGCTACATTAACAACTTTCCTATATGAATACACTGAAAGACATGCTGCTTTAGCAGTGCATGTTCCACTAAGAATGAAATCGAGCTGTGTGTTTCTTTAGCTTTCTTTTCTGTCCCACAGCTTTCTCCCTTTCCCAGATTTAATTGCAGCTCTGACAATGCTGCTGCTCACTGGGAAGTGCGGAGCCAGGCTGAGAGCAGGGAGAGTGTGTAACAGTTCAGTTCAGCCGCTGTTTTGGTCAGCGGTGTGTTGTTAACGTGGGCCACTTTCCACTCCAGTGCATCGAATTCTGACAAATTCTGCAAAAATTATCCTTATGAATTCTAAGGCTCATTGCCATGGGAAAACTGACCAAAATTGTCTCATGGTGCAGCAGCTTTGGCAAAGACAGACTCAAATCCCCTCTTAGTGGGGGAGATAGAAGGAATTTCGCGTCAAAGAGCCTGGCTGGCAGAGATGTTGATTAGAGGCTATGGATGATGATCTTGGGATGCTCCAATAGTTAAATATATCCTCCTTTATAAGTTTCTGTGGAACCCTAAGGATGGAAGGGCCCATCTGTGTAGAGGAGGTGACTGTAGAGGGCCCTTTGGTCCAAGACTGGGCTTGTGAAGTGGACGACTCAGGATCTTCAGGGCCACAGTGCCCTTTGCCACAGACCTACTCCTGCCACCTTCCCCTCCTTGCCTGAATTTTGGATTTACTCCTTTATTTCCCTCTCCATTAATGTTACCAGTTTCTGCCACCAGCCCAACCGTGCATGTCAGTCTCTTTGATGTGCACCTGCTTCTTCTAATGAATTATTCCAAGGCTAGATAATCCTTGTGATCATCTTGCCTGTCCTTCTATATAGCGGAACATACAGCTTCCCTGAAATTATTCAGTGCTAAGAGGGAGGCATTTCTCTCTAATGTTCATTTAATGTGGTGTAATGAATAATCTTTTAGTCCATTGATATTTCAGAAGAAAGCCCACCCTAACCTACGATTAACAGAGCGATAAATGTATTTTGGATTGGGAAGTTAAAACTAAGAGATTCAAATAGGCTTTTGAAGTTGATTAGTAAAAGTAACTAATTTCTCTGGCAATTTCTAGTCTTCAGACACAAGTCTTAGAGGGACACTTGGCCTTTTTTCCTGCCAAATGCATGAGTGGCTGTTAATAAAAGCAGGATGTCTTTAGTGTAAAGCTCCTGTGTGGCTGTGGGTACATCCAGCAGCAGTGCAGAGCTGTGCATGGTGCCTCCACAGACAGCTTGGGCCACCCTGTTAGCATGGCAGCCGTGTTCATTGTGTTTGCAGTGTGAAATGGGGCTTGCCCCTGTCGTACCTTGTTGAGAATGACTTGCATCAAATGGTATGAAAGCTGTTTGCTCTTAAGGGTGGTGTGAAACTTTGCTCCTGTAAGAGAGGAGAAGCAGAAGGTGCTCAGATGTGAGTGGGGCCAAGGACTGTAAGTGCATAATGGAATGTGGCCCTTGAACGTACTCATTTGGGAGCAGCTTTCGTGATGGTGTTATAATTAGTCCTCTAAGAGGAAAATATTCACAGGCATTTAACAGCAGCTGAAAAAACAGCAGCAAGAGAGGGGATCAAAGAGAAATTACGTAAAGGCTGATAGCAAACGGGGGTGGCAGCAGGGGTAAGTACTATTGACCTTAAATCTGAAGGATGTAGATTATGGTTTCTCTGGAGCAGGCGACATCTGCACTATTTTGTTTAATAGCTATCCTTTTTTCCTTGGTGATAACAACTCTCTGCAACTCTAATATAAATTATAATTAGCTACAACAAAAGCTTGCGTGAAGAAATTATTTGAGCCTAATACAGTGTGGCAGAAGAGTTTATGTGTCTCTACTCTTTGGAGCCTCTGTTCTGCTCCATGGAACCATATTTAGGGACTTGGTGGGACTGTATGGTCAGACACAGGAGTCACTGAAGTGTTGGGGTTTTTTTCCCTTTGGTTTTGGATCCTTAGTTTACGATATGCCAAAATCTGATATTTCATAGATGGGTCTTTGTTAATATTTGGAAGGTTACTTTATCGATCCAGAATTTACAAATGTGAACTTGAAGTTCACTGGCTTCTACTAATCAGCAATCTGTGCATCTAGACTTCTGACTTTTTTGCAGATAATAGAATATATTTCTAATACTATTTGTACTTCTGTGTTCATATTGATTTAAATGCTGCTTCTTACCAATTCAAGTACAACAGTATGTGGAGATAGATGAAGAAATGTTTCACTGAGCAGATTATCAAAAACTGAGAGGAGAAAGTAGTTATCCAGATGACTTGATCCTGCTATGTATGTCACTGACAGTATCAGAGAGCTCCTAAGCAAATGGATGCAAGGTTCTGGATGATGCACCCTAAAGAAAGTCTGTCCAGACTGATGTTCTGTTGGGTATGAAACCATCTGTTATGAGGGAAAATACAGCAAATGGGAGAATACTCTTAGGAGGGATCAGAGATTGTTTTGGTTGTGACATGGTACTACATAAGATGGTAAAAAGCAGTGGCTGATTTTTGTCTTGCACTGTCAGTAGGTACATTATCTACAATTGCAGCGAGTTTAGGATTTTAGGATAAATTGAGCTGAGCTCCAGTCTATGGAAATGGGATTTCTAACACCTCCACTGAGGTATGGAGCTCTGGTGGACTTGCCCATTCAGGTACAACGCACATGTGTGTGTTCACTGGTTTGATCCATACTGGTGGCTGCGGATGTGTGTGGAGATGCAGAGAAGCTGAATAAATTTCAGACAGAATATGCTAGTTAGACATCCTTCTACTACACCAAATTTGGCCTTGTATGATGAAGAATTTAAACTTATTAATGGAGGAGTAAATTGATAGTATGCCCCAAACTGTGTCTGTCTGCATTTTTTCTGTCTTATTTTGATAAATCCTGTTTAGTATCTTTGCTTCATATAACAGCCACAAATTAGGATTTGAAATAATATTTTACCTAGACTTTCAGAGTAATGAGAGTTTTCTTAACAGAAACAGTGAGAGAATACAGAGCTGCTTTTCCTTATTGGCTGAAACACCACAGAAATGGGTTTCCTTTCTACATTTCACTCCAAAGCAAAATGGCTGCATCAAAAAGAGTTTCCCCATTCTGAATCTCAGTGTTTGTTTGCTTTGATTTTTTTTTTCAATGAAAGCAGAGTAATAGCATTTACAACCTGGGTAATTATAGGTTTTAAATTATGAGAAAATAGTATATAATGTAAAAACTCTTCAAAACTCAGTAAAAATGTTATCTTTGGGTTTGATACTTTTCTTTTGTTCTGGAGGAGATCTTTGGGAACTCTGCAGTGTTCTCAGTGCTTAAAAGATTGCTTTTCAGTAATCTATGGTGGGAGATTAGTCAGTGAACACATAATTTTCTGTAATCATAAGAGACAAGAGTTTTGAATAGTGGCCTCAGACTCCCCTGGGTCACTCAAAGCTTAAATTAACTTCTGTTGGTTTGATAGTTGGCTTTTCTTTAATCTTCAAAATGGTTAAGAACACCATAAGGCTTGCTAGCAGGAATTTTCTCTTGTCTATTGAATCTCACTTACAAGGATTAATGAAGAGGAAATGGGAGCTTTTGTTGTAGAAACTGAGTGAATCTTATGGCCTTTATAGCAAACTGTTTGTTGATTTAGTAGAAATTGTGTTTCACTAGCAGGGTAATTCATCAGTATCAGACACCAGTAGTACTGTATGTGCTGAAATCAATTTTGTGTGAGGGTCAGAGCACCCTGGAAATCTTGTGCTTTAAGAGATATTTCTGGGTATGACAGAGAAGAATCAAGTGATTACCCTAATCTGAAGAAAACAAGCACACTAAGACATGTCAAGCTTTATCAATCAAAGCTATTTAACAAAAAAACCTATGCATTGACCATTTTAATTCATGTTGGCAAAAGTACTTCCATTTCCTGAAAAACTGCTTGGGGAAGTTTTTATCACGTTGAGCTTCTCAGACAGTAAGGCTGTAGATGACAAATGCCAGAAGCGCCATTAACTGGAAGCAGTTCTGTGCTGCTAGATGATGTATGAGTGCAGTGGGCCATGATGGTCAGCGCAGAGCCCAGCAGAGACTCGGCCTGGCTGGAGCTCAGGGATGAAATCTAATCAGTCCTGTGCTTCTGGAAGGCTGGGGAAGGGCGTCCGTGCAGCCACCAACAGCCGGGTGACTGTTGATGGATGTGCCACAAAGGGACATAAAACATGAATCAAGATGCAAATGCTGGGGTTGGTGAGGGGTGGGAGACTCTGATTCTACCCAGTGGTAAATAAAACGACCTGAAGCTTTATCTCCTGGTGATATTTGGGTACATGGAAGCTCTCATTAAGTTTGGCAGGACTGTGAATGAGTCGGGGCTCATGGATGAGAGTATGACTAGTTTTGTCCCACGGGTTTTAATTCTCTTGAAAAGATATCAAGTTTCTGAAATCTGTTTTTTGCATCAGGCCTTGCTGTAGACATATGTTCAGAGGAAAATTAAGACCTATTAGTAAAAAAATAAATTAATTCCATGCTAAATTTGGCCTGCATGTAGACATTTCCCCTATTTTATAATTGGTCAAGCTGAACAATTTGCACAAAGCACTGCTTAAAGCCGAATGCTTAGGACATAAAAATTACCCACAGTTGGAAGCTAGTAATATCATGTAATAAGGCAAACTAATGTTTGTGCTAACAAAAAAAGTATTGATTAAATTCTTTGCAACATATTGTTAGATTCCTCATATTTAGATTCTTGCTAAAGATTCCCTGAGATCCATCAGCTTTCCATTAACCACACAATCATTCCTGGCTTGAGTTTCTATAGACAGCAATTTTGCAATGTGTGTGCTTCAGAGCTTATGCTGTTAAAAAGCCTGATGTTAGACATGCTCATGGTAATATTAGAGAACATTTATTAGTACTGTCATTTCTAGAGCAAAAGCATGTAACTGGGAGCTTCATGTCCTGGCCATGTCTGTGACTTACTGAGGCAACTGGAAAATACTGCATGAAGCCTGTGCCAGGCTGTCTGGTATCAAACCTGTGAAACCATAGGTGTAAATAGGATTATTTCATCTTCAAAGAAGTCATTGTGTGTTCATGTTTAAGAGTACTGCACATTAGAAGCTCTAACTTGAGGGAGAGACGACTGCAATCTTGTGGTATTCCTGGTGGCTAAAATGTGTTGATGGACATAAATGATTGCTCTGGGTTAGTTCTAAGATTTGTCCTCCATGCTTTCATTTTTTTCTCCCCGAAAGAGAAAAAATAACCCCGTTCCATCTGTGAGACAGAGTCCATAAATTTGTATTCAGAGAATATTTTCTGGTTTATAACTGCTTACAAAAGTCAACTTTTTTGTAACAGAGCTCCCTAAACTGATTAAACTGGGGTTTGATAGTTTCCATTTGCGGTCACCCCCATGGTATGGAATGCATGGAAGGGGCACTGGGAAACCACGGGGTCCATTTTGGCTGCAGCCCAGATGTTGTTGTGAGCTTTTGGTGCTGCTGCTTTCCCAGCAGAGAGGTCCTGCTGCCAGGAGCTGCAACGGAGAAAACCAGAATGAGCCAAGGGGATGGAGAGGCTTGGCTGTGATATGCCACAGTTTATTGCTTATTTATTGTACAAATCTTTAAGATGGACTAATGGAGAAGGGGAACTAATCCCATGGGTGTTGAATCTCTTCTGATAGCAAGAAATATTAGCATAAAATTGCAGCAAAGTGGGACGGCCTCTGAAAATTTTCCTTGGAGTAAGCTGTTTTCCCCCTACTGTGCAAAACAACTAGAAAATTTCCATTATAACTGTGCTCTTTGCCCAAGCTAATCGCTTTGTATCAGGGACTGACTTGTCTTAGTAGCCTTCCTCAGAAGATAGAGAGAGAGAAGATTTTGCATGCTTTAAGCTTTACCTCAGAGTTATGGAATTCTTGCTCTTTGTCATGTTGGTAAGGAGATAAAGACAGAAATTTCCCATGGAAATTAATGTAATAAATAAACACAATACTGAATATGGCCCATGAAGTTGAAATTGATATTACATATATAATTTCTTTTATTCTTTTGCTTTCCAGCAGATGGATCCCTCTCTAAATACCCCAGAATACCTCAGAACATACTGAAATAACATAATGATAATGTTATTAATGTTGCAATTTTCAAAGGGCTGGAGCATCTATCCTATAAATACAGGCTGGGAGAGTTGGGGTTGTTCAGCCTGGAGAAGAAAAGGCTCCAGGGAGACTTTAAAGCATGTTCCAGTACCTAAAGGAGCTGCTAGAAATCTGGTGGAATTTCTTACAGGGACATGCAGTGATGGGACAAGGGATAATGTCTTTTAATTTACAGATTAGATTCTGTTAGGTGAAATTCTTTACTCTGAGGGTGGTGAGGCACTGGCACGGGTTGCTCAGAAAAGCCGTGGATGCCCCATCCCTGGAAGTGTTCAAGACCAGGTTGGAAGGGGCCCTGAGCAAGCTGATCTAGTGGAGGGTGTTCCTGGCCATGGCAGGGAGGTTGGGACTAGATGATTTCAAAAATCACTTCCAGCCCAAAGAATTCTGTGATTCTAAGAATTATTCTTAATTCTTAGTATCACATTTTATGAGTGTTGTGCCAATCCAAATGTTTCTTCCTCTGGTTTACTGTACGGATTCCTGAAATCCCTTAATCTGCTGGTGGTAATCTCTCCCAAACCACTGCTTTTATCTGCTGTTAAAGAATCAAACAGTTTTAGTATCCAGGAAGAAGTCCTTACAGCATTGGTTTTCTGAGGCTCATCCTTCCAAAATTTGGAAGGATTGGACATTCCTAGTCAAAAGGAAAGGCTATAACCAGGGGTGGAAAGGAAGATAGGAGAACTGTTGACACTTCCTGCTTTTAGAAGCACTTGTAATCTACCTGGATGCTCGTTACTCACTTTCCACTTTGTCCCCTTTAAATGTTCTCAGTTTGTGAGAACTGGCTTTTCTTGCATTTGCCAGAGGAGTAAGTGCAGGCTGTGAGCAGAAGGGGAGAGAAAGCTTTGAGCAAAGGCTTTGGGACAGCTGCGCCACTGCAGAGGCCAACTGTCTTGTTCTGGTTTTACTCACTATGATTTTCTTTTTTTTCCCTGCAAAGCAGCTGGCAGTAAATTCTAGAGCTGAGGAAGGTTCTAGTCCCCCACAAAAAATCCTATATTTCTGAGAAGGGATCATATTCTGGTCTGAATCCATTGTATGTTGAATGATAAATCTAATTCTTTATTACCTTATGGTGGCACCAGACACAAATTTGAGGTTCATTTGTAAACTGAATGAGGGTTCAGAAATGGCACTGAGAACCAATTTGTTTTTCTTCCTATGAACCAGTACCAGTAAAATAATAAAATACATTGTTTGAAAGATGCTTGTGCATATTGAGACTTTCAGTCATTGATCTTCAGAATGTATTGTACATCTTTTTGTTTCATAATTTCTTCCAAACTTTTTTTTTTAAATTTATTAAATTTACTGTCATTGAGCTATGCTCTTCCTAATCTGGAACTAGCTGAAGTCTGAAGTAAGAGCTCTGCTCTCTTTTTCCCTTGAGCATTAAGCCTCAATAAGGCTTCGACTATAATATTGGTAACCAGAATACAGAAGAACTTGCATTATCATCAGCTGTCATTCTGATCTGACAATACTGTATTATATTCTCAATAGATACTTTTGTGAGCAAACAATGAGTGGCATAAGTGACTGTGCTGGTCTGACATGAGGAATTTGACTTGTCAGTTAGAGAAGAATAAGGCAAGAATTGTATACATGGCCAAAATATTTAGCATAAAACTATTTGTGCTCCTGCTCCCCGCAGAAGGAAGAGAGCTGGGGGAAGAGAGAGGCATATATTAACAGATGGAAGAGGCTGCCTGGTTGTACTACCTCTGTCAGCACTGTTGTCTTCTGATAAATGAAGTGCCCTGCATTGGCTGCACAGCTGTGGGTACTGAAGGAAAAACTGGAAATGCACGTTGCTTAGCAGAAAAGCAAAGATTATTTGTATGAGCTCTTCACTTATCGGGTGACTCCAATATGTGTGATGGCAGGGCTGCTGGGTAAATGATTGGGGCTGCATTCTTCTGGAGTAGACCCTCTTACAGGCTCTGACCTTCCTCGGCTCATTGCCTAGAAAGCAGCGTATTTCAGCAGAATAGAGCCTCATGAAAGATACATTGCCAGCCACAAAGGAATTTGGCCTTATGTAATATAGTCTTAGCAGAAATATAACTAATTTACTTGCAGAGCTCAGTTCCTTTAGAGTGACTTGGTCTGCAATACATGACAATTTAGTGTACTTTAAAAAGAAGTGTCTTTTAATCAACTTTAAATATGGAAAAAATCTTTTTAGTATGCAGTTATCACTAGTAGCATGGCTGTAATTCTGTTCAGTAGAAAATCTCCAGATACAGGAATTTACCTTCTATATCACTTTATTATATCTTTCTTCTAACTGACCTTTGTGACCTGATGTTAGTTAGGTGGTACCTCAGCCTTTCTTGATGTGCTGAAATGTATTTTCTTAGTGTATAAAGTGATCTTTGAAGATCCATATATCTACTGTAGTATAATGTTATGTGGAATAAGACAGAGCTTTACTATTGGAAGCTTGCATCAGGCTTGTGACCTTAAATAAAGCAGAATGTAGATGGTATCTGTAAACACAACTGTAGCATCATCAAACTAAAATGCCTGCCTGGTTGTAAAGCTTAGAGGTGCTTCAGAGAGATGCCTTAATTACAGGAGAGTTGTTTCAGAATCATCTTATATGTGATAGAATAGTGCTTGGAGGTGCAGCAGAGATCAGAGCTTTTCTGGGGTAGCTGCAGTGCAGACTCAATAAAAATTTAAAAAGCCAAGAGAAACATGAGTGATGAAAAGGGGCTAGGGAAAACTGTTTTACAAGGGGGAAGCTGTGGCAATTTGGCCAAGTCATTGATTGCACCTAAACTGGATTTTTAATTTGGCACTTTCAGAATGATAAAATAGTTTCTCTGGAGCGAGAAGTACTTTCTGAAGAACAAACTTTGAAAGGCTTTTTTCCTTTATTGGAAGAGGATTTTTAAGATATCTCTGTAATTTATCATAATTGGACAGGCTGAAATGAAAAATACAATTCTGTAATAGAAATAGTTTCTTTCTCTGTAGCACACTCTGTCCAGAAATGTTCTTGGAGATGGTACTGCTCATACATGGATCATTAACTAAGCATTCGAGGCACTCTGATCTAACCCACTTTCATCAGATTGAATTAAATAGAAATCACAAAATAGCTAGCTTTACAGATCATCTCACCTTGGACATTTTATACTTGTATTGGAATTAGACACTACAGTAGACAAAATGATTTCTTGTGAGGTAAGATAAAATTTAACATGTCAGCAAAATAACTGCTTTTGAAAGTGAAGAGAGCTAGGAAGACTACAGAGAAGGTGAATCATTTTAAGGATAAGTTGTGTAATGCATTTAAAATTCAAGATCTATCCTGTGCAAATAAAAATAACTCAGATAACATCCATGGGACCTCTGCTGTTTGAAAGTCTAGGTCAGAAAACAGAACCTACAAGGATGATGGAATTTTAATTTCATTAGAAACAGACTTTTTGATTGAAGACACATAGTCATGGTTACATGACTCTTTGGGTATTTGTTATTGTATGTTTGGGAGGGGAGGAATTTGAATCTGCCAATGCTGAAGTGAAAATAAAGAAATAAAGTCCAGCAAGTTTGAAAAGACCCTTTTGCACCACAGCATCTTTTGTAGCATTGCTCATTGTTGCTGTTGTCTATGCCTTCAGGGCTGAGAACTTTGAGATACATTTGGCTTTTGAGATACTTTCTTTTCAAGACAAGTTTTGAGTTAATGAATGAGCTGATAGCACCTGCCTTGCACTGCAGATTAAAAATCTCAGAGAAAGGAAGGTGGGGCCTTGTTTGCCTGTGGAGCTGCGATGCTGAGAGCAGACCTGCAGCTGTGGAGTATCAGCTCAGCTCAGCATCTTCCTCAGCTCCCCGTCTTGGTCCTTGCTTGTAAAACAGATTCCTTTTTCTTATTGTATCCCAAGTTAAAATAAGCTTTCTGTCTGTATTGAAATAGATTTTTTTAGTGGGGTATTCCAGCTGTGTTGACTTTGTCGTATTTTAGTTTTAAACACTTTTTGTTTTCCTGACAAATTTCATCAAGAACGTGTGACCAATTCCTGGGCTGACTTAACTTGGCATCCTCCACTGACTTTTGTGGGGCTGTGCCAGCAGAGGGTACGGAAGGGAAGAGGGAAGGTAGAACAAAGACCCTGCCAGTGATCAATGTGCAAATTCTGTGAGGTTTTGTGTTAAGAAATGGAATTATGAGAAAGTTTTGATTCAAAGTGCAAGAAATGTAAAAACCCAGGAAAGTGAAAGTGTTCATTGCGTCCCTCTCCATTAACTGGAATATCAACTGCCTCATGCAGAACTGGACTGACATTTGTCCCTCCTTTGAGTAGCCGCCTCAGCAGCTGGGAGAAAATGGTTTTCAGTATGGACCTAGTTATCCCGAGGAAAGATTTCATTTTTTAGTATTGATTCCTAGAGATACTTACTGCAGATCTTTTCCTGGGAGTCATGTAACTAAGTACTCCACTCTTAGAAGTACTACATGGTAAGGTGAAGCATTAGTTGTAGATTTCATTATGCGTGCAGAAAAGTCTAAAAGGTTCCCAAAGTAGGAATAAAGTTGCTTCTTTTCCTTTCATGCCAATTCTGCAAACGTGCGTGTCCAAATTATGAGTGTCTTGGGCTGTTTTGGTAAAAATCCTGTAGCAAAACAACAGCTCTTGGATTTTTCAAGAACTTCTTGGAGGAGAAAGTGGAGATTACTGTAAGTGAGATGGCATTGTTAAAAAGTGAGAGTTTAGGCACACCGGCATCAGTCTTGCTGTGCTGCCCTAATGGGTCAGTGCAGCTCACGCTTCCTTAAGTTTCTGTGCCACCTCTCTGCCACAAGTTCCCAGGCTACCTTGGAACAGATGAGACAAAAAAGCAGGTGCCCACTCCTTGCTCCCAGGGAAATTGGAGTGTGTTGGTTGAACTCCCCTGGAGGGGTGGCAGCTGAGCCCAGCTTTGCCCTGGGTGGGTCGAGTTCCCGGGTGCGTTCCTCCCGGAGCGAGCCCTGGGCTGGGAAGGGCTGGCGGAGCTGGCAGATGGCAGCAGGAGGCTGGCGGTGCTTTGGGCCACCACAGCTGCTCAGCAGGTGAATGTGTCACAGCCTGCTCCAAGAACTTGGCATTTCCTTTAAAAAGCACTTCAGTGAAGAAATACAGTGTACCTGGTATCACTGACTTCACTTTTAATGGAAGCAGTTTTGGTGTCATTTGCCGTATGGAAAATGTTTAGTCTGTTCTTCACCATAATGATTCTTGCATATAGTCTTGGCTCTTTAATCTCCTGCCCTTCTTGCCAGATAACGTAAATTGCTTTTATTTATGGAAGTTTTTGTTTATAAAATTAATATTGCGAAGAGAGTGCATTTTTAAGGCCAAGAAAGTTTTCGGGATAGTTGCTTTTTCTTATGATATTGTGTGTGCTGCATTACCTTGAAAAATTTATAGGCACTGTATATTAGGATTCTTATTTAAAAACATGGTCATTATAAGTGATTTTTTGTTTTTCTATAAAGAAATAATATATCCTTCTATTGTGCAGAGACAGAATGACTGTTGAAATTTGTGTTTTTCTCTATGTTTAGTTTTGAAACACCATTTAGTAGTTATACCCCTTATTTTTGCTGCATGTTAAAATAAATCAGAGGCAGTAAAATTAGACTTCATTTTCTTTGAGAAGAACCAGTGGTCCGTGCCTTCTCATTGAGTCTAGAGGAATTTATGCTATTTTATCAGCTGGTAAATCTGAATCAATAATTCAGTAGTCAGCTGTCCCTTTAGAAATCAAAACTTGTTGGTGATGTACTGCAAAACTGGTACAGTTTTCTTTATTAATAGAGCTTTACAGTTGAACAGCAATTTTCACTTAAGGGTCTCAAACCATTTTAATGAAGTAGAAAAAAAAAATCACCTTTCTTTTCTTGCAAGTGGAAAGTCTGAGAAATGCAGCGATGAGCTTCCAGGGAAGAGAACCTGTTACATCAATTTGGACGTGCCCAGGACCATTCCCAGCCGTGCAGCATCCCTGCAATGGCCGTGTCCATGAGACTGAGCTCTGACAGCCCCCAGAACAGGGAGATCCACCAAACTGTGCCATGTGACTTAACTTGAGACAGGGACCATTCCTGATCATTGCTGGGGAATGGGGGCAGAGGGGTGAGTGGCAGGATTTTAAGGTGTGTAACACAACATTTACAGGGCAGGGGCTGTTGTTGTTGTTGCCCGTTTTTCCCTGTGATCCCCGACCCCAAGGGTTTCGCTGTTGGGTTCTGGGGGCTGCTGTCAATGGTGGACACCGAGTGCCTCGGGCCCAGAGCTGTTGTGTGGGAGCTGTCCTGCTGTTCCATGTCCTGAATGCTGCCTGGGGAAATGCTGTGGGAGAGAAAGGACCAGCTAATGGAGCTGTGCTGCTTCACATTTCCGGAGGGTTTGGGCCAGGATCTATAATTACAGGAGAATTTTCCTTTGCAACGGAGATGAACAGCCAAGTAGAGACGAATGGGGACCATAACTGTGAGCCATTTCACATGGGCCACATCAGATCTGCTGCAGAGCAGGATTTCTGTTAGGTAGGTGTGATTTGTGACATTTCATAATACTATTTTAATCTATTTTGAAAACTATCAAAAATTTAATCTTCCTGTGGGGAATACAGATTCCTTTTATAAAGATACTATGTTGTTTTTTTTCTTCCCCACCTCCTCTTGTTTGTTTATTTATTTTTAAAAAGAGAGCAAGAGAAAATTGTCCCCATCCCCAAAGCAATAAGTTGTGGTATTGAATTTGTGTAAGGAGGGAACTTCAGCACTTCCCTCTTTTGAAATAGCGAGAGAGCACAATCTTTATAGATCACAATAAATCATAGTGACTGGTGATAACAAAATATTTGTTAGGGTGAAACTCTTTGTATTTGATTGGACATTAATCGTCATGTCTCTGTGATGTGGATGTTGTTTCCATGTAAGTTGTTCACCAGAAAATACATAGTTGGTGTTGAAAATTAAGTGACACTTTAGATGGTAATATATTCCTTTTGAAGTAATAAAGATGGATGAGTTTTCTCCTTATGACTACTGGGATCTGCATGACAAATATTTTGGGAATTGACAAGTAGCAGAGGATAGGGCTGTAGTCAGTGATAACTTGTAATATATGTGTTTTCACTGAAATTTTCAGTGTATGTGACATGGATCAATCCTGATTTTAGGCAATATTTACTAAATAATTCCTCCTGTTTACAACAAACAGCAATGGTTGTAGTAGGAATAATTTGGATACATTCCCAATGGTTTGGATAAACTGGGGTTGCTTGGCACCATTGAAATGTGCACCATTGAAATAGATTTGCATTTTGCAGTTCCTGATACACACGTTCTGTGGGTTTCCCTCTGCTCCCCAGGACAACTGGGTCAATACTGATTGCATGCTTTATTTCTATTACCTTTTTTTTTTTTCCCTTCACATCACAGGGCTCTTAATAGCTTTCATTTTGAAAATTAAACTATCTTGGTGCACTTCTTTGACCTTTTCAATATTCTGTAATTAGATTGGCTGCAATTCCTCATTTCTTCCTGTTTACAGTCTCACTAGTCTCTGGGAAGGGATGGAATCCCCTTTGCTCAAAATATAAAATGCTGCAAAGGTCAAAGTATGGTATAAAGCTGCATTTCACTGACTGTATTAATGTTCTGAAGGGATGCTGGGGGAGCATGAAGCACTCCACTTGTAATTCTGTAGATCAGGTATTGTCATGCAGGTTTCCTGGATTTTCTTCAAAGCACATCTCCCTAATGCATAAAATTTCTTACCTTAGCTACGGCATAACTTGGCAGTGCAATCTATTGCATTCTATGGGCCTCCGTTAGAAGATTCCTCAACAGCTTTGGGTGCTTTAAAATCCTCTTGACATGGACATTCTTGGAAATGATTGTGGTTTTTGAAGTTAGGGGCCTAAACTATATTATATTGAAAAGTCAGTGTGTGGGTATTTTTAAAAAACTTATTTACAGCCTTGCTTGACTAAGTCTGAGGTGTTAAAATACAGCCAGTCACAGTGCTCATCATAACAAACCCAGAGCCCTATAGTATGAGACAGCATTGGGGAGGGGGGGTGTCCCATTTTGCTCTTGTGAATTAGTTACAAAATTTTGTGGAGAGTCTCAGTTTCTAAATGTATGCCCTTAAGCTACCCTCTGTTTAATTGTGGTGGAGATAAGCTCTTGATATGTGCCATATTTGTTCCAGTCTCTTTGTGTGATACCTCACTTGTTTTCTGGTGGAAAGTTGTAAATACTGTTCCAAGTAATTTTACTTGAGACCAGAAGGTCACACAATCATCTTTTCCTCTGTCTTTTGTAACTGGACCACTGAACAGTTGCACTGTTTATGTGAAGCTTCTTCAAAATCTCAAACATCAGGAAAATAAAGGTCTCCTCACAAGGCAAAGCAAGTTAATCTCATGTCATCTGTTTTCGTCAGGCCTGTACACTATATACGCTGTGTTATATTGGAGGATATATATGGTGTATGCTCTTTACACATGCAGCTCCACAGAGCTGAAGTATTCTGTGTGTTGCTGATGTGATCCTGTAGGAGATAAGGAATGTTGTCTGGAGCGGAAACTCTAAAGCTGGCTTGATGCCATTCTACCTATCAGTAGAGATGGCCTGGTTTCCTTCAAAACTGTAGAGAAATGCTGAGGTAGATATTATCGCATATGCAAATAATATTTGATCAATAGTTACATCTCAAATATGAAGCAGTTGTGCTTTGAGGACAGTGGGTGGTATCTGGATGTGGCCTTTATATTGGTTCCCAAAGAACCTGCATTTCCTAGTGCTATTCTGGGCTTGTAATAGCAGATGAGAAGTTTGCCATTTAGAATGGAGGGAAAGAAATGGCAGGAAACAATTTAATGTTCATAAAATGGCCTCCGACTCATCCTTGATGCATATGGTGTTTTTATTTAATGTGTGAAAATTTAAATGCTACAGCAGTGAGCCGTAAGGAAATTCTAAATGTAAGTAGCTCATCTGCACTTATAGTGAGCTTCTGAAGGGAACAACTTCCTGTTTACTGCGGTTTTGTAGCACTGCTAGTCTGTAAAAGGCCCTTTTGTCCTAAAGCTTAATTTATGTGATAGCTGAGCTTCCTCCTGTATTTCAAGTATTAATATAATTGCCTCTGGGTGCATGGAATGGGTTTGTGGTGGACATTTGCACTCGGTTAGAGTGTTGCTTATTAAAAGGCATGCATTGTGCCAGGGGTAGAAGGAACTCTTACAATTAAATTTTATAAGCTGCAACTGCACAAAATTATACATGATGACTTTCTCCACGAATGATATTACTTTCTGTGGGAATAAGATCAGAAAGCAGCTAGGAAAGATTCTTGATGAAGTGTCCTGGTTCGTTTAAGGACAGTTTGGGTGAGTGTCAGATTTGCCATACAATAAGCTTGAGTAAGCGCTCAATTGATCAGAAATGTTCCATGGTTTTTAATCAACTTGAAGGGACTTCAAGACCGTGTTTAATACTTGAATGCTGCTGAACACAGCCAGTGTTGGTACAAACATTTATCTTCAACTGCCTGTGAAAGGTAGCTCAGCCATAGCAGCCCCAGTTCCTGGGTGGAGAAAGAGGGACATCCAATGCTCTCTTATATTCCAGGCCTCTTTTGTCCCTGGGGATATAAGTCTTGATTATGTGAATCCTCTACCTTCACCTTGCTTTTGCTGCCAATATGCCAGGAGAAGATTTTTGCGGCAGAGTTAAAATACAGCTGCTCTCTCCACTGGAACAGAAATGCTGTTGCATTGGTAGAGCAGGGATTTAATGCTGGGTCTTCCCCCTCCTTTGTGTCCACAGTAACTGTTGGGTCATCATCTGTGCTGGTTGTAAGGAATTTGAGTGTCCTCCCTTTTGAATAATTTTAAGTAGAAATCCTTAATGGAACTGGGAAAAAAGTTTGCCAGTACTATCACTGAATATGTGTTTTTCAGGAGGAAAAGAAAAAAAAAATCATAGAGAATAAATTGAGCTCCAGTGAATCAGTATTTCCTACCAGAAGAAAATGTTGGGGTTTTTTTTTTTGGAAAATAGAGACCAACATCCTGCGTGGCTTTGAATATACGAGTATTTATGAGTGTACACCTGTTTTGAGTTGAGAGCTTAATCTTTTATTTCCAGAGTTTAAATCACTGAAACTCTATTTGAAGTGTGTGTTCAGTTCTCTCCATGGAAAAAAGAAGCGTGTTCCAGGAGAGCTATCAAATTAAGCTGGTGTTGTGCAGGCTGTGGTGGACAGTCCCGTTTCACCCCAGACTCCATCCATGGTGTCCTTTTTTCAATATCCCCTGAAACCTCCACGGAGCTCTCTGATCGCTTTTGCATCGTTAACGTGTGCGCTCTCCGTGAACTCCCTGGTGATGTTTTTGCTTGCACAACTCATTTCAGAATGTGAATTTAAAGTGTGTCTGAATTTTAAACAGTGTGGTACATTTTACAGTACTTTTGGATACTATTTGCTAACTGGATTTTGATCATTTATGGTAGGCTAAAGCATTGTCTCTCTCAAGCCTGCCCTTTCTGGGCAAGGAGATTTTAATTTCTAATCTGTGGGAAATGCAAAAGTTTACAAGGTACTCACCAGGTTCAGAAACAGAGCACTTATGATTTCTTTTGTTTTAGGCAACATAGCATAATAAATATGTTTTTTAGGAGTTTGGTTTTTTTTAATTTTTTTTTTTTTGGCTAAAATTGAAATGATGGCTTTCTTAGAAAGTCCCTATTTTTACTTCTGGTGAGATTTCTGATTTTTCTACATTTCTGCCTGTAGTTTGCCAGGCAGTTCCTATAGATATCAGGCTGGTATTAATAAGAAACCTCAAATAAACAAGTTGGGTGGGGGGTGTATTAGTTTTTTGTTCCTTTGGAGTTTTGCTGTAGATTTTTAAAAAATAATCAAGAAATACTTGAAATTAGCTATGTCATTAGAATTTATAAGCTAACACAGTTTATTTTGGAGTTTTGAGGTCTGTATGTAACCATCACTTCAGTTCTTCCTTCGTGTACTGAGATTTTATCAGTATTGAAGAGTTCTCATTAATCTTATTCTTTTCCTGTTGTGCAGTAAATCACACATTGAAATGCAGGTTAAGTGGATGCATATTCAATTTTGGGGTCCTCTAACAGGGTAATCTCATTGCAGAGTTCTCCATCGATACTGCTCTGCTATTGAAATACTGAAAGTCAGATACTAATTAAAACTAAATTCATTGTATAATGCATGTACTTCTAAGGTTAAACAGACTTCTGTTTACCATATTCTTTAAGTCTTCTTTTTCCAAAGTGTGAAATTAGAGCTTCTCCAACTTCTAAGTCATTAATGTGTAGAGTGTCACCTCTTTATTTATTTTCTCCTTCTAGAAATCGTAGAATCACAGAATTGTTTGGGTTGAAAGAGACTTTAAAGACCACCTCATTCCAACTCCCCTGCAATGGGCAGGGACCCCATCCAACCTGGCCTCGAACACTTGCTTCATAATGCAGGTCCAAGGTGTGACAATACAGCTCTTGCCTTGTTAGGGTTCAGAGTGTCTTTGCCCTTAAATCATTAATCAAAATCAGTGTAGAAAAATGTGACTTGCATGTTTATCCTGTGATAGCTTATTGTGTTTGAGGAGGGGAGCACATGCATGACGGAGCAACATGTAGAAAGAAATGATAACAAAAAAAAGAAAAATAGACTTTATACTCTGAGAAAATTAAGAGTCTGAAACCCTTTGTGGGAACTAAAGTCATTTTACATACCTCCATGTATTTCAAGGTCGTGTGACATGCAGTTCAGTTAAAGACAGGTTTCTTGGCAGATAAAACACCAAAGGTACTGGAAAGGGTGCCTCTGATTTGTAGGTGGTGGGCTTGGGTTTAAAGCCCCCTTATCTTTTTGTTATTTTACACTTACAGTAATCTTGTCTTTGCAGTCTTCTAAATGTATAATTGATCAGAAGAAATAGCAGGTACCTGGCGCTGTGCTTGCAGGGCTCAGCCTCATTGCATGAACTGATCAAAACAGCACTTAAGCACTGAGCAGAGGCATTTCATAGGGCTAGTTCGGTGTTCCTGGTGAACTTTTTGTACCAAACTGGTGAGCTTGAAAGCTACTGCAACTTCTTTCTGAAAGAAGTAATAATTTCAAAAGTTTGAGGAACTTTAACTGGTGTTAAT
Source organism: Pardalotus punctatus (assembly GCA_013400915.1). Taxonomy (NCBI): domain Eukaryota; kingdom Metazoa; phylum Chordata; class Aves; order Passeriformes; family Pardalotidae; genus Pardalotus; species Pardalotus punctatus. The sequence goes on from VZTX01010001.1 coordinate 286,322, forward strand.
TTTCCTCCCAATCTACTTTGTCCCTATCTCTCTGCTGAGGTACAATTCATGGAAGAAAATAGGCGGTATTTAAGATTTCCTCAGGATACATTTTAGTCAAGTGAGTAAAAGTGAGTATGAAAACTTGGTCCAGCTAATGGTTTCTCTCCCAGGGCTCCCAGTAAGGGGTTTCAGGTTTGCTGTCAAATGCTATGTTAAATTTAGCAGTTACATGGGGATTACAGAATCTTTACTGAGAACATAAATTGCAGATGCTGAACTTGCATGGGCTGTGTTTTCATTCTTGGTGGTGATGGAAAGACAGTTTATACTCTCGTATGCTAAGGACACTATATAACGTTAGCATTTGGATTCATCTGACTAGCCAAAATAAGGTCAGCTGCATTCAGTGAACACCTAGAAGGCATTTTTCAGATAAGAAGTCAGATTTTGTTGAAGTATTTTAAAGCTGCATCAGCAGCCTGTTCAGCCTAAACAGTTCAGGCTTGTGATACAGTTGAGTTGTGCCTAATCTTATATGTTATAAATCATGAATCAGACCATAAAAATCTAAAGATTAAAAATATATGTACTTCCTTGCCTTGTCTCTTGAGCATATCTGTGTTTTTCTCTTCAGTGTTAGGGGTATTAAAACAGGCATACAGATGTTGTTACAGCATCCTGTGCAGTATGGTCTAGCTAACTTAGAAAATGAAACCATTTCTTATTCTCCTCTGCATAGGAACTGCCAGAATTTGACAGTTTATAATTTTGGATGGAGATAACTTTGCATGCCCTAAAGGCTTACCAGTTTTGCTACTTCCTGAACCACTGTTATGCTCTCAGGGAAGACATTTATGACAATATAACAGTGTTCCAGATTGAGTTGCTTATCATAATTCAAAGCCTATAGGTCACTGAATTTTGGGGCACTACCATTTTCTTCATAAGCCCAACATTCAACCGCTTCAAGTAAAAGCCAAGAGGACACAGAATAACTTAAATGAGGTTGCAATGGGCACAGTCTAATTTATGCAAAAGTATTAACACTGTAGTATGCATCAGCAAAGCATGCTTCTAAAATAAAGATATACACCTACAAAATAATTATATTAGTCCAAGGGATCTGATATAATTAGAACTGGGTGATGATGGGAAAAAAAAAATTCTGTCTTGGAAAATATTTAAGAATTTTAAACAGCTCCCTTGCTGTGCCAGGATGAATATGAGGCTTTAAGAGATAAATAAAGCAGTTGCTCATAGAATGTTCCCTTCTGGACAATGCCTGTGAACTGGGAAAGGGATGTGTCTAATGTATTCTCACCTCTGTTTTGAAATACAAGAGATTTGAGATGAAGTCTTTGTCTCAGGTGAAGATCTAGCCCTCAAATGGTGAAAATTGTGTTCTTTATCTGGGAGCCCTTTACCAAAGAAATTTTGCTGCAACTAATTCATTTAAATAAAATGTTCTCTTTTTTAAATGATTTGTCAGAAACCTTTGTTTAACTTCTAGGTCATATTAAAATGTAGTATTGCTCTTGTCAAAAATGTTTCACCATATAAAGTGTGATGGCAGAAAATTTTTGAAGAGTGGTCAAGAAATAAATGCTTATTTAGTTTTTACAGAATATGAAAATTTTTACCTATACTGATATTTATTAAAATTTGGTGTTGGGAGCTCCATTGAGGGACTCCTTTCCATGGAGGCTGGAAAGGCACAACCTTTATAGAAAAGGACCAAGGCATACAAAAGGTAAGACTGGTAAAAACAGTTATTACAGACACCAGTAATTTGCATGAGCTGATTCTACCAAATCAGTGAAGAATATCAGTTAAAGATTTATGTTCCCCGATCTTCTCATCAAGTCCTGAATGCCTGATAAAAGTGATATTTGAGTGGGATTTGAAGAAAAATGAGTTTAACTACAAAAGCTAGGAATTGCAGCTTGTACTACTTGCATATTTATAGCTTTGAACATTCTTGCATTGAATTTTATTCAATTTTATTCAGACCACATTCCATGAATATGTTCTTACAGGTGTACTGGTGTTTCATACATTCTATGTATGAAATTCAAAAAGGCTGTGAGTGCAGTATGTGGGTGAAACTGAATCTCAAGGCATGTCTGTATGTTCCAGTGCAGCATCCTCCTAAAAGAAATGGTGCTCCTTGCAGTAGTTTGCTTTCACAAGCATGGTGAGTTTTGAAGGTTTAGGGATGAGTAGAGAAGGTAACAGTGGTAGAATTATTAAGCAAAGATTCAGGATTTTTGAAATGTTTGGTTGAGGTTTGAATTTGAGATGTGCTTTTACTGTTTGTTTTGTTCTTCCCAAAAGCTGCATCCTTGTGCAGAGCTTGGAATGCAATAGAATCCTGTCCCTCATAAAAAGGAGACTTAAATTCCACATGAGGAGTGAGGAAGGCTTGGAGAGAAGGGGAGACTTTTACAACAGTAAAAGCAGGGCTTGGTTGTTTGTTTGGGTTTTTTTGTTTGGTTTTGGGTTGGGTCATTTGGTCTTTTGTTGTTTTGAGTTTCTTGTGGTTTTTTTGTTTGTTTGTTTTTTTTTGTTTGTTGTGTTGGTTTTTTTACTCTGTCAAGCAAAGAGTGGGGATACTTTCAGAACTTGGGATTGTTTGGGAGGAACTTTTGCATTTGAAAATGGTGTAAAAGTGTCTTAAACAGTTTCTCAAAGGAAACTGCAGTAATAAATTAGAAGGAAGGCTCTTGTACAGTTGTTTTGAAATTGGAAGGGCAGATCAGATATGAAAACTTGATTACAGGCAGGTAAGAGCTGGGTGGGGAGGTCCAAGAAAGCTTCAGCCTTTCCCTTTTCCCTCTGTTGCCAGTGGAGGGCATTTGTTCAGGATTTTATCCCTTGATCTATGCGTGTACAGAATATATGCTTGGCCTTGAGAAATAACCTATATATTTTGGTTACTCTTTGTTCTCAGCCTTCAGTATGTCTGCAGTAAATCTATTGATTTCAGTGAATTAGAGCTCTCTTAAAGAAAACCAATTAAACATGGAGTTTAAAATGGATTCCACATGTGCTTAAAGTTAAGTTTCTGCTTATGCTTTACTGATACAGGGCTTGCTACACTTCTGTATCCATGTGGAAATGAAATTGATTTACAGGAACTAAATTGCCTTAGGAACTGTTTTGTGAATAGATGCATCTTTTTTGTGAGGGGAAGAAGACTCTCTGGGTTTTTTTTAAACCAGCAGTGTCATAGACAGCTATTTAATTAGAGATCCACCTGCCAAAAGTGTCATCCAGATTCTATTTTTCTTATTTCTATTTTCATTAAAGCAAATTTTTTAAAAGAATGTGCTTCCACAGGTTTGCATTCATTTTCTTTAGTAGGTTAATGATAAAATGCACTTTTCTTCATACAAAAGAAATTCCTTGTGCATGTGTTATTGAGTAGCAGTATCTCCTACCAGCTGGTTTGGCATTAAACCCCTGATTCTCTGTATTTTGTAAGATTTGGGGTTTAACAGACTGATGCAATCCACTTGTTCATTTGAAGTAGAAAACTACATTTGAACATCACTGATGTCGAAGCTTAATCTTTCAAACAAAAAAGAGTTGGGAAGCTTGGGAGAAATGGATTCTTTGAGCAGTAGGATAAAGATGTAAAATTCACAAGGTTTTAAGCTGAGTGAAACCCAGCTCAAACGGATTTTCTTTTCCTGCTAATGTTGGGTGTGGGTCTTGTTTTGGTTTTTTTTTGTTTGTTTGTTTGGGGGTTTTGTGTGGGTTTTTTTTGTGTGTGTGTGTGGGGGGGTTTTGTTTTAATTTTGTTTTGTTTTTTTAAATCAGTGTGTCAAGTTTTATCTAATTAATAACTGGGTATCTCTTACCTTTACACTGATAATCATAAGTGCATTTACAAATATTAGCTAAAATATACTTTGGCACCGATGACAAAAATGTAAAGTATCAATTATGACTGTATAGATGGAGGAAGAAGGAAAGGCCAGGCTGGCAAAACTTTTATTCTTCAAGGTATTATCTTCACCATAAAAGGCATCTTCCTCTTATAAGGAAAAGTCTTGACCTATGCCCAGCTTCCCCTGGCATCAGGCTGTGTCTTACAGGAGCTTGGGGAGGGCTCAGGCTGGGAGTGAGGGTGGTGCAGAACGAGGTCAGAACCATCTGAAATCTGCCCTGGCTGCTTCTGCTGGGGCTCCCTGACCCGCTGTGGGGTCTCTCCCAGGCAGCAGTCCCTGTGATGATTCCTCTGCTTTGGAGCCCGGGCAGGGTTTCAGCAGCAGCAGCCCTTGGCGACTGCAGCCGCAGCGCACTCACCTTGCCCCAGGCCCCGCGGCACTGCTCCCTCTTGGTTCCCTTGGAAACACAGCATTTTGTTACTTCTTGCTGATGAGATGTGTCACGTGAAATTGTGTACCAAGTTAAAACAGGAGGGAAATAATTCCTCACCGCTATAATTTTAAATAAAAGCAATGAAAAGGCCATTCCAGCTTGCTGCCCAATTACTTCTTGTAACTGCTTGGCTGGGGTGCTATGTCAGCACCAATCCAAGTTTTGCTCTCAGCCTTGAAACAGAGCTGAAACAGAGTCACTATATGATAGTGTATCCTGCAAGTGTGTAATTGTTACAGGATACAGAATAAAACACAGTGTAACCTCAGCTTTGTGATGATACAGAGGTGAACAGTCAGCAGAAGAAACTTAGTGCCATTTTTCTCAAACTGAAGTGTTGATAGTTGTCAGGAATTTCTTCTGACACAAGACTGCAGTTCCTGAGCTTGTTCTATTTTTGTGTGTGTGATGTTCTTTTATGAAAGTTACTGCAGAGCTGATTTTTATAGCACTATTTATTGCATTTGTGGAAATTGGTGAGCAGTTAGTCAAGCAGATTGTCACTGCTGTTCTGGGTATAACTAAGTACAGAATTCCCAAATTACAGTATTTTGATTATATAAGTTTAGTAACTAAAACAATAGTAAACTTTCAGGAATCAGAATAAAGACCAGAGAACATAAAGAAGCAATCAAAAATGTGAGAGTTTTGTTTTGTTTTACTTTCTTTTTCTCTTCAGTCAAATTTAATGAATTTGACTGAAAAGAAAAAGAAAGTAAAACAAATCTTTTCCCTAAGTGGGACACAACTGGCTGTTTCCAACAGGCACAGCTCTCCAAGCCAGGGTTCTCTACGCTGATCAAGGTCCGTGCAACAGGTAAAATAACTTTACAAGACTGGCTGCAGAATTTTACAGCTGTACCAGGCTTTAGAAGGGCAATTCCTTGGGGTTTCATCCTACAGACAAAGGATGTATGTGTAATCTGAGAAAACAAAGCCATAGTAACCCCGGATAACTCGTGAAGCAGCACAGCACGTGTTCTGCTTTGGAAATGGTGCATTACCACATGAAAGTATTCTGCAGCAAAAGATTCTCTATAGTCAGTAATTCTGCTTCTCAGAGCTAATACAATTTTTGTTAAGTGTATAAATACATGATATATTTACCCAGATTTTCTGAAAAGGTCTTTTCTGCATTCCTGAAAATAGATTTCCTAAGGAAAAGGGCTAATTCAAAACAGTTCCTGTTAACGTTGTACACTAAAATAAGACATGGTGTTTGAATGGGAAACCTTTAATCACCAGAGGGTATATATTTATTGAGTCTGTTTGCAGAACTGAAAGGATTTATTTGCATTCTGATGAATTACTTGTGAGATCAAGTTTACAGGATCTGATCCTTGAATGCTAGTTTTGGAAGAAAATGAAAAGATAAGACTTGGATTTCTCTTAGAATTTTGAAAATACTTCTAAAATTTTACCAACATTTGGGATTCTCTCCCAAATGGAGGGGAATGCATAGTCAGGATATAGTGTTATGTGTTATGAATAAATGTTTTTGTTAGCAGCTTTCAAGAACAGTCCAACATTAAAAATAGAGCTGTGTATGGATGGTATTTGGAAGGCATTACTGATGATGTTCTAGACATTTATAAGTGTTTCAACAATATTTCTTTATTTCAATAAAATACACAAAAAATCCTGTTCTCCTTTTCCCTGCTGGAGAAAAAAGAAAATATCCCTAATAATTTAAAGTTATAATTTGTTTATTTTCATAATATGTGGATTCTATGATATAAGAACAGACTGTGTCCCATTATAATTTATCCTGGTTTATAAACGAGCTCTTTTTCAGTTCTGACTTTAAGCAGCTCTGGATTATGATATCTATGGAATAAGTCTACAGGACATACTCTGATGTATCCAGAAGCAGATAAATGCCTAAATTTAGTTCTGCAGGTGTCATTGCAGGAAAAAGCCCCACTACTAAAAGAAAAGGTCTTAAGCACTTGCCTCTATTCTCAGTGCATACGAATCACTGCTGTTTGACTCTTTTTCCAAATGTCTGTCCCTTGAGGGAAGCAGGGGATAACAGTAATGAGGTTTAAAGAATCAAGACTGGCTTTGTGGAAGAAATATAAATAGATTCCTGATGTGGACAGTGTGGATACAAAAGTTACTCTGTGGTCAGTGTCTGTTTCATCATTAGGAAAGTGAATCTGTAGCAGTCTAGGGCTTTGTTTTCCATCTTCAGTCAGTGACCTTTTCTTTATCAACCAGAGTGGCTGAGTGAGACTTCCTGAGACATTCAGAAGCCTATTTTATAAATAAAATCCCCGATCATCTTGTGAAGCTTAAGAGGAGCACTACACATTCATCACAGCCCTCCTCTTTCTCTGCATCCTGGCAGAGGAATTTATATTTGGTGGTGCTGTATACAGCTGAGAAGCGTTGCTTCATATTCAGTCATGTCCTTGTCTTTATGAGATCCAGTAGCAACTAAAACTTAAAACTAGTGGAAAATGAAAGGAAAATCCTTGAAAAATCATCATAGAGTAACGTGTTGGTTCTTCTGTATGTTCTTTTAACTGCCAATATCATGACTGTTTTATGTTTGTACATGCGTGTTATCTTCAAGAAGGAAGTGTAGTCAGCCAGTTTCTTTTATCTGCAAAATATGTAGAGCCAGCTGAGTGCAATGATTGTCAGATATGTAATGTAACATACAATATGGCTGTTATTTCAATCCCATTTCCTTACATATCTGAAAATCATCTTAAAATGAAGGACGTTCGCAAAATGTTTTGTCTCATAAAAAACAGGAAGATAAATTAGGGCAAGGATATTTGTCAATCTCTCATTCTTAATAAAAGTCAGTTGCTTTTTTTTGTACTTGTGAAAAGAGAGAGGAAAATCTTGAAGGTTTTTTGGTGGATGTGGCATAGTTGGTCTGTAGTTCAACCTCCTGCTGAAAGCAAGGTCGGGCATAAGAACAGCCTGGGTTATTCAGGGCTTTATCCAGCTGGGTCTTGAAAACAGGGATAGAGGCAGCACAGCCTCCCTGGGCCCTGTTCCACTGCTTGACTCCCCTCACAGGGAAAGAGTCCTTCCTTAAATCCTTTGTGACCTTGTGCCTGTTCTTTTTTTTTTCCCCTTCCAATTTATTCCACCCCAGTTCTCCCACCCCACCACCTCTGTGAAGAGCCTGGCTCATAGGGGTCAGAGGCTGCTGTTACATCATTCCAAAGCCACATCTCAGGCTGTAAAAAATTACCAGTTTCTCAAGACCTGGATGTACTTGGTGCTGTTTCAGATGTCTAGAAAATGTCAGATGGTCTAGAAGCTGTAAGCATGAAGAGGAACCTTTGTAGAGGTGTATGACAGCCTTTGATGATTTACAAAGAAGTAATTAATACAAATCTTTGTCCATTTTCTTGTTTTAGCACCTACACTATCACCGTTGCAGAATAATTAGAAATCCCTGGCAACAGAAATTATTACAGTTTCTTGTTGCAGTGCAATGGTAGTGGTACGTTTTCACCATGTTGGGAAACTGGAATAAACAAAAATCCTAAAAAGTTGTTTTTAAAAAAGAAAATGCTAATCTACAAGTATAAATAGTTTGGCTGGCCATGCATTTAAAAATAAATCATGGTCTAGGGAGGGTTGGCTCCATGTGAAACATCTACAATGTCTCTTAAGCCTTTTTGTGACAGCATGTAGAAGCAGGCAAGGTTCAATAAATAAACATTTTTAAGTGTCAGAACTTTTCTGCATTCAGAAATGTCTAAGGCCAAATTCAAAGTTAGGCTTTCCTTGTTCTCTGTTTGCTTGAAGTGAACTAAATCTATGGATAGTTTATTTTGCAGGAGTGATATAAGTAAATTGGAGGAAAATTTTCCTAAATTATTGCTTCAGACTTCGGAGGTAGGGAGGCTGGACCATCTCCAGGGTCACTTGTAGTGTGATTTATTTATTGTATTATTAATTATTATTCCTGGAAAGATGGACTCAAAGCAACAGGTTGTCATGCTTTGGTGCAACACGAGCTTCCTCACTAGCTCCAGTGAGCCAAAACTCACTCTATAACATGTTTGAAACCTGAATGAAACAACAGTCTGTGTCTTTGATCAGCAACAGTGACTGCGTATGAGGTGTTTTCAGGAAAAAGCCACTCTCTCTTATCCCCTCCAATTCACTTTATAGCTTGAACTAAATTTTCCTCTGTCTAGAAACTGCTGCAAACTTTCCTGATTTTCTATGCACCTGTATCAAAAGGGATGTATGGTATATGACACAGGGGACTACAGTGTATGAAAGCATTGAAAATTAATAATTTCGGGTCAGGTCTAATTGTGATAGGATCTAATCCCCTACTGAAACATTTTTAGTTTTGTTAAGGTATCTTTGACATTAAAAAAAAATAAATCCAAGCTTGAAGCACTGCCAGTAAGAAATGTATAACCTTCTCCTGTGATTCCATTACATTTTTCTTCACAGGAAATCCCGTTTGCTCTTGTTCAAAGAGTGGTTTTGCTCTCTTGTGCTGTAATGAGTCCGGGAAACAGAAGGGCCCTGTGCAATGGGAAGGGGCTGCGTGTGCATCTAAGGATGTAAATGAATGCTTCCAGTCCTGATTTTTCCTTCTGACCGCTATTGGCAATTTAGGTTCCAGTTTCTAGCCTCCTGCTGTTGTTTTCCCTGTGCTATATAATACATGAAGGAAGTCCTGGGAGGTGTGAGGCTCTTTGCAGTGCTGCTGTCCTCTCAGGCTGGAGCTGCTGTGGAGGAAGGCTGAAGGAAGAGTGGAGCGTGCTCTCTGCGGAGTCTGAGCAGTGATGGTACAGCTGCTCAGTCAGTCTGAAAGCAGGCTATGATGTAGTTCTCAGAGACTACTAGAACAGCACAGTTTCATTTAATCAAGGTTGTAAATGCCACAAGGTGACTTCATTTCCATGTTTGATTACAAAAGCTTAAATGTGTTTCTAAACCTTTCAGAAGTAGGTTGTTGTCTTCAGTTCGTAATGACATATATAAAAATGTTTTCGTGTTAGAGACATTTTAAAGCTATCCCCAAGAAGAAAACCCAATGACTCTTTACCATAATGTGATAGTATTTTTTATTTAGAAACCTTGCCAGTCATTTTCTTGCCAGTCCTGAAATGCTTGTTGCAAGCAGTGAAATCCTCATTTTGTGTTTTATCAGTCTGCAATAGTTTGCAATGCAGCATGCTGGGGGGTGATCACATAATTTGAAGTGTAAATTGTAAAAGAAAAATGCCTTAGCTTACCTGGGTTTCCTGCTGTTGTTGAAATAAGCAATAGAGCAGTGCATGTCACAGTTAATCTGCATAATAGAGGAATAGAAAAATATCTAGATTTTATTTCATTCTGCTCACATTAACTTTAGTGCCACAGCTTTGAACAATCGGGTTAATCACATTCAGGATTCTTCATGGTCCATGATTTCTGAGCTCTCTACTTCTGAATAACTGTTTACTGTCAGAAAGAGATCATATACCAGGCAAAATTAAATGCTCCATCTTGAGGTGGTTGCTAGTGATAATGGCATTGTGCAGGTCAAAAAGGACCTAATTCCTCTTTCCCAATTCTTCTGTTCTCTCTCACCAAGACTCTTGCAGTTTACAGTTTCCCCAGATGGAATTTCTCTATCACGAGGAAATGTACTCATCAATCCGAAGTGTGGTACAAACTGGTTTTATTCACAAAAACAAGCTGTTCTCTGGAGCTGAGCAGGAGGAGGGGAAACACAGGGTGGTGTTTTCCCGGGAGCCACTGCTGAAAGTGCCAAACCTGGGAAAGAAGGTGGGGAATTGTGATGATGCCCACCTCATTGCCTCCAAAGCAACTGAGGACAGAAAGGAGTTTTAGCACAGATGTCAGGTGTTTGCAAGACCAGGCCCTTTATTTCTATGTTCCTTTGCCTTCAGTGGGATTCACTGTAGCTTGGAAAGATCTTGGGCAGTGATGTCAGTGAAATCACTGACTCTGGATGAAACATTTCTTTCTAGAGCTGGTCATCATGTACAGTCCCCCTAGAGACTGAACAAGCTCCCAGGTTAGATGTCTGTACGTTGAATTACAGTGTAAAAGGAGCTCATTATTTCTTACCTTCAATAAAGCTGTCTATGTTACCTAAGAATAGTTAAACAGAGAAAAGGAGTGGTAGAAGCTAAGAGTAAACATTGATGTGCCTTTAACATTAATAATTCACTGTATCATTCATAATTTAAAGCTTTGTGAGAATTATTTTCCTTTATCTTGTATCACAAACCAGTTGAAAAGAAAACTAAGCCTGAGTGTTCTCCAAAGGCATGTACTTACATTGGTGTTCAGCTCAGTTTATTCAGTCTTTCAATTTTAATGCTTTAAGTTGCAATGCTTAAATTGAATGTAATAAATTATTATTGTATTTTTAATTGCTGTATTTTGAAGTTAGCACCAAAAGGTAGCCTAGCTAATTCTTCTTCGGATTGGAAGCAATGCTCAGCAGCCATTCCCTATCCCTGTTTATGGTATTTACTCATGATTTTATAGATCAGTGCCATATCCCCACTCTTCATTTTGCAGGATGATTAAATAGTATTCAATATGGAAATGATAACATATTTTTGATGATCATCTCTTTCCTTCTCTTCATGTTTTTTATTTCTGCTCCATTAATTTTTAAGTAAGGCAACTGAAAGTGTTTAGAGCAGTCAAGATATGGTCACATTGTAGATTCATAAAACTGCATCTTGGTTGTGTTTTGCTTTTTACTTCTGTCCTAATAATTCCTAACATTTGTTTCCTTCTTTAGGCTACTTTTTGTCAACTGAGTTGATGTTTTCATCATAAAATTATCTTTTCTAACACTAAAAAGTTGTTTCCAAGTCCGGATAATTTTATATGGAAAATTAGGTTTGAGCTCAGCGTTCCCTCCCCCTCCATGTGCATCAGTTTCCATGACTGTAAAAGCTGCCTATGAGGAATATTATCCAGCTTAATGTACTTGTCTGTAATCAACATATTCTCGATGACTGGACACATATACAACAATATTGAACTCATATCCACATCAGAGAACTCTCCCCTCTCATTGCCACAATCTCCCCTTGCTCGATTCTTTCCACAAGGATTTCATTGGGGAAAATCACAAACAATCGGGTTAATCACATTCATATTTTACTGCACAGAGATTTTGTTGTTTAAGAATGCAGGATTTATCATTTTACTCACAACTGTAATTCAGCCATAGACCCTGTTTTCATTATGGGATAAAATTGTCAGTGTAAGTTACAAAGGCTTCCTACAGGATGTAACATTGCTTTGTTGGGGAAAAAAAATCTGCAGCTTTTCTACCCTATCTTGCTTGTTTACTGTTCTCCAGAGAGGACTATATCACATCTTTCAAATGCAGAACAAGTTTTTGAACTATCCTCTCCTCTGTGTTTGGGTAGTCAGATGTAGGTCAGGCACTACAAATAAACAAGATGCCGAATCTGTGCACTGGTTCTGCAGCTCCCAAGCACTTTTTGCTTCCATCTGCATGGCCTGCTTGAATTCACTGTTTTTCTAGATGTGGTTTACCCAGCCTCTGAAAAACAAGTGAAGTATGAATCTCTTAAGACCTTTTCTTTTGGGAAGGCACCATTTTTAAAATGGCCATAAAATTGCCAAAGAATCTCTTCTTCTAATGTACCATGACTAATAAACTGCAATAGGTTTTCCTTATTATACCACTGCTATTATTACCTTTGAAACACAGAAACTTCAATCACTGTGATTATAGGTAGCAAGACAGCCTGATAAACTGTTGAAATGTTGTTTTTATTATAACTTCTATGAGTGCATTTAGAAATCGTTATTTTTGTGTTCATGACTCTCCAAGGTTTTAAAATTCTATTATAGAGAAATGAAGATAACTCAGACCAGAATACATTCAGATGTGGACTCTCTGGGCTTTCAATTTACAACTATTTCAATATCAGTATTCTATTAGGAGTAGAGGCATGAAAACAAAACAGAACTCCTATTTTTAGAAATCTGTATAAGAACATAAACTGTTCAAGAACATATACATGTGTGGGGTGATTTTTCATGGCTGGTACCATTTCTTTCAGTCTAGCAATGATCCACTAAACCTCACAGGGACCTTCTCTGCTAATGGTGGGAGAAAATAATGCTTGAATGAGCATTCAGCTCCTCTCCCATAAGCTTGTTGCCAACACTTGAAGTGTGGAATTAGCTGTGAGAAATCAGCTCAAATCTGACGTGTGATAAATTTTAAAGGCTCTTTTGTTATCACTTAAACACTCTTCAGCTTCTCTAATGACACATTTCTCCTGTGAGAGAATGTGGGAATTATGTAGTTTTTGGTAATATATGAAGAGCATTCTTTGCAATTACCTGAGAATTAATGATAAGAACTTGATTTTCACTCAGTGTTGCTGGTTCTGTTGATCATGAGGGAAGATGCATTTGATGTCTATTTTTCTCTAAGAGGTCTAAGAAGTCTTTTTTTCCATAAAGGATGGCAACCCTCATTGCCTGCCAGTACTTCTTGATTTTAGGCTGGACAGCTTATGGGGATGCACAGCAGCCAAGTGAATAGAAATTAGGTCTATATGAGAACTTTGAAATGTTTAAAGGCAGAGTCACTTTTTCAAATGCTAAACAGGACTTCAGCTTTTAATTCTGTTTTCCAGGGTCTTCGATTGACAGAGATGGCAGTTCTCATTAAAAATTTTCAAACCATTGAACATTAGTGTCTGAAATTAACAAAATGCAGCATTCATGGGTAGCTTCAATGTTATATGCCAAGCTTTAGTTTAAAAATGCCCTTTGGAAATAAAATGATGCTCTTACATAACATTATTTATTCTTTTAGTATTGAAAATATTTTTTTTTCATTTAGTGATAGCAAAGTAGTCATTTCCTTTACTTTAAAGGGAGACTATGCTAGCTATGATAATCTTTTTATTAAAACTTAATGATTCTTAACCCAGAAAATTATTTTTTACTTTTTTATTTTAGTGATTAAAAATACCTGACATTTATATCTTGAAGGTCAGTCAACAACTCTGTGCACAGTGAGCACACACACATACACTATAGCTGGAGACTTTTTTGAAAATCTTTTGAGTCATCTCTGGATAAAAAACTTGACATTTTCTCAAACCTTCCCACATCTTTTGGAAGAGTTTGAAAGCCCACCAAAATACTGTGCCCAGATTTACCCAAAGAGAAGAGAGGATTATCCAGACTGCTGCAGAAAGATTTTCTTTCCTGCTTCTATAATGCAAGTATAAAGTGTGAATCTTGGAAGGCTTATGTGTGGAAAAGGACAGTGATCCTATCTGTCTGTATTCTGGAATAGCCGCTGTTTACACACTTCTTTTTTATTTTCAGGTATAAGAGATCCCTTCTCCTCCTTTGTGGAGGCATGGGTTGCTCTTTAAAGCCGCGTCTGTTTTGGCTGCAGAAGTCCCAAGAGTCCTTTGCAGGGGGAAGTTGCCATTTTTTTTGACAAGCAGAAGTGCATGTGATATAACATTTAGCTCCTGCTTTAAAGTGCCCTCTGCGGCACTGGCAATCTTCCCAGTGATTTACTGTGAGGTTAATGTTCCTTTTTGAGTCAGAGAATAGGCAACTGTGGTGTTTAGGTGATTCTCAGTTTGCTTGTATTGCCTTCACCTTTTTCTTTAGTTTTTATCATTAGCTATGGTGCTCATCTTTGATCAATGGCCATCTGCCAGTCACTGTTCTCTGGAACAGACTCTGTTTAGATGTTGTCTGCATTTGAAGTGCATTTTTAATACTCTCTGGTGGTTAAGTTGCTTCTCAGCGATCCCAGGAACAAATCTGTGACTAGAGTACTCCAGAGTCCCAGTGCTGTTACTGTTCTTAGCTGTTGAGCACGCAAGGAATTGGAGTGAGAAGATGAACAGATAAACCACTAATTGCCGCAGATCTTTGCCCCTTGCCCATGCAAGGTGTACTGATGGCACTGCCTTGCTCAAGCTGTGCTGAGGAAGGCTGCTCTGCCTCTTGACATCCAAGTCTTTGGGCAGTTAAACTGTTGGGCTGGAGAAGCTGACAGAGAATTTGAACAGTAACAACTGACAGCTGCAGTTGCATCGCTGATAAATGGAATGCCTACTGGTTCCCAGACTGATGTAGGTTCTTAAACAGAGAAAATTGCTGATTGTGTGGTCTTTTTCTTTCATTTTCTTGTTTGAATAGATCTGATTGTCACCAAAGATGTAGGGATAGCCTGGCTGGCTTCGGTATTACAGAGTGAAGTTAATGGTAACAGAAGTAGGTAAAGAATGGTCTGAAGGTTTTCCTGACACCCAAGAGGGATTTCCACCCCTTGCTGTGATCCTTACCGCCAGGATTATGCTGCTGGTACCTGAGTTTCCTATTTTAAAGCTAGAATGGGAATGGAGAGCACTTCCTTTTCTGGTTGTGCAGACACATGCCTCTTGAGAGGCTGAACCATTTCTTGCTATATTTCATTGCTTCTGACCTAATTTTTGTTGCCTAAAAGTAGAGGTGTTGTGTGCTGTGAAATGTGTCGCAAAAGTCCATGTGCAAACAGGCGCTACAGCAACAGGGTGACCTGTTCAGTTGGTGGAATTATTCTCTGTGAGAAGGTTACAGGAGTGCTCTGAGATATTTGCTGGTAGAAATGTCAGGGTTTGGTAAAAAGATGTGTGTTTCTTGAAATTACTGCTTAGATACAGCTTCTTGCATGGTTACAGTTTCATTACCAGAAGTGCTTACACCAATTTCTGTCTGCTCAGAAGTGAGTGGCTTCCTAGTTTGGGATGTCCTTCACCCGTCAATTTGAGCTTGGTGAGATTTGGCTTCAAGATAAAGTGCCAAGTCCAGCTTTTTGAAAAGAACCCAGAATGTGTAAAGTGAGTTTTTTTTTCTGGAGCTGTCAAAAGGGATAAGACTGTTTGGTCGGAGTGGTTAGCTGGTAGTTTTATTTTATTAGGCTATTGTGCTAGGTTGAGGGTAATGATTTTTAATTGATATATTAGGCTACCTAGAAGCTGAGACAATCTTCTGTGATATTTAGATGAAAATAAATTACTAAATAAAATGTGTTTGGCTATGTTATTTAGAAATTAATAAATTGATCAATTGGAAAGTATAGGAATAGTTGTTTTGTTACTTAGAGTGTTATTTTATTGCTTTTGAAAATGACAAGTTGTGTATCCATCATAAATTTCCTTAGAAAAATTCTAAATTATTATTATTATTGTTGTGCAGCAGAAGTATTAAAGTTTCCTTTTATTCTACTATTTTATAAGCGTGCAAAACCTCCCACACTTAGCCAACTGTGCTGCTTAGGTTAATTAAAGACAGACTAACATATATAACATCAAATTCTGAAGCAAGACAAAAGAAAATTTGCTAGCAATCTTGCCTTGACATGGTTTACCTGGCAGAGAAAAATCCTTTCTGTTTCATCCCACACAAAGATTTACTTTTCTAGTTAGGATTCTGCACTTGCTGTAAGTAGAGCATTCAGTAACTGCGCCAGGATTTCAGCTTTATGTAGGTGTCAGACTGGTTTGTCATGGATTTTGTTTTTAACACTGGCTGCATTTTGCTGGGCTTTGCTTCCCATGAAAGCAACGCTCCCTTCTGGTCTAACACCCTCTTCTTGATTAGTCTCTGCCAGTTGTAGTTCTAGATGGGACAGAGGGGTTTCTGACATGAGTAAAGAGTGAACCACAACCCACAATAGTCTGGTGTACTCAAATACAGGAGAGACTTGGATTGGATTCCCTGCTCTCATCAATAATTTCTCTTCCAAATGTTTCATTTCCAGTAGGAGAGATTTTGAAATGTCTACTAGCCCTGTCCTGGGAACCGACTGGGGTACGAGAGGCAAACTGGAACAGGAGGCCTGAGCTGGTAACACTAGGGAGCAGTTTATTCCTACCCTCTCCATGCCCAAACGTTTTAAGCAAAGAAGGTTTTTGCAACTGCAGTTTAACTTGAATAAAAATGTTCCAGCCAAGCATTTTAGTTGAATGATATATTTCTAATAGCAGCTTTATTTAATCCTCACTAACTTCTGGCCTTACACATTGCCAAGGTGTTAAACGTGGCATGGTGCTGCATGTTGTCACAGAAAATCACTTCCTGGTGACTCGCAGGGGTTTTCAGACCCCTTTGTTTAATGTTGAGCACATGAATTTGCCTGTACCTAAGTTTTGAACCTCTCAAAGCCTCCAGAACCAGGTACTAACAGCAGAAATATGGGATCAGTGTTTCTTATGACAGTTGTGTTTAAATCCTTGATGAAGGACTCTATTGAAAAGAGACGGAGATTTTCACAGAATACTCTGAAACATTTATTTTTCTTTTAATTTCTGCAGATTGGAATAAAATGTTGAATTATTATTCTTCCACACTCTTCCACTATTTATGTTGCATGTGGATTTAAACTCTGGCTGCTCAAACCTCAGAGTTTTTTCTTTCTGAAAAATTCCATATCTTTCTTTTTTGGGGGGTAGACTTCAAACTGAGCAGCAATTGATTTTTAAACTGCTGAAGAAAATGTTGAAAAAATTTTGTATTTTGTAATGAGAAAACTGGACCAACAAAGAAGTTAAAACTAGCAACTTAAATGAAAGCAAAAAATCATTTGAATTTTCTGCAGTCTCTGAACTTTCCTGTTTTCCAACAGGCTATTTGTTTATGAATATTTATACAGATCCTGTCTGAACTTTAGACCATTGCATACATAACACAGGAATTATTTCTGTAATCTCCCAGTTGGGAAAGTAAACTGATAAGCACATGCACGAACACTGTTCAGCAGAGGAACTCGGCTTTGAAATAAAGGAGGAATATATTCACCCTCTGTTGTGTTCATTTCTACAACATGTATGTCATATTCATACATGGGATCTCACAGTAGTTTACAGTTCTGAGTCTTCTCTTACATGAGGACTGCATACTGAAATGTTTTGGTTATTTACCCTTTGAAAGTTATCTTCACAGTTCAGAGCTTATTTTTACCTGAATTGTTGTTCAAGGTTTTGTTTTATGTAAGCCTTGAGGGGTGGTACCACAGCCCATTGCTTGGTGTACTTGGTGTGTGTGAGCAGCAGCACCTGCTCTGGAGAAGGTTATATATAACCTGCAAGTTCACACTGCCGTCTGTGGAAAGATGTTGAATATTCCTGTCTGTCTTTTCACTTGACTCACAGCCAGTCCTGGTCAAATGAAAAAGCACTTGACAGTACTTTTGCTGGTCATATTTCTGCTTTTGCTCATTGGGAATACTTAACTGAGTGACAGCTGAGTCCTGACTTTAATGAAAAGCAAGTTTGTTGGGAGAGGACTATTAATTTTTCATAATTCTTTACAAAATCTTGGGTCTTTTTAATACATTATGACTCAGCAGCCAGGCTCCAGCTGAAGTGGAATAATCCAGTACACAGTTAAAATGTGCTGGCTAAAAGAACTCAAGAAAGTTGTGTCAAGTATTCTGAGCTGAAACAAAACCAGGAGCAGCACCCAAAGGACTTGGCTACTCCAAACTTACCACAAAGTAGTTTTAATGGCAATATTCACCTGCTGTATTTATTTAAAAGCAGGATATATCTTAGGCATAGTTTCACCAGGTGCCTGTCTTGCTCAGTGTCCTGTTTCTGGCAGTATCCAGCGTGAATCATTAGGAGAAAAGTACCCAACAGGGCAAATATATTGTGCTATCTCCCTAAATATTTTCTCAGCCTCCAACACTTCTCAGTGAAAGGATTTTTAGCAGGGGAGGGTAGTGACATTGTACTCAATAGCTCTAGAATCCTGCTCTTTGAACTTGTCCCAATTCCCTAGAGCCCAGATACATTTTCAGCATCTTTATCTTCTGCAGTAAGGCTTGCAAAATCAAATCCCATGTGAACTTTGTGTTGGCTTTCTCCTGCTAATTTTTTTCTGAAGTTCCTAAACTTTTTTTTGATGGACAATTAAAATCTCCTCCACACCATTAATGATTTGCAGACTTCTTTCTCAGCTCTCCCTGTTCCTTCCTCTCTGAGAGGTTTAGCAGCTGTTCCTAACTTTGCCCATTGCTGTCATGCTTTCCTGAGCTGTTTCCAGATCTTCTATATAATTTCTGAAATGGTATTGGAGTGAGAGGGGACCAGAATTGCACACAGTATTGTATAATTATGTCATGTAATTTTTCATTTTAACCTTCAGACCTAGTTTCTGAGTGGGCATGTTTAACTCTCTAGTCCTCATTCTATACATGATCTTTGGACTGTTTTCCTGCATGTCTGGCTTCATTTTTCTTCATTTCTTCCCTTGACATTTGAACGTGGCCTTAATGTAGCTCTTCAGTCAGTCCTAATTTTCACTGCAGACTTAAAGACAAGTAAATAAGATGTTTTCATCTTTTTCATTTTCAAGGATGGCTCAAAGACCCTGTGTACCAGAGTGTCACACATCCATAAGACTGAGTTAGAAGCTAATAACCCTGAATTCCTTGCTTTTTGTGGTTTGTCAAATGCCGTCTTACATCTATATAACACTTAGACTGGACCTACTCTACATTTATTTCTCATGTGTGTCAGATAAGATTTTCCTGAATGTGTTTATTTTTATGAACATTTAGAAATGCATTTCTGTAAGTGTATCCTAAATGTGAACAACTGTGGAATAGAGCATAATTTTTTTATTAATTTAATTTTTTTTACTCTTGTGTACCTTTGTATTGGCTAAGCTTTGGGAAGACTTCTGCATTCTGTTATGCTGTCCTCCTCTAGCTTCTTTCTGCCCTGAATTAAGAGAGTAGGAAACTGTTGTGTTCTTTCCAGGCAAGTGGGATTCTATGACCCACCTCTGCTATAGAGATTTAAAGACATGTTCTTCAGCTCTGAGCACGTTCTTTAAAGAAAAATCAAAGTGCTAGTGTTTTATTAATGACATCCTCCTACGTTGCCTGGGTAAGCTGGTCTTTTAAAGCATTAGATTAGAACTCGGCAGCTTATTTTTTGGAGAATGAATTCACTTCAAGTCTCTCAGAAACAGTCATTTGTCAATGATTTGGATTTAATTTCTGACTATTTGCATATTAGCTTTTCTGACTCAAGTGAAAGTAGGAAGCACTGCTTGTCATACCCAAAAGCCTCATCTCAGCAAAAATCTCCCACTGGAATTCTAGAACAAAGGATTTCTAGAAAAGACATCTATGCCCTGGAGTGACTGAATGCTTATCAGCTGCTAACCCCCCCAAATTATAAATCAACAGAAGAGTCTATAATAGACTCTTCTATACTTTACATCTAATTTAACTCTATTCCTGGCATTTCCACTGCAGAATTTCAGGCTTCATTTCCATTGTCTAATTACAGTGATTGACGACTAAACCTTTTTCTGTGTCCAAATGGCTGTGTGAAAATCTTACTCTGAACATTCTGGTACAGGTACAGAGACTGCATCCCTAAGCTTCAGTGGAGTCACCTGCAAACATCTGGAGACAGGGTCTTGAATATGTGTATACACTAGGGATTTTCTTTACCTCATTCAACACCAGAGGCACTGAGTTCACAGCTTTGTAACACTGTTTAATGCTGAAAATTTGGGGTATGATTTGAGTAAGGTTGACTGTAAGAGCATTGAAGTAAGGATTACAATGCTTAGAGAGGCAAAAGAGAAATAAAATGTCATTGGTGATATTCCTCTTCGTGCACTCTGTTAGCAAAGGTCTCCTTTTTCCTGAAAGCAGGCACTTTCTTTCAGGAAACACCTTTTGCCATGTGAGGTAAGAGTTAGTGATTGCTGCTAGAGCCCAGATAAAATCTGCCATTTAACATGCTCTGTGAAGGGAACAAATCTTCTCCCTACCTTGATACAGTGACTACAATTCCAGAGAGACAGCTTTGCTCTTGAATTGATGCAGGTGGCAGAAGTCAGTTCAATCTCTCAGAGTTTGGGGTTTTTTGTGTTTTTGTTTTTTTGACCAAGGTAAAAGTCAGACAAGCGATATCTAAGTTCTTTCTATGTGAATTGCTGTGATCTTGATAAAAGTCTCAGCTTTAGAAAGGGAAGTCAGTAGGGAATACTCACATGTCAAAATAATTTTGCTTCATCCCTTTCCCAGGTTGATTAGAGAATGCTCAGTGCCTTGTCACCTGGTCCCCACTGCTTCCTAAAATGCCTGCACTCTAGAACCTTTCACCACAAAGGACCAATCTGTAGATGAAGTGTGGGTTAAGAACTGCTCACACACATCCCCTTGACTTTAGAATTCTTCTTAGCAAAGTTTCGCTTGCAGTGGGTGCATCAGCTCTGATGAGTTCAGGTTATATTAGAGCAGAGAAGGTGAACTTGAAGGTCAGCCATGCCTTTGCTTCCAGAAGAGATCCAGTTTTGTGTGTTGTACGTGTTGCCTCTGGTACTTCCTTTGTGTGGTGCTGTGCTGACATTCCCCATGGAATTTCAGCATCTGGACAGCTGTCCAGGCTCCCTGTGTGCTCAGGGGTAACTCACTGCATCTGTTGTAGGCATCTGTCTCCACTGCATGGGCATGACCAGCTTAAATTTTAGTTCATTAAATTAGATTTGCACTGTCATCAACCAGACATTTGGTACTTGTTCTGATGGAAGCACATGAAGAGAAACTCCATTTCTTAGTTCAGCACACTGTGTGACAGTGATTGCTGGTTGTAACCTAACAACTATGGGTCAGAGTCTGTGGGGTCATTGGGGTGCTCTTTTTATTTATATTTTTCTCCTTTGCTGATACAAATTATCCAGTGAAGAAGTTAGGGCTACTCCTGTGACTCATTTCTTCAGACCCAAGGTTGGGTTTTTGGCCAGTTTGCTTTGCATCTATCTGTGTGATAATAAAGAGTCTGTCATGATTAGACAATCAAAAATCAGTGTCCTACAAATATGAGTTTATAAATGTTTTTATTTATAAATTATACTAATAAGCCCACCTGCTTTATGGGCTTTAAAATTTCATTGGCAATCAAACTGTCAGAGCTACAACCTGTTCCACAATGTGAAAACAACAACTGAAGAGGCATTTGGACAGTGGAACTGATTGAATTGTTGGAATCAGTTTGTTACATTTTTTTGTGGACAACACCCAAGTTTGAGTTGGTGACTCTATAATTTAATACAGTGTTATGGACAGTGCTGTTACTGTACAGAATCTGACAAGGTTTTCTGTGCTGCTTTAGAGAAAAAAAAGCTTTAATGGTATTTTTATGATCTGTGTGACTAGGAAGAGAAATCATAGGTGTGTCAGTAACTCTGGGAGAAAAAGCCCTAAAGATAGACATTACTGATGGGCAGGGAGCACTGCAAGAAGAGACTGGCGTGCCTCTTTTTCCAGGGCTGCTTTCAGTGTGAATAGAAAGTGTGCTTTGGATAGTCTGTTCAGACTCCATGTCCCTGTTTGGTGAGCAGCTGCTCTTCACAGATCCCAAACTCTGCTGCTTCCAGCACAGGCTCAAGAAAGGTGTCAGATGGAGCAGCAGAGTTGGATAAAAAGTGGCAACACAGGACTGAATAATTACCTTGGGAAGTGACTCCAGTGCTCTTTCTGAATCAAGGAATCAAAAGTTTGTGTGTGACAGTATCAAGAGAACAGGGCTTAGACCACAAAACTCTTCCATGAAAATAAAGTAATGGAATATTTTTTTATCCATTTAGAAAATTTTTGAAAATAAATTATCCCATTACAATTTTTAAAAAAAATTTGTAATTTTAAAAAATAGACTTTTTTTAAAAATAAAAATTTGCATCATAAAATACATCCTTAACAAAAAACTAAAAATTGCTAAGTAAAATATTTGCCATTGTTTCTAGTTTGTTATATTCCTCTTCCTTGTCCAGACCATTGGCTTCTTTGTACTGAAAGATGCTAATTTCTGCAGCCTTTCACTGCATTTACTAAAGCAAAATAATTAGCTTGCTTCTAAATGTCAAAGTTTTCTTGCACTTTCAGCATCTAGAAAACTTACTGACATTACAGCCCTGAGAGAGCATTAAGCCTGTGGGAAGACTCATTGATAAAACAAAGGATATTTAAAAGAGCAAACTGTGCTTCCTTAAGGAAAAAAGAGTATTTGAAAAAAGGCCAGTGCGTAAGTTTAGTTAGTGCTTCCTTGCAGTCATGCTACATAGTCAATTAGTTTGCTGGATAATTTCTATCATATGTTACTACAAGAAATTTCCTCAGAAGTTTGTGTACCATCTGTTTGTTTTAGGAATCACCTGCATTTCTTTTCATGAGACTATTTGAATTTTGATCATGAGAAAATATTTATTGGAAATGAAGAAGGCAAAGAAAAATTGCCAGATTTTCCTCTGAAGCTGCATTATTTCATCTAAGATTTTAGTTGTTTTGCTTTATTGTGTAAGATCCCTGTTTTGGGAAACGGGTTTTAAGGGGTTCATTTTTTAAAATAAAATTTAGAATTTAGTGGTAAATATGTTATCAGATATCTGGAAAGGAGCTGACTTTTTCAGTGATTATGGTGCTTTTGGAAGAAAAATAGAACAGCTATATCATGGATCGTGTCAGACTTCCCTGTATCCTGGCTATGTTCCTGATAAAATCTCATATTATTTTTAAGGACAAATGATTTCTACTAGAAAGTAAAGGTTTTTCAATCTTTGCCTCTCCAGATCAATCTCCATAGGTGGTGTTAGGTGGGATGCTAAATTCTGGAAGATAAACTCTTGTCCATGGAGAGTGATACTGAAATCTACTGCTTTGTTTCAGAGAAATGAAGAGTCACCAAATTATCACTTTAGAAATATTGGCCTAAAGACAGTCCCAATTCATTTAATACAAGAAGTAAGACCTTTAACACAAAATGTGAGGTTTTTTTTTGTTCTTGATCTCATATGTCAAGACACCACTGACCGTATTCCATGAGTGGATGCATTGTTTTCAAAAATACTTTTACAATTACAAACCAAGTTTCAAAGAAATGTGTGATGCTGCATTTTAGGGAAACAATATCTAAGTGGCAGCAATATCTTCATGAGACATGTTTGACACGTGATAGCTGATAAACACACACATTTCTCTGTAATTGCTGTCCAGCAGAGAATAATTTGATTAAACGATAATTCAATCAGGTGTTAGAAAGGGAGGTTGGGGATCATTCACCCCAAATTCCTTGGCCCCCCACTGTATTCTGGTCTCAGCCTCAGGCAGCCAGGAGCTCTCCTGTTTTGGCCTTTGGATTGCAAGGGTTTGGGTGTAGTTTCACACCTGAGCTCCAGCAAATGCATTTCATACCCAAGAATGCTTGGAAGGCCCTTGGGACAGGGGAAAGGGTTTTACCTCTGAGGTAATTTCTGAGGCCCTCTCTTGTGCTTCTTAGGCAGACAGGGGTCACTGAAGTCTGAAATCAATTCTGCTACCTTGCAGTGGCCAGCTGGAGAGACAGAGAGCTCCCTTCCCTGCTATGGAATTCTTCCATTTTATTGTATATATCTTTTATCAATGCTTTCCACCATGTTGTCTGATTTGGTCTGTTTATTTGTTTTTCATTATAGGCTCAAATAAAGAGTTCTTTGAAGAAGCTGGATAAGGGGACATAAAAAATGGAGGGATTGACCAGCCTCTCTCAGTGCTCCTTGAATCTCTGCCCACACCAGAAGGATAAGGTGAAAAACTTGGATCTTTAGCAGTAAGTTGAACAAAATTTTATCACCTCTAGTTTTTGTTGCCACATTAACATTTCACTCTCACCATGTCATTATCCAAAAGGACATGGTGTGAGTGGTCTTACCCTTAGTGCACCTTTGGAAAAGTTCTGGTAAGAGGGAGCTGAACACCGGTGTTGTCATCTGACTCCCCGAGATTCTGCACCAATCTGACTCCCCGAGATTCGGCACCAGATAACAATTTCCTGGACTCAACTTGTGGTTTTGGGAGTGAGGAGAGAAAAGGATGTTAATTACACCCTTCCCTGTGAGGGTCAGCCTGTGACTCAGGAGAATGAGGAAGAGCCAGGAAGCAAATTGGGATAGCAGAACCCGTATCTGCAGGTGTTTAAATTTGCAGTCTTGATTTCAGGTTTCTTCATGGGTGTTCTAAGGTCTGAAGTGCGCTAATAATGGGATAAAGTATGTATAAATGTAGGTTGTCATCTGCCAAATGTCTCTCTTTCAAGCTTCTTCATCTTTCAGTATTAATAAGTTATCACAGTTACTGACCAAATATCTTTTGATTTCTGGCTATTTTTGAACAATATTAAGGCATCTGGGAAAGAAATAGAGGCTAAAAAAGCCTTATTCCCAGAAAAAGCAGTCTATTTTTTTTTTTAAAGTGAATTCTCTGTTTGGGGCAAATGAGAATGGGCAAGTCTTCACCATTTCCACATTAACACATGTATTTTGAAGAGGAGCTGTGTATTTTGCAAGTGAACAAGTTTGAACACCATCTTCAGTACAGACTTTGCAGTGTTTTGCAATTCATCCTTTTCACACTGAACAGAACTAACTGTAATTCCTTCTCTCTGCCTCTCTAAATTGTTTCTAAGGGCAATACTTTCCATGGGTTCACTAAGCCTGATGATGCCTGTTTAGAAACCAAGAACTTCCCTGCCCTGCCCTGCATTTACTGCTCAGTAGAGGAGCACCTGTAGCACTGTTTGTGGCTCTTGGCAGCCTCGGTTGTGCTGAAAGGAAATTTTAATGTTTGCTGGTGGTCCAGCAGTGTAACAAGCTGCAGAAGGGCCTCATGGTGTCTTAGTGGCAAGACTCAGCTCTGACACAGAGGCTGAAATAAATCTATAGTAAAGTTAGGGGGAGCACAGAAATTTTGTCCCCAGTGTATCCTGAAGGCATGGCCAGGCTTTTATTTCTCAGAGGACAGGGAGGTCATCACTGGCACGTTTGCCCTGCAGCCCTGTGCTCCATGCAGGGATGGGCTGGCTTATGCTGTTTTCTGTGGCCTTGAGCTCCAGGAAGGTGACAGGGAGGTCAGCTCTGCTCAGGCCTTGCTGCATAAGGAGGAGCAAATGCAGCAAAGTAGAGATGATCCCAGATCTAGACAACTGAAGCAGTCAGGATACTTGTTTGCCCTGGGTAAAACTGAGTCTATTAAGAGCTGTGGTGCACCCAGAAATAAGTACCTAATTTTTCACATTTCATTTCTCTGAGCATCACTGCAAACTCCTTCTCTTAATGCAGTATATCTGTGGTGAGAGTTTTATTTCAGTGAAGCAGTAAATAAGACAAGGTACCTGCTGGGGATCTGCTCTTTTAGGAATGAAGAGTCTGTTCACGTTTAAAGCAAGGACTATCTCATTCCTGCATGTGGAATAACTGTGGATTTAGAGATGCTCTAAAGCTGCAGCAAAAATGTTAAGTTTTTCCTAACAGGTAATGCTCCTAGGGAAAAGAGAACATCCACATAAGAGAACCCAAATACTTTCTTAAGAATTCCATTGTTGCAAAACTATTGAATGTTGTCCTGAAACCCCTAAAAACTTTTCTATGTGTTGATGCAGATGCAGGTCTGTTCTAGACTGGTTGATATGAGTTCTGGTGGGGTTTTTAAAATTTTATTGTATTTTTAATCAGATACTCAGAGCGTCTAGGTTAAAGCAGGCTACAGATTTCATTGAATCCAATCGGAAGTTCTCTGCCTATTTTAGGAAGAGACGTGGCAGCATGTATTCAATTATTTAGATTTAAAGCATCCAATTAGTAAAGTTAAGTCTTTAGAAATCTTGATTACAGCTGTCAACAATCATTCTGCATGCATCTTGACTATTTAAACTTCTCTCATCTACGACTATTTTGTATTGTATTTTTAACTATGCTGCAGTTCAATGAGTGCTGTGAGCACTCTCCCATAGAACTATAATTGCCTTGCTTCTGCAGATACCGTATCAACAGATCAGTGCTAATGCAGCAGAAGCGAGTACCCTTGTGTCTCTACAAAGCCAGTTTAAGATATTTCTAGAATATCCTTTTGAATTGCTTTTTCTTCATCTTATTTTAGATAACACTTTGACTTAAATAAAACTGCCTGCGGGGCATTGTAGATTGATCAAAAAGTGCTGTATTGTTCTGTTAGTTTAAATTCTTGATGCTGCAATAAATCATTTTCTGCCTACTTCATTTACATTTTCCAAGTTCTTAATTTAGTTCCAGAATAGGATTGTCACAAATGGAGGAGTCAGAGATGTGAGGTGAAGTGTGGAGGAGCAACATGTATTGGAGAGGTACATATAGCAGAAAGGATTTTGGATGAAATATGGAATTAGAAGCTTTTTAAGAATGAAGCAAAATATTTCAATTTCCTTCCAGTCTATATGAATCAACAGAAATGTAAAATGGGGGCTGCGGTGTAGTGTGGAAGGAAGATTACAAGACACAGTGTGTCAGGTGTGTTTATTAGTAAGAATTTGACCTGCAATACTCATATGAAAGAGCCAGTTTTTCTGTGTGAGTATCTTCAGATAAATGCCAATATTTAGCCTATGGCCTTAGAAAAACTCACAGGGAAGATTTCTTTCAGGGACTTACTGCTCTTCATGTAGCTTTGCTTCTGAAATGGGGTAAGGAATTCTTCTTTGGTTGTAATTATAGAAAGCAGTTAACCGCTTTTCCTCTGCAAAACAGAACAATGATGTCTTTAAATAGGTACATTTATTGAAGAACTAATATATTAAGCAAGCTGAAGATATACTTTTTTCCTCTTCCCTTTAATAC
>VZTX01010004.1:0-24487 GCA_013400915.1 Pardalotus punctatus
GGAAAAAAATGGCAGAAAAGTTCTAGCCCATGGCAAGACACTGACACCTTCAGGAAATCCTGCAGGATTTTTTTTTTTTCTCCTCAACTAAAACTGCCATCTGTATCTTTCAGAGAACTCCTGATTGAGCTAAATATCCTCACAGGAGTAGTAGTACATTATTTCTAATGCAATCAGTACTAGAGAGGAGTAGCAAGGCAAATGGAATAATGTTAACTTTGACACCAGCTGGATCAAAAAAGGGGATTACAGTTGTCTTTCAAATATGGTATTTACATACACTTGCACAGATCCATAGAACTTAACAATAAAAGAAAGGCAGTGATCAAAACAGCCTGATTCTGGCAACTAACAATGAGGAAAAAGTGTCAGTGCCATTTTCATTATGCTTAATCTAGGTCCCCTCTAATTACTGGGGTGTTTTTTTTAATCAAGAACCCTGTATTTGAGCACCAGACATAAGATCAAATGGAGATAAATAAGATTCTAAAGAGCAACATCATCAAATTATACTTTTTAAGGTCAGGTTTGGGTAACTGGTATGATTCCTTTTTAACATCAGCTTAGAGTTGCTTAAAGCATTGAGGGAGGTCAAATTAACCTAAATATGTAGTGGGTTTGCATTAAAACCCCCACACAGAGCATATAAAACACAACTTCCCCTCCCCTCTGCCTGCACATAGCCTTCATTTCACAGGATCCTTCAGATTTCCTTTAGAAGCACTGCTCCCCCTGCTCTCTGTTCAATCTGCCTTACACTCCAGGTTTCTCCTGCTCTTCAAGAGAGGAGAAAATGGGACAAACAAACAGGAAA
The DNA here is from genome assembly GCA_013400915.1 of Pardalotus punctatus. NCBI lineage: Eukaryota > Metazoa > Chordata > Aves > Passeriformes > Pardalotidae > Pardalotus > Pardalotus punctatus. The sequence continues at coordinate 815 of VZTX01010004.1, forward strand.
GGCTTTACTTTTGTGGGTAGATCCCAACAGCGTGTTGCTTGTCTTCCAGAGACTACAAATAAATTATACTGCCAGTATTCTGAAACTATCATCTGACAAATAGTCTGGAAAGACTTCACTGAGCTGTTATGACTTTCAGTTATGAAAGAATAACAGCAAAGAAGTAAATTAAAACAAGTAACTAATCTGTGTTACCATGAAACCTATCAAAATGGAGTTACTGCACGGAGAAGAAGTGATGCATGAAATTATGCCGTTTCCATAACATGAGCTTTTTCTACCAGATAACTGGTCACGTGTAAGCACATGGAAAAGTAAAAGAAAAAAAAGTGTAACATGCAGCTTTCCTTCATCTCTGATACACAAGGACTTGTGGATGAAAGTTTGTTCTCACAAGGAAGACAGCTCACAAAACCTCTCAGCTGTTAGCCACACAAAAATTACATTCCAAGAGATGTCTGAATTCTCTAACTTACTACCACTAGAAAAATGAGACATGGGCAACTTTACCAAGTCTTTCAAGTATCCTATATACTTGATACTTTCAAGTATCTTTTCAAGTATCAAGAATCAACATTAAACCCCAAGATTATTGTACAAAAATTATTTTCTCAGAAGCTCTCTCTAAAACAGGCATGCTGTATTTTTCCTACCTGGCAAAAAAAAAAAACACCAACAAATCCAAGCTTTAGAGTTTTCACTTAATATGATGGAATCATCCTTACCCAAGATTAATTCAAACCCTCCTAGGGACTACCATAACTGAAGCAAGCAACCACAGTTGCTCTGAAACAGAACTTAAAGGTGAGTGCAAAGTTAAACCAAAAAGTTATTCCACAAGGGATTAGGCCCACATTATTCCAAAGATCTCTAGTTAAGCACAACAAACCCGTGTAAACTTAGAACACATTTCTTCTGCTTCTTTAATGGAGTTTGCTTTCAACATATATTTTGCACATTTGGAGTTGATAAATCTGTCTGCTGTGTCCAAAGCCTGAGCCTCATCCATCCACCTTGCAGCTTCTTTAATATTTCCAGCATGCTAAAGAGATAGAAATTAAAGTCAGATTCAGTAACAATAAAACACGCACATTATTTTACCTACCCAGTGGTTGATATAATTAGTTGATTTTTTTTTTGACATTTAAAAACTAAACAGCTTGCTTCAAAAGCAACAGATCTTTAAAGAAGAAAAGCAGTTGAACACCTTTCCTCATTATGGAATAACTGGTCTTTTAGTACAGAATGTTTTTTCTCAAAATGCTTAAAGAACCACTTGGGATAATCCCATTCGGATACAATATCAAAGCAAACTTGAGAAATTGTTTAAACTAGTTAAAAAACCAGGGCATAAGAAGAGATGAAAGACTCAATCTAATTTTATCAGTGTGATTTTCAAACTGAGAATTCACATTCTGCTGTACATTTATCCTTCATTGAGCTGAAAACATTCACAGGAGTTTTTTCATATGCAGCAGAAAACCCCATCTCAAGTAGCTAAACAATACCCTTATTCAGAAACTCACTAAAATTCATAACAAATAACCAAATAACCTTTGGTCACTAGTTATAAAGCCAAACTTACCTTATAGATTTTGGCCTTCACAAGGAACAGTTCTATCAAAGTGGGAGTACTTTCAATAGCAGCATTTATATATTCTAGCGCCAGGGATGGCTGTCCGATTTTATCGTAATGTTGAGCCAAATAATACTGGACCCAGAGTAAAGTGGTTGGAGGTTCTTCTTTACCATCATCTGGCAGGAGTAAAATGGAGAGAGGTTTTTTGTTCAGTTGGTTATTAAAACAAGGCAGGTGAACACTGCCTCTCCATCAGACCTAGGAGAGCTTCCAAACAACTGGGTCCAAGTAAGTACANTGTTATTAAAACAACATGTCAGAAGCAGAATGCTATAAATACAGCCACTAAAGTTAAGGCAGGTGAACACTGCCTCTCTATCAGACCTCGGAGAGCTTCCGAACAACTGGGTCCAAGTAAGTACATGAGATTCTAAGTTTGGGCAAGACCTAAGCATATACTGTTCCCTTCTCCTCCTGTGGTTTCAAGGAAAAGGGTGTTGGTGGGTCAAAGGGAGCTGCACTTTGTTCCAAGTGTTCCCTTAGGGCAGTCAGATATGCCAAACCCAGTCCCCACAAAAAGCTCCAAAACTACATCTCTCTGTGAAGATTTTGCTATCAGTACATATTGGTTTTTGTTTGATATTTCTGTAGTTATAGATTTGACACAGCTGTCAAACTTCAGTTTCCTGAACAGTGATAAACTCAAGTCTTGAAAATAGCATACTTGTACTCAAAGCTGCAAAGAGATGACTAAATTCATCAATCCAGGAAAAAAAAATTAGAACAAGTGACTATATTTGGAATACAGACTACATTTGACAGCTATGGTTCAGTTCTATGTTAGGGAAAAAGTGGAAAAAACCCACATCACCTCTTATTTCTTCATTCCCTATTTCCCACCTCTGAATGGACACACAATGCTTACAGCAGGCACTGCTTCAATGAAGCACAACAGTCTTAGCACTCACCATTTGGGTTAAATAACCTGCAGCTTCTTAGAGATGTTTCATAACCTATCACGAGCTCTTCTATGATTGCCACCTACACATGCAAGACAAGACACAGAAAAAATAACCTGTGGGCCAGATAGTATTTAATTTCAACTTGAGCTGCTTAGTGTTACCCAAACCAGTTATTTCTGGTAAGAAAATTCTGCAATATCCTGAATTACATTACATTTGGAAATATGCTCAATCTCACCTTTGTTTTTAACAAATTAAGACCAGGCCTCCCTTGGTGAACACTTGCACATCTTAGGATTAGTAAATCTTAAGTTATCTAGCTTTGCCAAATTGGCACATGTATGCCTCATGTATGTCCTTCATTTTTTTCCCAGCTATATCAGGCCATCAAAAGCAGTGCTGATGGAGTGAACACTGAAAAAAACTGTTTCCTTCAGTATCTCTTCAATACACCACAATTACGAGGTAGAACATGCAAAAACTGGTTAGAACACTTACCTTCTCCTTGTCTTTGTATAGTGACCTCAAAGTATTGAAGACTGGTGGGCAACCTTTGCTGAAATTCATCCTTAAAAATTTGTCCAGACATTCCTTAAACTTTTCACCTTGAGAGGAAAAAGACCTGTTGATTTTGTTTTACCAGACATTACTCATCAATTGCAGAGTGTTTATACTGTTAAATCAGAATCTAAGAAACACAAGTGTTGATCATTACCTGCTCAACAAAAATGCACTTACCAGACAAAAAGTTTAATGGTAATCTTCTTGGAACTAGTCCCCTTGGGTATTTAGTCCAGGCCTCTTCATAGATCTTTAGTCTCTCCATCATATTAGCTGGAAGAGAATTTCACAGTTTACTTTTCCCTTCCTTTCTAGCAAGAAGGAAAAGGGGGGCAGGGAAAGTGATATATGCCTGGCTAAAAAAAGAAACAGAATATGTAACAACTAATGGCTATAACCTTCCTATAGAACAANTGAAAAGGGGGGCAGGGAAAGTGATATATGCCTGGCTAAAAAAAGAAACAGAATATGTAACAACTAATGGCTATAACCTTCCTATAGAACAAAATTTCCTCCTTATTTGTATTAAAACTGATGTATTGAATGACTCCGAAGTACTCAGGATCTGTTAATTTTTCTTCCAGCAGTAGAATACTAACTGCTTATCTCTCATCTTAAAAAGAGCTCCTGCCTTATTGCTGTCTAAAACCTTCAAAGAAAACCATTCAGTTGTGTTATCTTAATCTTGTGTTGTAGCTAACAGAGTCAGTAAAAGAAAAATTCAAAATTAAAACTGTCATCTAAGAAATAATTCTATTCTTTCAACCACACACAGACTGTCTTCTTTTGATTCTATGATTTTTGATAAGACAAGGTAGCAACCGTGCAAGAAATATTTCCAATCTTAAGAAACTCCACCATTACGATAGTATGTAAACACTACAACTAAAAAGCAAAGCTTAAATGTAAGGGACTTTTTAAACAATGGTTTTAGTATTTAAAGCAGTACAAGCTTTTCATACACATATTAATTTTATGTATGCAGACAAAGCTTATTTACTACAAGATATGAAATCATTACCTGGCTTAAGTGCCTTTTCCAAGCCTTTGTAGTAAGCCCAGTTTTCAGGATTTCTTTCTTGCAGTCCTTTGTAGACTTCAACTGCTTCTTCAAGTCTGCCAAGCTGAAGCAGGAGTTCTCCTGCGTGAAAAACAAGAAATTTTAATTTAAGGTAACAAGATGCAGTGTAACATTAATCACTCTACAGTTAAAGACTGGATAATCCTTAACTCCATGTAGATTCTAATGTCTTAGAGAAAATGAGAACAATAGCATTACAAACTACTTGACAGATATGTTTTTACTTCGACAACAGCTGCAATTACAGGAAGATTTTACAACTCAGCCAGTAATTCCTGAAACTTACTTGAAAACTTAATGTTAAAAGCAAGATACAAGTCGTTTGTTTTTTTCTTACTGAAGCAACTGGTTACTTTAAGTGCAGTTTTTACTGCAAAATGCAATTAAAGGCCGTACATGGTATTTGATGCATACAGCATGTTGAAAACAAAATTGAAACTGCAGAGCTGCAAGTAAAAGAATGGTTCTTCAGTCTGGTATTTCACAAAACTAACTTCAGTGTTTTTAATCTAGCCATTGATTTGAAGAATGTATTCTCAAGATTCTGCAAATAAGTTTTCCTTTTAATGATACTTCAATACAAGTTAAAACTGATAAAGATTAGGTCTAACAACTGTATAAGCATCTTTGCTAATGCTGGAAGTGCAACAGGAGTCAATTTCCCATTTCACAATTGAAAACTGTATTTTAAAAAGCTTTGGTATTGGCAAATGTTAGGCATGAACAGATGACACAGCAGAGGTGAACACTGTCACTCTAGACTAAGGCAAGATTTTCTTACTCAGTTTCAAGAGGAAAATGCAAATTTACTTTTCTTCTTCCCTATGTCACACAACTGACATGCAATTTTGCTGCTTTCCACAGTTAGAATAACTTGAGGACTACACACAGAATCTAATGCCCAGGAAAACATCAATAGTTCACTCACTGAGAATGACAGAATCAGGAAAATAAACCTTAATTCTTTCTCTGAGGTCAAAGCTATTTTTTGTTCTAAGAGCACCAAATGCCAATACAATTTTCAGTGTTTGTCAGTTGTACTTCAGCCACAGTGGCTTTTGCATGTGTGCTTAAAATTTGTACACACACATTTATGAGCAGGCTCTCCTGCAGCATACACAGCAGCCAAGCCAGACCAAACAATGCAACAGGAGCTGTGCCTGGGAAAATTAATCACTTGTATCCTGTTGAAAGCACACAGACTACAGAGGATTTCCATCCTTTGGTCTGGTAACATGCTAGGTTTTGTGTTTTGGTCTGGGGTTTATTTTTAATGAAGTCCTATCTGAAAAACCTATTTTCAGTACCAACCCTGGATCCTAAAACACTTAGTACGTCACACAGTATGTCAATAGATGTCGAAGTATCTCAAAAGATCTTTCAGATAAAGTAATAAAAAACCACTCCGACCACCAAAAAGTCCCACTACTACATTTCAAAAATTATCTGTGATAGTGTAGTCTCTATATCCATTTCCTTTTATATGCAAACCAAGTAAGATATTCAGCTACCATAGAGAGTCATCTGCAATCATTTTCCTTGAAGAAGCACCACACACCTCCCATAATACTGTCACTACTCAATTCCTAGGTTCCTTTTGCAAGACAGTGACATTACTATTAGAAACAGGGAATTAGCTACAACATCTACATGAATAAATTACAGAGTAAAAGGATTTTTTCTCTTTGCTTCAAGCAATCACTTAAATAGATTCCAGGGTGGGCCAAGAACAAGCAGTAACTTCCACAGATTGACATTTTCACAGAAAGACTGTACAAGCATCAAGCAGAAGAGGAACAAAGCATGCTTTAAGAAAGTGCACCTGTTAATAGAGCTGTGAGAATGAACTTGTATCACTGCAATTCCAGCTAGGGAATACAATCTACACTATCGTATTGATCTGTTACAGTATTATACCCCAGGTTTACAATAATACAACAGAAGCCTATGCTGGGTTGCACCACGGAAACGCCTATTTCTATACACTGCAAGGGTGACTGAATACATTTAAAAGCCTTCTGCTGTGTCAAAGATGAGTCTTCCCTTTCAGCACACGGTGTCCTTGTCATGGCCACTATCAAAGCTTAACAGCATGGCTCTGGGTACACTACTCAGACCGAACTTCGGGACATCAATTTAGGATCTCCTGCCTGAAACGCCTCTTAGCTTAGAAGTTTCAGAACAGCATGTCTACACTGCACTGATGTCTTACCAGCCTGGGAGATGAGCGTGACAGGGACTATACAGCTGCAAGACAAGCAGTTCTTTACAACAGCAAAACTAAATAAATTAATCTAAAACCAAACTGAAGTTCCAAAAGACAGGAAAAGCTGACAGTATGGACATTCCATTGTATGCTATGTGTTTAAATGTATCCTGTGATTACCTTTAGTTTCTTCAACAGCCAGTTTATCACAGATCTGTTTTTCATAGGTACAAAGATGTTCCAAGGCCTCTTTATACAGCCCTGCTTCCCGGAGGACTTGATTTTGGTAGAGCAGCAGTTCACTGTACTCATAGTCCACTTTGTCAGGTGATGTCTACATAGGAAAGCCAGACACAGCACATAGCTCAACCTTCTAATTCTAAAATTTAGGATCAAATTCATTTCACTGAAGAAACTGCATGAAGTTTTCTCATCACAAAAGGAATGTTTTATTTTTAGCTCAAGCAGCAATCCATACAGGAATTTCATGTTCTCCTCTTACCTGCTGTGTCTTCCTAAATTCCTCTAAAATTTTTGCTGCCATTTCATAGTCTTCCAGCAGATGGTAAGCAATGGCATAACCAATCCATGATGCTCGCTGTGCAGGTCGGAGCTGAAGTAACTGGTATCTTGTTTCCTGCAAAAAAGTAGCTGCTAATTTTCCTGACTTTACTCTGATACACTGTAGAATCCATTAGGCAATAATCTGTTTTCAGTGTTCTAGTATTTAAGGAAGTCACTGCAAATTAGTTTTCTACATGCATTTTATTAACCAAAAGAAAGAATAAACTTTGAACTATAATGGTGTTCACTGAATTAAAAAAAAAAAACAAAAAACCAAAAAACCAAAATAACACGTCCAACCAAATCCTGATGAGTCAGACTTTGTTAATGTATGACACACATACTTTTCCTGTCTTACCACTTATGAACAGAACGTAATTAAGAATACTTGATTTGAGTTGCAGGGACATTTACTGGTGTTCCAGATTAACCTTGAAAGTACATATGTATTAAATCATTAGAAGTGTTCTTAGGCAACACAGGTCACGTAAACACATCCCTGTTCTTTGGCAAGAGGATAATTACAGCTGGAAAATGCAACAGATTTGCTTGGTATCATGCAGTTTTAACCTGAGGAAAATGCTGTTACTTGTTTTGTTATAGACTCCTGAAAGGCATTTTCAAGGAACTTAAAATAAAGGAAAAGAGTTACTTTAAGCTGAAAAAGCAGAAACTGTCAGAAGTAGGGATTAACAAAGAACTAAAACTAGTTACAGCAGTTTTAATAGAATGATGATCATTCAAAATGTTTTGAAGTAGGAGAGGCTGTAATTTAAAGCAAAGAAAAAAAAAATCAACCAAAACAAACCTTATTCCCAGTTCTGAGAGTAAATTCACATTCTTCAGAAACCAGCACACAATCAGCCATGAATTACTGACTTCTAAGCATCCTAACATTTAATCCTCAATGCATTCTGTAACCATGTGTTACTTGTATGTTTAGAGATAACAAAATTTGTTTCACATTTATCCAAAGGGCAAGAGAACAGACATTTGTAAAGGCATTTTGGCACCTACGCTAAGTTTTAGCTATCTTGTCTCAGCAAGTGTGAAGCCACATTTCTGAATTACTAATATGAAACAAATCAGTGATTAAGAATTGTACTGACTCAGGAACAAGTTCTCTGAGGACCTCTGCTAGCTGATGGTTCCACACAGCTCTGAGCACAGAACTTCATCTTGGGTATACTTAACGTTTCACAAAGAGACCAACTAATGGGTTTAAACAACACAACTTTAGAGGTGCAAGAGAAACCCAAAAGATGAAAACCTGACCAAAAAAATGGTGCTGTAACTCGCTAATGCCCAAGCTGGCCAGGAAGCAAAATATGATGTTCCATGCAGCACACTGCTTGTTCTGTATTACCCACTGCCAAGAGAAAACGGGGAGTCACTGATTTAAAGGTGGAGGGATATATAGTACAAAGTTACTAAAAAATACAAACTCCTTTGCCTGAGTAACAGTCATGTTCTGAACACATTGCCTCTTACCTGCAAGAATCCTTTCAAGAAAATAACAAGACTGGAAAATATCTATAGCTGGATTATACAACAGAAAAAAAATAAGGCAAGCAATTCTGCACTGAGCTAAAAGCACATCATTTAATGTGCCATTAAATCTGTGTATTTCATAGAAAATGCTCAGTAGCACGTCTGCTTTTACTTTCACAAAGTATTGTGTAGCACATAGTTTTAACCCTCTGGACCTATTTTTTTTAAGTGTCATTAATCAATCTGCTGCCTTTGCTGCAGTTCCCTAGAAGATGATTAAATGCAGTATGCACACTTACCCTGTAACCTTCAAGATCCCTCATTTGAATCTGTAGCAGAGAAAGATCTCTCAAGATTTGAAGATTGTCTTTGTCCCATTTCAGTGCATTTCTATAACATTTGATAGCTTCATCATACTTCTTGTCTGACCTCTGAAGAAGGCCATAGACATGCCAACCTGGAAAACTATGTTAAGGCTTCCACTGAATTTGAGCAGGGACAAAAGAGCTCCAACATGGATAGAACAGCTGGCAACAAGCTCTCAAGCTGTTTTATAAATGGACAGGAACAGGACAATTCTTTCTGTCAGAACTTTGTCAGTTATATGTATAGAGCATATTATATTATATATTTATATGTATATTATATATACATATATATTACATATGATATCTATTATATTTTACATATATGTATACAGCATATATATTATATGTATCCATATAATATGCTGCAAACTTTACTTTTCACATACTGGGGGAAGAAATAAACTAACAGGATCTCTGAAAACACTATTAGGCTTACTTGAACACAATTTTAGACAAACGAATTGCTTGTACTTCCTGCACTCCGAGTATATGACAGGTTTTCAACAATGTAACAGCAACCACTCATAGTAGATAAGCAAATCACATGCTTAAATGCCCACCATGAGTTTACAGTTGCAGATTAATCATAAAAAAAATACACAATGCCAGAATAATATGTGAGCTAACTGTGAATGCAAGGACGGCAAAGCATCTGCTCTTTGGATAGCTTAGACAAAATATTTACTGGAAATTGGTAATTCTGAACTTCCAGTTTGAAGTTTAAACTGGCTTTTATTGCTACTCTATACATCAAGCAGTTGCAGAAATCAACCTTTTCAATTCAGCAAAATCAGCAAAAGCCCTATTTGAAAAAGGATACAGACATGACTCTTCAAGTCATTCCTTAGGCCTCTACGCACAAGTTCATAAGCCTCCTCTTTCTTCCCTAGACAGTTCAGTGTCAGTCCTTTCATTGCCAAGGTTTCTAAAAGAGAAAGAAAATAAGATTAAATAAGTATCAGTTATTCATTTTCAAGGGTTTTAAGCTCCATATAGCAACTGTAAACATAGTATAAATGCAAATTTGGATTCAGTTATCCCTATCAAGATTTCACACTTTTCTCACGTGGAAAACTCTACTGTCAGATTATTCATTAAAGTATATCATACACAGCAATAAACTTTTTATATTACTTCCACCAAAATGTGAAGTAATATGTTATTTTAAAGGGCAGTAAAAACTCTCTGCTCTATAAGCATTTGGAAATTTTTAACTATTTAAGTATTTATTCACAACTCTGATACTTCTACATATTCACCCATACCAAACTAGTTGCAAAACAACCACAAAGCATTTCAACAGTGGAAAGACTTTCAACTCCATATTAAGAGCTAAAAAAAAATACAGCAAAGGAACAAACATCTTTTTCTTCTTTTAAATAAGACTATTCCTTCAGAAAAGTAGCAGGCCACAGAGTTGACAGAGTACTGAACAATATTCAGCCTCTCCTTCTGTTTTTCACTTTCATGTGAGTGAATATCAATTTCCCAGGAAAAGTGATTTAATTAATGCATATTTGTATTAGGAAACTTGCACCATGAATTTTAGACTTGCAGGATAAAGAATGGGAAGGTATGACAACCAGTAAGACTGGTCTTTAAAATGAAAAATCTTACCAACAGTAAGTGCTTAAAAAGCAGATTTCTGAATACTCTTACTGCTTTATTGGCAAAAGGTTAGCAGTGAAGTGCTACAAAACATTAAAATAATTACTCTATTGTAAAGTACAGGGAAAAAGAGAGAACATGCCATTTGAAAACTTACCTCCATGTTCTGCAAACTTGGGGTTGGAAAGGATCTGTTTACAGAACTTCAGCCCATTTCTATACTGCTTATGTTCATAACATCTCTGTTGAAGAACAAAATAAGTTTATTCAAAAAATGTAGAGTGAAAATATTTATGCACCCCTGAAATAAAGCATTGGTGCAGCTAGGGATTTTAGAAAATGTACTGATATTTTAATGAGCCCTGTTTATTGAGCTTCCTATGTTTAAAAATTCTTTTCCTTGCTGGGGGAAAAAAAAAAAAAGTAGATGTTAGCAATACCATTTAAATGTGTAACTGAAGACATATTATCGTACAGCAGATTCTCAGGTAAGACACCACAGGAAGCTTAAGTGCCTAAAGAGGTTCAACTCTCCCTGAACATAAAAGCAAACCTTATGTCATAACATTGGTAATGACACTTTGGCCAATTATCCTGCATAGTAACCCCACCAGACAACCCCCAACAACCATACAAGCTGGAAAGACATTTACATTATTGGAACTTGGCTTAAACTACCTCTGAAAGCAACCTCTTATGAACAATTTGATTACCACATATCTCATACATCCAAACTTTCAAAACAAGAACATAGTAACATTATCCTGCCATACCGGAAATTTAAACATTCCTCTACAGTTTTATTAGTCCAACTCTTTTGTCTGAGCCTCATTCATTATGCAAGGTGACTGCAATGCACAACAGCACACAGCATGAACTTTAAAAACCAGTTTTACTATTTTATTTATGTAAATCTACTTCTTGTGCTCATCTTTAAATATAAGCCAAAATAAATAACATTTAAACACCAACTAATACATTCTAGGTCACTTCAGCAAATGCTATGAACCTCTTACATTTCATTTTATTGTAATGAAATAAACATTTATGAGCACAGGAGTAAAGAAACACACATTGATTGAGCACCAGCCCAAATCCTATTAATCCTGTTATTAATTACAAAGTCATTCATAACAGGACCTCACTGACTCTGGCTGATCCATGCTGGTGGCAGGATGGCTGGGTATAGCTGACAGCTTTCAAGTCCTTTTAAATAATTTGTTTCTCAGGATTTCATCTTTTCTCACGCTGCTCCAAAGTAATTATCCAAGAGCATTCATAAGCACATATGGATACCATGTGTCCTCTAAGCACTCTCATCAAAAATATTTAGGAGAAGCAGACCCAATAGGTCTTCCCTTCAAGCAGAAGGTTCTAAAAATAAAACTTTAAAAAGGCACATGAATGTTAGGGGAAATGCCTGAAAAAGAAAATGGCATATTTACCGCTTCTGTGTTTATGTTGCTTTTCCTAATAAAAGGTGCTGTTTTCCTAATGAAAGCATCGGGTTTTCTCTTGGAAACACCAACAAAGTTCAAAGACGTTACAAAATGGTAAAACACTAAGTTTGTGTGTTATTCTCTAGTACTAAAGTCATACAGCTGAAATAATATAACTGAAGACCAAGATGCCTCACAAAGCATGGATCTTGCTGCCCCTACACTGTCACCACCCTTACAAGATAGGGAAAAGGAAGATGTTCAGAGAGAGCAAGTAAGATGTGCTCAAAGAGGAACAGATCAACAAAAGAATTAGACTGGTTTGGACTGGAACAGACCTTCAAAGACCATCTAGTTCCACCCACCACACCCCCATGGGCACAGACACCTTTCACTACATCATGTTTGTCAAAGCCCCATCCAATCCTGACTTTGAACACTTCCAAAAGACAACTCCCTCTGTCACCAAGGACAGGAAAAGTCAGCACTGCAAGCATGTAGCAAAAGAACATTTTAAGGGTTAGGTAAGAGGAAATCTGGACAGGCAGCTGCTTTTTTTTTGTTAAACTTGACTGGGTATTACTTACACCTTCCAGTCATTATCAGCTTTCACGTAGCCGGCTGAGTCACTATAATCAGCCACTAGTCAGAGCTGACAGAGAGTTTACAGGTGACAACACAGCTGGATCTGGACTCTTTTTTTTTAATTGAAACCATCAGTCATAAAAGCCACCAGCCAGGCCTCCTCCCTGAAAAGTAGAGCCGCCATTTGCCCCCACCCAGGTAGTTGTGAAAGCAACAGAACCTGTCACAGAAGTGGTGCAGCCACAGGAACTGAAGAACACTGTCTGCAGTGTAACTGAGGCACTGTCACAAGCAGAAGGGGCACTTTGGGGCTTTACATTCTGACTTTGAGTACAGCTGCTCAGACACTGCCTATGAACATTAAATCTTATCTCTAAATGGTTCCATTTAATGCACTCTAACAACCAGGCTCTCACCTTGAAGTTTAAGCACGGTGACCCAAGATGGGATATATGCTAGAGACAGGAAATATTTGCACATAAAATTTTCTAGGGTGATACAGAACTTACAATGCAAGGTAGTTTGGAACAGAGCAAACTCACGGAGAATTGTAACGAATTCTTCCTTCACACTTCACAGAGGAAAGATTTACAAGTTTATATCCACTTACATCTACAGAAAAGTTCTCATAACACAGAAAACACTTGGATAGGACCAACAAATTATCAGGAACCAATCTGGATATACTTTTATCTCCAGAATATAGGTGTGTATATAGCCATAGCTGTGTGTACTCCCCAGTGAAGCACCACAGCTCTCCTTTTACAGGTTAAGACAAGTTGGAGTGACTTCCTGTATACAATTTCTCCAAGTTTTCAAGTTAACACTTCGACCTTATTTCATTCTGTTAAAGAAAACATTTCAGATTGTGTTATTTTATGAGTTTCCTTATTCTGTGCATGTATTCTATGTACACACTGTATGTTTTGACAGTGGAAGGAAGGGAACGAAATTGAGGTCACATTTTGTTCTTCAGAAAAGAGCCTGTTTCCTCTTAGTGGGCCCAACAGCACCACTGCGATTCCACTGCCTGAAGCTGTGCACATACTTAACTCATTCTCCAAAGAGATTATGGGCTAACAAGCTTAAATAAAGGTGTGAATGAGAGAGAAGGAAGCCAGGAATGAAGCATATGCAACCACGGCTGGTACAAACCTTGGTGAAACTGTAGTTTCAAGGAGCAGACAAGTGAAACAAAAATCTTCTAACAAAAGGAGACCAAAATTATATACACAGCCTGTGAAAGAAGATCCTTAAACAAGTAAGTCGTTTCTAAGTAAGAGAAGGAAAAAGATCCAGCAATTTAAATAAAAAGAATTTATTCATCTGGGTAAGCTTGTTTCCTCCCAGATGAACAGCTAGTAGCAGTTATTCCCAGAGCTCCAACCCTTACTTTGGGACAGCTGCTCTGCAGAAGTAACATATTTCTGTGTTCCGGAGATGGCTAAAAGAGCAGTTGCCTCCACTAAGCTAAATTCCTGCACATATAAACTTCAAAGCCAGCAGTAAGAGCCTGCTTGTGATGCTTGACAGACAAGTGCTGCAGCTACAACTTGTGACATCATGCAATGAGAAAACATAAAAGCTAAACTTTAAAAGAGTAAGGTTAAAGCTAATGCTTCAGAAGAACAGAATCTGACTCTACATCAGTACTGAATCTATTACACATTTCCTGCCCTTCAAAGTTTTTAATTTCATAAGTTACCAGATCTTTTAAGATCTCTAACAAGCTTTTCTAAACATGCTGTGGCCAGAATTACAACCTATTCCAAACACACCAAGATTCTTTTTAAACCCTTTAACTAATTTTCTATATTTATAGCAAGGAAATAACATCTGCTTTAATATAATTCTACAAAGAATTAGTAAGATGAGGCAGGCAAAGCATAACTCCTTCAAAATCATGCAAGACCATATGAGGTAGGTAAAAATTTGCATTTGTATCACTTGCCCCACCACCAAGTTCAATGGATTTAACAGATTTGAATTCATGGCAATTACTAAACAGACTGACAGACACAGCAGACCAACTTAAAGGAGAAACTGTCTTTTGTCTTCTTACCTGGAAGCATGCAAGACTCGAGGTTTTTCCTCTAGAGTAATCATCAAAGGTCAAGGAACAGAGATAGCCCATATTCTCTAGAATCCCAAGTCTGAGGTGGAAGGAGGGCTGGTGTTCAAGCGCTCTCTAAACTGTACTCAGGCATTTGTGCAGGCTCAGTCTCTGGCCAGCAGATGCCTTACAGATGCACATGGCTCACTGTGTCAAATATGAATGAACTCCTCCACATTCCTTCCTTGGTTCCTGCCATGAAGAAAGTTGAAAAGACTCCCACTGTTTACAGCTTACCTACATCTAGACAGCCCATGGCTACATGGAGTTTGTTGCCCCCTTGTCCCAGCTTTCCAGTTTTGAATCTTCCCCTAGCTACTCTCCAAACCTTGCTGCCAAACCTACAGGTAGTGAACACTGAGGCGGATTCTTGAACCAGGTAACCACAAGGTTATTATACAAGGCCCATGCTACTGATTACAGTAGCACTAAGAGCTGCTTACAATAGCAGAGATGACTTTTATCCAAACTTAATTCAGCACCGTTTTCTTTACATACTGTATAAATGAAGACATTGTCACAAGTGCATTTTAGAGATTTTACATGTCAAAAATGTACACAAGTAGGCTAATTGTTTGCTACCTATAAGCAGACACCATATTTTACCTCTTAAGTAATTCTTCCCTCAAACTAGACATTTTAATGGTCAAGTACATGTGTTTCCAACTAAAAGGATAATAGTCACGTGCAGCATTTTGACATGCAGGTATGTCCGTCAGCATCAAATACAACAGCACACAGCAGACTGGACTCTACCATTATACGTGGAATATTTTGCACATATTCACACCTAGAAGCACAAATCCTCTTTATCACAAAGCAGTCTTAATGTCCTGCAAGCATTTAATAACTAAGGTAAATAATGGTTGTCCAGTCTCAAAAGTGCTATTTTAACACATTTTATTATAACTACACTGCAGACTGAAGTGTCTCCTATGCTCAGTAACATCAATAGTTGGCATCACCTCAACAGCTCTAGCTCAGCATAACACCAGGAGTTACCATGAGCCTGTCTAGAAGCTTCAGAGTGAATCTACACTGCCACCAAGGACAACTCAACCTACACAAAGAATCACCTTGATCACAATACAAAGTAGAAAACTCCCTTTTCAAGCAGGGACACTTGAGAAAATACATAGATACAACCTAGCTGATTCAAGAGGGTTTTAAAACTAATTTGCAGCAGTAAAACAAAACAAAACAAAGTCTCATAGGAGTCTATCCAGCCTGGATTTTGTGGCTGATTAAACAGGTGAGAAGCAGACCCGAAAGTGTTTCATGAGCAAGATGAAGACAGTCACAGGAGACCAACTTAAAGGAGAAACCATCTTTTGTCTTCTCACCTG
Source organism: Pardalotus punctatus (assembly GCA_013400915.1). Classification (NCBI taxonomy): domain Eukaryota; kingdom Metazoa; phylum Chordata; class Aves; order Passeriformes; family Pardalotidae; genus Pardalotus; species Pardalotus punctatus. Next base: position 16,718 of record VZTX01010004.1, read on the forward strand.
GAAGCATGCAAGACTCGAGGTTTTTCCTCTAGTGTAATTATCAAAGCAAAGAAGTTATCATCTACTCCTCAGGCTCACAAGTGGGAGCACTGGGGCATCATTGACTGCTTTCTTTTTATTCTTACTTGAATCAGCACAGCTGGTTATAAGAAAGAGCAGTGTGAGAATAAAAAGGATATAGCAGAGCCAGGTGGGTGGGATGGGATCACACTGCAATTGTTATGCCCTTTGAAATTGCACAGGAACCAAACAATAGTGTGCAATTTCTATTAAAGAGACAGAATTTTACAAAAAACAGTATGAAGAACTTTTAACTGTTTTCTCTTCTAAGACTCTCTGTTTTCCCAGGTCACACTTTACTCCAACCTAACACCCCACATCTGCAAATTAACTGAAGTAAAATGAATGCAAACTACCTAATGCTCTAACACTTAAAAACCAACCAACCCAAACCAAACAAAAAGCCTCACCAAAACCCCCACAGGAAATCACTTCTCACCCACTGTAATGCTGTAAAAGCAAGCATTCTAATTCAATCAGTACTGTGACACACTAGCTGAAGAATATGATTTTCTTTACAGAATGAGTGCCAAAATTGGGATTAAGCCCCAAAAGACAGTAGAGCTGCAAACTCCACTTCTCATTGCTAGTTCACTGTACTCAGCCCCTCTTCCTCAGCAGGTGACATAGCCAGTGTCATCATCAAAAGCAATACATTGCACACTAATCCCCACCATACACAAGACTTGCCCAGACAGCTGATCTACGTATGGCCACAGGTCAATGCTTCACTTGCATCTGCAAGTTCCCAGGAGGACGCACAATGGAGAAGGGGCTGCTCAGCCAGAACAATTCACAGATTTCACACTTTGCTATCCTTTTCCCTACGGTTTTGAGGATTGAGCAGATCCATGGTGGACAAGGAGTTGGACTAGATGACCTTTAAAGGTCCCTTCCAATCCAAATTATTTATGATTCTACAACAAATCTTTTCAACTACAGCAATGTGCTCTTAGGGGACCCCACGGTTTCTCTCAGTAGTAGTCAGGGACGCACACTTGGGGCATCCCATGGCAACATTAGCAACTACGATGCCGTGAGACCTCTGGCAGAGGGAAGCACTGGCATTCCTGGCTGCTGCATTAGCTAAGGTGTGCACTGACACTGCAGGATATGCACACCTGCCACTCTGATCCCATCTATTTCTGCTGGCACAGTTCAGATGCAGCACTTACAAGACAGTAGGTACACGTGCTGTGCAGTTCAGGGCTGTTTTCCAGCACACTTCCTCTCTGTACTGCTAGATGAGATCAGGTCAAGTCACTAAGGTGCACTAATTCAAGCTAAATGTAGTAAAGAAGATTCTGAAAGCTGGAAGCATTAGGAGGTACTACTCACCATGAATTAGTGGGTCTTTTGAGCACTAACAATATCAAACAGCTCAGCAGCTCCAGACAAAACATATTCCACCACACCAATTCAGTTTCATGACAAATACAAGATGTATAAACGCAAGGACTGAAGAAACCACACAAACCTTACAGATATGTTAATGTTGAAAAACTGGAGCAAACTAGCATAATTTTCTGCTGTTGAACTGAAACCAACTATCCTCTTTCACTGCTCTGCAGCATTAATTAATTGAACTGTTCTGTGTAACAAAGTGCTTCAGCAATTGCCTGGTTCAAGTGATTAAGAAATCCTTCTCTGCTCAGCATGCCTTACTTTTTGGAAGTCACTGATACCTTCACAACTAGCAGTGCTTGGTAGAATACAACCAGAGGAACTGAACAAGTTCAAAATCAAATTAGTTAGGAAAAAGGTAAGAAATATGTGTACCCTTGCATTTAATACTAAGGCAGAAAAAAACGATGCTATGTCTATGCTTTTGAATCAGTCTCAATCCTGTATTTAACAAAATTCAGCTGGAAACAGGGGCTGACAAATAGTTAACTACAGCTCTTCTAGAAGACAGACTTGCTGAAAAAAAACCCCATTATCCAGCATCAGTTCTGTTGGCCAGTACTTGCTTTAATTGCTTCTTCTTGGGGAGAATTACTATGAATTTGACCCTGTCAACTAGAAGACACTGACTTCTGTCCATGACCCTGGAACCCCTACATTCAGGCTTCACCCCTGTACTCACCACGAAACTGACTGTACCTCACAAGAGGTCCAGTATGCACAGGATATGTTTGGTTTTTAATGATCATCTGAAACAACTAAGTGTATCAATTCAGATTCCAAGATTTGGCATAAAAATTACTAAAGGAGCCTCGGTTGTTCTGGACTTAGAAGTGAGTTGAAGTGTCCATATATCTCGCAAAATAATCCAAAATACATGGTGAGGCTACTGACATTTTCTACCCATGTATTACATCCAGAGTACTCCTCACCCTTAGCACTGAGGTATGCAAAATGAGGTCTAGAAGCACTGAGCATTGCAAAATAGTTAAATCAGTCTAATTAAGATAAGAAAGGCTGTTCTTCAACATTACAAGGTTCACTAACTTGATTCTGTGGTAACATATAAGCAAACAGAAATCCCTGTAACAAGTCTCACTGACCTCAGTTTTAGGGGTGGCAACAAATAATTGCTAATTTTCTCTAAATTCCCTATCAGCAAAATCAGAAAATGCGTGATTCCTTGTGCCCGCTCCTGTTGCATTGGCACAGTGCTGCTGCAGACAAGAGATTTAAACCTGAGACACCCAGAAAAAGTGCAATCAACAAAATCTCATTAAAACCTTTCAAAAACAGAAATAAATGCAGCTTTATCAAATTCTAACCAAAATAAAGTACCATGGTACTTCAGTACTACAAAGTAGTACCATATAAATGGAATTAACTCCCTTGCCCCAATTAAAACCATTTTGGGAGCAGTTAAGAGTATCTATAGCCATAACAATGTAACACTGGCTATAATCTCACAACTGTGAGGATGTTTCTGTTAATGACTCTTATTTTCACCAGTGAAACAGGTAAAATTATGCTGCTCCTCAGAAACGCAGAGCAGTGAATCATGTTTCTACAATTTCTGACAGCCACAGTGACAAAAAAATGGCCTAATTTGGTGAACAGGCTTTAGTAACAGCAGTATTGCTTAAGTGAATCCTTAATGGCATCCTAAAGTCTCAAACAGTAATTAAATTCTTTAGCAGGTTTGAGAAATAGTTCTGAAAAACAAGATCAGTGATTCTGCTTAAAGCAGCAGGTCTATCCTGTACTTCCAGTCCAATGTTTCTGCCAAGATATCATTCCTCTTCCTACTCCTACTGACCAAGCAGGGTATTCCTCTTGGCAAAAAACACCCAAGTGATTGACATCTCAACAGACAAGCTATTGGAAGAACCTTATTAGCAATTCCATATTTCAGCTGAGAGACAGTAGATGGTAAAATTCCAGGGGTGTGCATGTTTGACTACTGTACAGTTATGCTAATGCAACAATGATTACAAACAAACAGTAATAATTTATTTAGCTTCTGATAAAAGTGAAGTTTTGGAAATCAAGTTTTTAATCTTGAATTAAGATGACTTAAGAGGAGATTTCCAAGTCTGCCACTTCAGCAGTCTTAAAGCTAGCACCTGAATTTCTATGAACAGAATATTATTTTTAAAGGATTGATGCTGATAAAAGTGTTAGTAAAGAAGAAGCACTGGTCTGTCTAGTTTGAAAGTGGAGGGGCAGGGAGCAGATTCTCGAATGAAGAAACAGGATGATGGCCCAGCAGGAGGGATCTGGCATATTTACAGCCGAGGCATTGAAGAGAGGCTGTTCAACAGGCTTTTTATCATTAGGAAGTTTCTGTATCACTTCGTAGCACTTGTCGAAGCCAGCACGGAAAGGAAGACCACCAGCTCAAAGACAATGCCCTCAAGCACTGCAATGTTAAGGTAATAATGACCATGTGAAGGTGAAATTCAAATGTCCCTGTCCTGCAGCAGATACTCTGGTTAGTGGAAAGCCCCACGGGAGCACATGGGTTCTGGCCACACCCAGTCAAACCTGCACAGCACCCGAGGAAACTGATAGAGGTGAATGATGAATGGCCTCCGTATGTCAATAATGGCCATGGGTAATTCCCAGTCCTGAACAGGGAAACTCGGACCCCTACACAATGCAATATACACCAGCTCACACCACCAAGGCATCTTCTTCCTCAGTACACTACTTCTACAGAACATAATAGATTTGTGAGTCAGTGAAAACTGTTTAAACAAGGCCTGAACACACTTAATTACACACCTGCATTGCTTGTTTCCAACATAAAATACAACCATGTTTCACTTCTTAAATATCTGGCCTTTTTTTCTCTTTACTCATTAAAGGGCTAAGCTCACCACACATGGTGAGAAATACTTGCACCACCTTACTCTGCCAGAACATCATGACTCCAAGAACTTCATCCTCTGATGTTTCAAGTGACTGAAAAACTCTTCCACAAAATATACAGCACATCTAACAGCTTTGTATTTAATTTTTCTTCAATACATTTTCAATATATTTAACCTCTGCATCCAAAGACAAGTTAATTGAATATTATCTTTGGGATTTGTGAAATAAAACTGAACATCATGGATGAACTGTACCTGACCAGAGAGAACAGATGAGTAATTTGACAAAATGCCAGGAATGCTCTCAGTTATATTTAATTAAAAATCAATCAATCTTACTTCCTACAACTACTAGTTCTGTAGTTGATTGGAGAGGTGGAATGGAGTAAACTACTTTTTCCATTACTTCATAATGTGTCTAGCCGTCTGTGTACCAAAATGCTAACTTCTCCATTACTGTGCTGTGTTTACTATTCTATCCTTTCCCCTGTCTCCACCTGAATTCTTCTCCAGTAATTTCTGGACTGCCTAGAAATTATGTGTATTCAAAAGAATCGTAAGAACTCAATTACTTTCAATGTTCAAATGATGAGAACCAATTTTGCTCTAAATTCCTCAGAATCTCAGAGCAGAACTAGACAATCTACTTGTAAACCTAGCAGCAAATAGTTAAAATTGTAAAAATTATATGAGCTAGACACTTTCTTTAAATGGAAGTGCAAGTTTAAGGAGAACAGTGATTGCTAATCCTGTGGGTGTTTTTTTTATTCAAGCTAATCATGCAGATCTCTTTCCCGCTGTACTACAGGTACTCCGAATTGTAAAATGCCTTTCAGATGGAAAAATGTTTCTATCAGAACCTCCACATACCTGTAAAGTGACTAGAAGAGGTTAGTCTAATTACAGTGTGTTAGAACATGCAAAGGCAAAGTGCACATGTTTCTGAATTCAGAATTTGTCAGGTAAGTGGTTTGTGAGCATATCCATACGTAGGATGTACTGATCATGCAGGATGTTTACTATTAAACAAACAAAAAACCTAACTCTGAAAGCTAATTACTGCCCTTTGCTATGGAAAAGCTGGGAAGGTTGGTAACATTTGTGTTACAGCTATACATCTTAGAAACAGCTAAGAAATGAGGGCTCAGGAATTGAAAATACACAAAAAATCAGATTTTTTTTCCCCCCAATTTTATGCTTCACTTGCAGAAATACAAGGCTATTACCTACTCAGCTCCTGTGTTTACTACCTCCATGAAAATCAGAACGGGAAGGGGTTTACACTTCTGTTAACAGCCTGTGTACCAGTAATTATGTATCTGTAGGGTATTGCATCCTTTCAATACCATTTGGGCCAGCTCCCAAGGCATCTGTTGAAAAAAATCTCATCCAGGCATGCAGAACAGGACACATGGCCTGGCTGGGCCAGAAGGCAGCACGGGCTGACCCAGGACCACCTCCTTCCTAGCCAGGGGCTCAGAGCTGCCCAGGCAGAACCAAGCTCCTCCTGCTGTTCAGCCGCACACAGGACACTAGAAGAGGTGGCAGAGGATGGAGAGCTACATTCCCCAGAAAAGACCAGAGTAGAGTGTGGAGTGAGGAGAGTTTGCAGGAAGAGAGAGGTGGAATGAAGGCACAGGACTAGGGAAGTAATTTTTCTTAGGGCCTGCACTGATAAATAGGACTTCCTAAAAGACGCCTCACTAATTCAAGTCAAACACGTAACCAAAACTTCACAAAGTAGGGTCATTATCCGTAACAAGGTAGACCAGCAATTCATTAGCCAAATTTCCAGTGGGATGAAAACCATCTTCAAGCCTTTTCTATTCACCACATGTTAAAAAGATACCTCATCACAGGGCAGTCTTAAATACCAAACTACACATCACAGGCTCACCCTGTGAGATACAGGAAAAGATCACTACGACAGAACAGCTTTTAGCCTACCCAATACCTCAAATTCCTCGATTTTTATTAAAGATTTTCAGTTTAAAAAAAAAAAAAAAAAAAGCAGCCAGAAATCTGCTTGCTCGGGGGCGCACCTCTTCTTTTCTAATCTGAACCAAATTACAAACTCATGGGTGCTGAGCCAGCACTTTTCCCAGACACTCTTATTCCTTGTTTGTTCCTGCCCTCCACATAAATACTCAGAAACATCCAAAGGGAAAAAGAAAAGAAAAAAATTTAAAAAAGGAGAAGAGGCAGAAGGAGGCAGAAAAAAAAGAAACCAACCAAACCAGCTCAGATTTAAAAGCAGACAAGCTCTTTGATTCAGTCTGCCCTGTAACCACACACACTACCCTCAGTACAAAGGTGGATGGGTCACTGAGCAGCATGGCTACCTTCTTCCCAGCCCAGAACCCATCAAAAACTGTATACTCACTACAAGGTCATACCAACTCCCAAGCACAACTGAATCTTTCAAAGCAGAAATTAGATTTATAGTTCACCATATTTACTTTTTAACTCTAAACGAAACTGCATGTCTCATGATCACAAGCCTGTTCATAGGACTTTCTAGTTCTCCATGCCTCATTTTCACAAAATATTTTGGAAAAAGAAGTGACAGAAGACTGTACACATCCCTCCCACTTAAGTGGAGGAAGTTTACAGAACCTTAACACTGCTGTTATTCCAACAGGACAACAGCATCTTCCCTCTGATCTCTGGAAGGACTCAAAATAGTAGTGTGAGTCTCTTTGAAAGACAACACGAGATTTTTAGACAAAACTCACTTCTTCTGAGAGAAAACAATAGCGTGCCTGATCTAGATACAGAATCTTCTAAGTAAATGCACTGAAGTTGCTCACTAACAAACTTGAGACATTTCCAATTCAACCCAAGTCCTTAGAAACACAGCGTTCCTACAACACTGCATCAAAGCTGAAACAAGATGGTTAAGATGCAGCTGAATTGAGCACAGTTTGCTGGTATTTGGACTGCAGACCATCTTAACCTCCTTCTAAAAACCAGGCCTATTGCCTAAATTCCACTGAATGTTCTCTCATCCATATGCCAGGTGCCACCCAGGAAAATCGACTGACAAACTTTCACAGGAGTTGGCTGCAAGTTAGACTTCGGGAAGACTTCAAAACCTTGATCCTTCTCCACTTCCTCCTTTGAAAGCCATCTTCCCCCCGACCAACAAGCACGGTTAGTGTCTACAGCAAAAATCTGAGTTATAGAAGAATTTAAAAAAATAAAAAAAAAAAAAGTAAAGCCAGCGCGGGTGGTTGGGCAGGGCGGCGGCTGCAACGGCGAGCGATGAATGAAGCGGCCGCGGGGTATTTCCCGGAGCCCGAGATGCCTCACCGCGGCCAGCGCCGGGACCCCGGTGGGCGAGCGGGAAGACGCGGCGGCCCCAGGGCTGCCCCGGCCGGGCGGGACGGGGCGCGGGTGACAGGCGGCGCTGGGGCCGGCATGCCCCAGCACT
>VZTX01010007.1:0-90561 GCA_013400915.1 Pardalotus punctatus
CTGAGGAGCATCTCTGAGAAGATGGTAAGACAACCAGTCTAGATTTTCTTTCAGGAACAAAGACTAAGGATCCAACCATCGAATGCTTCCCTTCTAGTCAGGTGGCACTGTGTAATTCTAGCGGGCTGAGAGGACTTTGATGCAGATAAGTATTAGTGAACCCATTCTAGGGGTAGGGAAGGACAGAGCACAACAGGAGGAACGGTGGATTGTTAAACACATCGTGCCTCAGCTGCTGCCAGCCTTCCTTTGTGCCTGACGTGGCACTGCAGCTTCACCACCAGAAAAGGCCCAGCATCCCTGTGTTCTGATGGATGGCATCAGACTTCACCAAAAATCCTCCAAGAGAAGACAAAGAAACAAATTTTGGAGTATGACGCTTCCCTCAAGGCATTCATAATTATAATCAGCTGTGCTGAACATACAGGTCAGTGGGAATACCTGGCTTTATCTATTCTCTCCCCAGAGCCAAGCAGCCAGTCCCACATTCCTACCTACTCTGATGCTAGCCACTGTCTTGTGTTCCAGTTCACTCCTCAGTTGGAAAAGGTCAGGCAGGAGCGTCAGGAAGCATATTTAGTAGAAAAGGAATCTTGAACTGCATTCAAGTACTACCCCTAATCTTCCTCAGGCATCTGGGACCATTTGCTGAATGTTCCTGGCAGTAAGGCTTCTTTCCAGCTGGGTGTTCCTGGATCTGGGGTTCTGCAGTGTGGCTGGACAGAGTCTGAACACACAGGTAAGGGCAGGGCTCAAAAAGCGTTGGCAGTGAGGTGGAAGTTTGTTTTGGGAAGTGGTGTTGTCTTGCTTGGTTGCTGGGGAACAGGCCGGGGCAGAGCTGCGGGTCAGTGGAACCAGCCTGGCTCCAGCAGTGCTGTCACCATGTCACTGCACTGGGGCAAGCACAAATCCGTCACCTTTAATCTGCCACAGAACAGATGCAACTCAGACATTATAGTTTAAGCATGCAACATGTCATAGGTAACAAAATGGATTAGATAGCAGTGTATATTAAATCAACCTTTGTAAGTAAAAAAGAAATCACAGAAGCAATTGCTGAGGAACATGTCTGCAGGCTCCGGTCTAGAGCTGGTTGGGTTTTCTTTTACACAGCAGCAGCCAAATTCACCATGGACAGATCCTGCACCAGAAGGACGTGTGCAGTGGGAAGGAGTAAAATCCCATTAATGTTTATGCTCAAACCAGGTCTGCCTTCCCAGTGGTACAGAAAGTGCCTTTAGAGTCAGTGCAGTTATAAATGAACAACCCCAACGTTAATTCGGTTCATTTGCAAGTGCACACAAACAGGAGCCAGAACAGAGCTGTGTTCCAGAGTGCCAGATTTCATTTGGAATGCCTCTATTGCAAACAGGAACGAGGAAAGGATGGAAAATGAGTCACCGTACAGAGAGAATGACAGGGTTCAGCACATTTTCCTGAAAGACTTAATGCCAACCGCAGCCCAGATGCTTTGTAGCACATGTACAGCTTGGCAGTAATGAGGCAGTTCCAGTAGAACAGAGATCTGGACATGCTGTGTCAGGGCTCTGCTGTGCCTTGACACTCTTCTAGTACTTATACAAAAATGCAACATCCAGCCCATACTTCTGGACACAGAACAACAGTGATGTGCTTAATGAAGAGTTGCTTTCAAGAGACAGCCTGTGGAGAGACAGCTTCCAACAGAGCTTTCTCCTACTGTCCTAATGATTTAGGAACACAAGGCTGAACGTGCTTTGAAAAAAAAGTCTGGTATGAAATTAAGAAAAATTCTCATTTTTCCAAGTATATGATATTTAATTGTAATGAAATAAAATCTGAAAATGTCTAATTCAATTAAGAAGTAAACATAAGTTGTAATACTATACCTGTAAAATGATTAATTCCATTCATTGTCATTAGAAATTGTGTAAAATATTTATTAAGGGCTTTGCCTACAGAGGCACAACATAAATAGAGTAAGTCCTGCTGAAATGCGTTCAGTTCGCAGCTGCTGCGGGAACATCAGCAAGGCCACCCCAGGTGACAGTCCCGGCCTTGGGGCTCGGGCCCCCACCCTGCCGGCATTTGCTCCAGTGCCCAGCGCTGGGCACCTGCTCTGCCACAGTCCCTCGGAGTCCCCCGGGCAGCTGCCAAAGCCAGCAGAACGTGCTTGGACAGAGAACAGGCTAAGTTAAAGTTAATCCACCCCTTCAAACCCTTGAGCGTTCTCCACGGCCATGAGGAGCTTCTCCCGCAGATCCTCAAAAGATTCATACAGAGGTAAGTCTAGGCGGTTAAAGCTGGAAGGGACAAGGAAAGGAATCCCTTAATAAACCATGGGGAAAGAGGCAGTTTTAAGGAAATAGGAAAGGGTGAACAAGTAGGTGTCTTGATAAAGAATGCAGCCTGTGGTCCACCACAGTGTTCCATGCACACCTCACACCTGCCCAAGATAAGCTCTCCAGTAACTGTGTGCTGCCTTCCTTGGCAAAGCTGGAAGCAGGAATTTGATTAACAAACACTTAGGAAAGGAAAAAAAAACCACCGGAAAGCCCCTCGCTGTATTTAGCTGATGGAAAACAGTATTTGTCAAAAGACCCATTTCTTGGAACCCAAAGAGGATGGGTTGATTTTGGAGTGTGTTCAGGGTAGCGTTGTTATGTTTGTGTTGGTGGGGGGTTTTGTGTTTTTGTTTTGAGGTTTGTTTTTATTGAAGCTCATTATTCTTTAGAATGACTCGTTTCACAGAAAGATCCCCAGTCTGTACTGCTAGTCTATAAATTAGTTTTTCAATTCACAGAATTTTTCATTAAAAAGCTACATTCCTGAAATGCAACAGAGCAAGATAGATTTGTACTGAATGCTTTCAAATGTTTGCAAAATCTATAAATCAGGGTTATATTATCTTAGAACCTTACATTTGTTTTGAATTCTCCAATTTATGTGCTTTCTATGGCTGTTTGGTGACATCTGACTTGCTGTACTTCATTACATCCACCTACTAGGATGCAGAAAAAGAAAATAATATCCTCCAGTTTCTCAGTTTGTGAAGGCACTGGGGACCCACAGGATCAAAAGCTGTTTGATCCAGAGCTGAGCATGGTCAGCAGCGTGGCCCTTCCACGGCAGGAGCAGCTCTGGAATTCATGCTTTGGTGACTTACCACGTGTGAGCTCGGGGCAGCTTATCAGGACTTCCCCACTGCTCTATTGTAAACAGCTGAGGACCGTTTGAACCTGGGTGAAAATGAAAATCATATGAAACAGAAATTGCTGGACACTACAGAGACTGCCTAAACATTATTTTTAACATGAAATGTTGCCATCAATTGTGGGCTGGATTTTTCCCCTTTTACAGGTGCATTCAAGCAACAGGAATGTGGTTATTTCTTTCCATGCCCAGTGAGCTGGTTTCAGAGCTTGTGTAATGCCACAGAAATGAGCTCAGACATCAACACTGAAAACTCAGTGTTACTCGGGGGTTGGAGGTTGGTTGGATTTCCATCGTGCCACGAGCAGCTCACCATAAAGTTCAGCAAATCCGTTCATAGGCACACGTGACGTCCCGGTCACAAACTGCAGGAGCCGGATCCGTTTCTCTGCATCCATCAGCAGAACAGCCTGTTGGCAAATGGACATCATCAGCCTCATCCTCCTACGTAGTTGCAGTGTTTAGGATTTTCCTTTATCTATATTCTCCATGAGAGAGAAACTGTACTTTCTTAATCTCTGTGTTTAGTGTTAGAGGTGTACGAGCCATAACCAATAGGTCTTTGGGGGGGGATTGTCTTTGGCCAATAGACACTTGTTTATTACTGTGTATAAAAAGAACTTCTTGTCAATAAAACCTTCTTCTTGGCCATCTTGAAGCCTGTCTGCCTGACCTCTCTGCCTGTTCCCACAAATCCCCCGAACAACAGAAAAGCAAACCATCCTCCTGCTCTGGCCTGGAAGGGCAGAGCTGAAGAGCAGCCCGAAGCCAGTGTGAATCACCTTTTGTACGAGACATCCCTCTGGACACAGCACGTTGTCTCTGCTCCCAGTCCCACCCGTGGGCTGCTCTGGCAGGAGCTGTACCTGCCCTTCACCTGTGTGAGGTGGGAGCAGGTCCTGCCCCCCAGCACACCCCTCCCCATATTCTTAGCAGTTTTCATGAAGAAAAATTATTGCAAAACAGGGTAGTAACTTTGACTTACAGGAGCAGTCAGAGGTGGTGGCCCAGGCTTACCTTCCAGAACCACTGGATAACGGGATGATTTGGGCAGTACCCGTTTTTGTAGATGGTGTGCTGTCTCCAGTCATTGACATCGACGTCACCAAGGCCACACATGAGTAACTGCAGGGAAGCAAAACGGGGGGATGTTAATGAGGGTGTGTTTCCCCGTGCTCTCAGGCTGTCCCTGCCTCTCAGAGCTCTGACCTTCAGTCAGTTATGCAAACACAGGGGAGAGTCTGACTTTCTCTCGAGGAGAATTCCCAGAGTATGGCTGCACACTGCCATAATGTGACAGCAATTTCCACGTGTTTGGCTCAAGCGTGACTGGCACAGGCATGATGGCACTGATCCACTAAGCTGCTTCCAGGTTTTTACAGCACACCTCCAACCACCTCCCCGAATAAGTGCAGTTCTTTGCATGTCATGAATAGATTTATTAATTAGGGAGGAACATCTGCTTTCCCACTCTGAGCAAGGCAGCTGTGTCTGCACATTCCTTTAGGGAGAGGGATGGATGACTGAAGAGCCCAGAACATAGCACATCTGTCTGAGAACTGTCAGCTCAGGGCACCAAACTGACTCACCTCTAGTTCATTTTCATCAAAAATTTTAATCAGGTCAATAGGAAGCAGTTCTGTGAATCCCTAAAAAGAAGCAGAGCAAAGTTAAAACTCTCATCCCACATAAATCCTAATTAAAAACATCAATGAGCAAATTATTTCAAGCTCAAATAATTAAACTTGAAAGAGAATGACCTTATTCTCATAAGGGGAAGATGATATATTCTTACACAAGGTACAACTGTAAAATCATAAAATGTAAGTATTCCATTTGCATTCCCTGCCAAGCTCACCGCTCCCTTCGTGCAGACACCAGTGGGTAAGAAATCTGCATTAGAAAAAAATCCCTGTTTTTGTGAAAGAAAGGCGCTAAAGAGCCTCACCTCCAGAAAGGCATTCATTTGTTTCTGTACTCTGTTGACAAACCGCCACTGGATGACCAGGCTGCAGAGAGAAACAAAACCCCAACAGAAACACCATCTCATTAGCAGGTCTCAGCCAAGTGTTCAGAGGTTTCAGCAACCCCAGTGCTTTCAGTTTGTCATTCACAACTTCAACCAGTTCAGGAAACTGAGCAGCTTTTGCCAATTGTTCCAATTTATTGGCTGTGACTGATAGAATTTTTGAAGAAACAAACCAAAAACTCCAGTGACTATGACCAAGTCACAGTAGGAATATTTTCACTCCTGTAGGAACCTACACGCACAGACATTTTATTCTTCCAGAGCATTGAGTAATTAACAATTCCCAGCAAAGTCTACAAGCTCTGAGGATAGCTGTCAGGATACAGCACCTCAGCTATAAATAAAGAAATAAACTGCAGCATCAAAGGGATGCCTTGCTTCCAGTGCCAGCCACCCACAGCACGAACACTTCACAGGTCCAGGCATGAAAAATCAATTCCAGGCGTAGAATTGGTCCAGGTACAGGCAATGGAAAGGAATTTCCAATTTGCATGAATGTAGTAATTTTAATGTCTTTGACCTTGGAAAAGGCCCCAATTAAAAATGCCAGTGGGTACAACTGAATTTAGCATTTTACATCCTGGTAGGTGGAAAAAATGAGAAAGCTGAAAAGTAAACCTCATTTCAGATTTGGCCAATTTTTGGTAGAACACTGGCCCTGGAATGCAGGCTCTGGCCTGTGACTGGCAGAAGAGGCCAATGCGATGAGGGCCAGCCTGGAGAGCACCTTCTGGCTCATCTGAACTTGAGCCAGATGTTGGAGACGCACGCTTCCATGGGGGGGAGTTTCAGGAAAAACAAGCACGTAATTGAATTTAGTCTTTGTTCTTATTTTGGCCTTATTTTTGTTCTTGTATCTGACTGGATATAAACAATGTCAACAGTAAGATTTTTCTTTCCCCACACTCCCTAATGCTGTTCTGCAGTACAAACTACAGGAATTGCAGCAGGGTCAATTGTAAGTACAACTGCTCTTCCTTACCCCCAGATATATTCCATAAAGATACTTACTCAATGTATTCCCGCTTGTTTTCATTCGTTACCATTATTTCAGACCCATTGGGCTTCAGGTCCACTTGATATGTCTGTATTTCAGAAGACAAAAAAACCTGTTATTTGAGGACATGTGTCTCCCAGAACCCACTCTCCCCGAGCAGTGTTTTACAAGCAGTATCAGGAAATCATTAGTAAGCTGATTTACGCTTCTGAACAAACTTGTGCTGACAGAAGGGAAAGCTGGCAGAAAGAGGCCAGCTATTTACTAATAATTTTGTTATAATTATTATTTATAACGTAATTATACATTTATATACAAATATAACAATTAAATACGTACTTTCTATATAAAACATTTTAATAGTTATTACTTATAATAAAATAAGCAAAATTACATACTAAAATTGCCCAAACCTAACCAGTGTATTGCAAAACCTCTCCATCCTGCGGCTTCAATACTCTCCCTAGTTCTCCATGTAACCCATAGCCTTATATTGCTTCAGGAAAAAGGCAGTAAGCACTGGGAAGTGGATCAGAATGTTTTTGACAGGACATTGAGCGCATGGTTTAAAATGTTCAAGTCAGTTTTTACAAAAGGCCCTATAGCCCCCAGGCCCAGTTGCACCTGGAGCCAGGATCTAGGTCTAAGACATGAACAAAGGGGAGATGCTAAAAACGGTCATAAAAGCCTCTAGGCAGATTAATTCAGTTTAACGTCTGCAACCTTTTCCTTTGCAATGGAGAAGGATACCCACAGACTATGACCCTTTTAAATCTGGCAGCTTCTCTTTGTGACAGGCACTGCAGCAGAGAGCACCGCACTGGTGTCGTTCTGCACCTCCTCTGAGAAGACCTTCAGCCTCGCAAAGCCCAACGGTCCCCGGCCTCAGACTGTGTCCCAGCTGGGCTGTGGGACTCCTTTATTCCTCCTCATTGCAAGAATTCTACTCAGCTGCACATCTGGCTTGTCCCAGAGATGTCACGGCTCCCTGGCAGGAATGTGGCATCCCCAGTCCCAGCTGGGAACACAGGGAGGTGAGGGCTGATCAGTGACATTCATCACCACGAGACTGCCGAGTACTTGTTGGCAATAACCAGTCTGAAGATGTGAAGAGCCTTTACATACCTGTCCGAAGTTTTCCTCATCAATGCAAAACATGAGGTCCAGCTCTGTAGGGTCATTTTCCAGGATCCACTTCAGAGAGTTGTAGTATTCACTGTCCTATGGCAGATCACAATTAGGCAGTTTGAAAATGGGCACATCAGTGCAGAGTTCTAGAAACCCACGGGCCTGTGAGCACGGGTTAAACAGGGTCTTACCACTGACTCCATGTCTTTCAGAGTTATGGGCTTCCCCAGCATCATCTTGTAGAAAGGTCTGATGAAGAAGCCTGAGAGAGAGAAGACAGCGTTACCTGCCCTGCTCTCACCTGCACCTTCCATAAATGTACGACTGCTCGAGGGTACCACACCTGGCATTTCCTGTCACCTCCCAACTGCATCAGCCCTGCAACTGCTCACAGCATCACAGCAGCTCAGGTTTATTTAGGCACAGAATGCCCACTTTTTCAGTTTCAACAATTATCCACTGATTACCATACTCCATTGAGTACCCTTAATGGCAGAGAGACCCAAAAGCTGGGGAATTGAACTCGGGGCACTTTATCCCATTTAAAATCACCACTCCTCTCTCCAAGGAGTTGCCTGAAAACCAGGCTGATGAGCTTCCTGTTAACATGCTCCACCAGGGCTCAGGAAAATCTGGTCAGTAATGTCTGTTTGGTGTGGGATTTAAAAATTCAGCAGAAATCTTACTTTCTCATTAAATCATTCAGTAATAATTTTACACATCCAAATATGCTGCAGTTGGCCTCCCCAGTTTGGCTGCAGGTTTTGCATGGAACATCACTGATACAAATTCCATGCTTTTCCTCTATGGACAGTGCTCATGCTGGTTCTGGAGTTTTAACTCAAGTGGGGAAAGGAGCAAAACTTCGCATGAAACCAATTTCTTGAGTAGGACACCGGAATTTATGAATCAGCATTCAGTTCCCAACAGTGCCAGTCCCAGACTGTCCCCAGAAGCTGAGGCTCTGAAGCAGGTGGATTTCCCTCCCTGGAGCCCCGGGGCAGCAGCAGGGCAGGGGCAGGACTCACCGTCCAGCAGCTTCCCGTGGTACACCGCCAGGCCGGCCACCCGGCCGATGAACGTGAAGTACGACAGATGGTCTTCGTTACAGAGACCTGAATTAGGATTAATCTGAAGTGTGTAGTTGTCCCTTTTTGGGAGAAAGAAAAAAAACAGCTAAAGAACCGAGTCTTTAAACAAGCAGATGCTCAAACACGCTAATAATAAATAACTTGCTCCTTCAACAGCATTGTGGGGCTGTGTCCAGGTCCTTTCCCATCTGTCCCGCACTCCCCAGAGGGGCTGAGCCTGCTGCTCTCAGCACCCAGACACCATGGGCTGACATAGGAGCAAACCAAACCCACTGTGAGCAAGAGGCACCCTCTCTCCCTTGGAACGAAGGGATTGCTCCAAGATTTCCAAGCTGGGCAGCCCCCAGTTTGAAGTTCTGGGGGGCCACTGCTGGGCTGAGAATGAGGACTCGCATTCCGAGCTCATTCTATGGCAGCGCTGCAACTCGGGGCAGCAGAGGAAAGGCTTTTGTGTGACATTGGTCCCTTCACCGTTACTGGCCTCAAAAACTGCCCTGGATATTGTCTGAACAATGGAAATGTTTGGAAATGTTTGCCTCTTATGCAAAATGTAACATATATCCCTTGAGAACAGAAATATTTAACGGACACTTACGTTGCTGAGTATTCAAAGAGACCATAGTAAGGGTTAAACATCTCCTTGGACAAGAGAAAAAACCACTCTCTGGCCACACCTCCATAGTCAAGTCCTTTTTCTGACTCAAATTCAATCCAGAGCCTGGCTTTTAGTACATCGGGTCTCTTCACAGACATGATTCTTCTGTAGGACTCCTCAAAAATATTATTTCTGTGTAATTTCATCTCAAATCTGTTGGGTATATCAGCCTGTGTCAAAGAAGATTAGATTATCCTTGTTAGTCTCAAGAAAATAGTCTTTTGGCAAATTACTGACTGGTAACAACTCAGTGCCAGATCAGACACCCAGTGTTCCAGTTTCACTTGTTTTATTTCCCAGTGCTGTCTCAGGCCACAGGTTGAAAGCATGGAGGGGAACTGGGCCAGTTCCAGAACAGTGCTGCAGAGATTTTATGGTAAATATTTGATGAAAATAAGAAGAAAAATAACAAAGAAACAAACACACAAGCAAACAAAAATAAAATCACAAAACGAAAAACAAACAAAAAAAGAGAGAAGATGGACTTTGCTCTATTTTAAGGGTGGCTGCAAACGTCCAGAAAAATGTGACTCTTAAATACTTAGAAAAGTTTTCAAATTCAGACATTTCTTTGTGTTTTGCTCCTCTCTGCGCCCTTCAGGAGCAGCACAAAGGAGTAACGTGGCAGGTGTGTCCTGCAGCCCCCCCGTGCTGGTTGTACTCACGGGTTTCTTTAACTTCTTGCGGAAATAGTCGTATTTCTGCTTGAACTCCCTGGAGTATGGCACTGCCTGTTGGGAGCAGTGGGAGGACACGTCATTCCAGCTACTCAGCACAGTTTGATACCCAACTGAATTTCAAAGGAATGTGCAGCCCTGCTCCCCACACACTGTGCCCTCAGGGGCTCCCCTAAACCCACCCACCATGAGGGACAGCAGCCAGGAGAAATTTAAAAATCCCACAAAACGACATCATTTTACTCTGATGATAATATGACTGTTCTACAGCCATTAAATAATCTTTCTATGTGTTTCCTTTATTTAAACAAAAGGTGAAATGCAATTCAAGTAATTGTGTTTGTCATGGCACCGGAAATACCACTATTGAAAGCATTCAGCTGAATCCTTAGTGCTTCTGTGAAATGGATTAGCTCCTGCTTTCCCTTAAAAACCAACAAACACAAACCACTGTCAGTCACTCAAGGGGACTGTGATCATCTCATTTCCTTCAAACAATCTTTCTCAAACAGTCTTATTTATGCTCAGCATTTCTGGGGAGAGGCCCATTAACAACTCGCACAGTGCCATGTGTGAGGATCTCAAGTTTTAAGTGCCTGATAAATGGGTAGATCCCTCCAAAAGCAACTATGGTCAAAGAAGAAACTATTATTGGTATTATTAATAAGCAATTGGAATTACACCGTGCAGCAGGCTCATCTGCTGTGTCCTGAAACCCCTTAAATGTCCTGAGGATTCACCCAGAATACAATGGCACTCTTGGCCAGGAAACATCTGGGGATTGGAAGTCTGACCTCTCAGAATACCATAAACTGGCATAACTCAGTATAAAAGGTCAAAGAATCACTCTTTGATGTTTTTAAAATCTGATACTGAAGTAAAACGCTGTGTTTATTTTTTCTAAGGCTGATATTCTGAAATCTCTGTTTACCTCGCAGCAAGTTTTGTGTCTCTCAAACTGACAGACCCATTTTTTGTCTTTTTTTTTTAACACTTTGAATCCACATAGTCCCAGCTCTCCCCTCTCGAGTGGAAACAGGCTTTCATTGTCCAGAGATCCCAAAATGAACAGAAGAGCATGTCAGCTCAGTAAAATCCTCCTGTCAGTACTGACCCAGGTAATGGGTGAACAGGAGCACTTCTCCACAGGCATCCCCAAAGCCTTACCAATCTGGGATGCTGCCCAGAGCTTGGTGTGACAGCCTCCTCTGACTGAGGATGGGAGCAGCAGAGCTCCTGCTCCCTGGGCTGCCCATCCCTGGTCCAGGCAGCAGGCAGGGCCTGCTGCTGTCCCAGCTGTACCCAAGTCAGGACATTCAGTGGCAAATCCCACAGCAGTACTTACTGGGCCCGTGATGGCTGGGTTCTGCAGCCTGGGGTCTTCCCACTGCGTAATTTTATTGTCTGCAAATAACAAGAGAAATGATCTCATGGCTTTGCTGGTACCACACCGTGAATTTCTGTTGTTTTTTTCTCCCTACCACTGCACAGCTCAGTCTGTCAGGGTTAGCAAAGGCTGTGTTCCCCCACCCTCCCCAGCCCACACGGTTTAGCTGAAAACACCCACTCAAAAACGCAGTACTACCCCAGAACTAGCCAGGGACTTTGCACTGCTTTGATGGCAAGGTCTGCAGGAGTGAACACGTTCATTTGAACGTGGGCTGGGACCGGAGATACACGGCCTGACAGGGAAAGGAACCCAAAACCTTTGCCAATGACACCCTACATTACTCTTAGGAAATTCTGCATAAGACAGCCATACTTCAAAATTTGGAGGGAATAGCATTTTTCCTAGACTCTGATTTAACGAGAAGGTCAAGGCAGGCAGAACTGTCCTGTTACGGTGCACGAGATGGCCCCGTTACGACCAAAGGAGATGCTGGCAGTGGCACAACACAACGTAGATGGAGCTCCTTCCACCTACGGCTTTGAAGAGCACCAGGAGGATGGCAGGAAAGGTTCTGTGGGACCATGCTGGGACCCTCCCTTCCCTGCCTCCAGACAGCTGCTCCTCCCGAGATTCTGAACACGACGGAATCACGACAGAACGATGGTGTGGCAACAAGAAGACAATGCTCCAAAGCCCAAGCCAGGGGCCACCTGCAATGGCCAGGTGCTGGTCACCCACGGCCTGTGCTCCCTCTGTCTGGGCCAGGAACTGGGTATTAGGAGTCAAGATTGCGTTTTCCATGTTTCTAGAGCTGGAAAAGCCCTGTAAGTTTTGAGCATCCCAAGCTGGGTTAAGAGGGATTGGGATCTGAAAGGTGCCATTAAGCAAATGTTAACTGGAGAAAATTCTAAAGGATTGCAAGCACACTTCAAGACATTTGATCTAATTTAATTAAAACACTCTTTTACTTCCCTTCACACATTAAGGTGATTTATAACTTATGGGAATGCTGGAGGGCTGCCAGCCTGAGCTCGAGACTGACCCCAGAGATGCACAGAGCAGAGCTGCCATCAAGGTGGGAGGCCCAGCCTGGCCTTTTTCATCTTCAACCCCTTCACTGGAATTCCCTTCTGCAAAGTTCTCTGGTTACCTTCTTGACACCAGCAGCCACAAATCACAGTGACAATTTTCTGTGAAACCAGAGATAACACAACTGGAAATGACCAACAGTGTGTCAGCTCCTTGCTTTCCGTACTTTGGAGTGTGCGATACCACCAACAAATCTCGGGCTAAGTTTCTTTCCAGAGTCTTACAGGGACTTCATATTAAAAATGGTGTTCCAGGGCTACAAGGGTCTAGCATGAACCACTCTACCTGGAATTGTAGCTTAGGATTCTCTGTCTTATCCCAAGTGGACAAGGGTAACAAACTCATTCCTCTGCAGAACATTTTCAAAAGTATCAAAATTTTCACAAATTTGAGTCTTCCCACCAATACAATTCTCTGCCATAAACCAAGCTCTCAGGCCTTTGAGGATTCCCTCTTTTCCCTCCCTTTCCAAGGGGCCCACTACTTCCCTAAAGTTTGGGACCCCCTGCCAGATCCAGAAATCTCACAGCCAAACATTCCCAGTGCTGATGGCATCAGAAGGGTTGCTCTAGGTTGCACTTAGGCACTCCTGTCGATACATCACAGGGTGAGATAACTCATGACCTGGTGACAGTATTTGTCATGCCCTCTTCAACCACAATTCTGCTAATTAAGACCATTCTGAGTAACACTCTGCAATTCTCCTTACAGAGCCTCTTCCTGCACACTGCAGTGGCCACTTGCCAGTCTCCCTCTGACTTCTCATCCCATTCCAGGGAGTCCCTCTCCCCTCTCCTGCACTGCCATTTCCTGCTGAACTAAGCAGTGCCTCCTCCTAATTCCTTGTGCAAATCATTGATGCATGTTGTGAATATCACCACGTGCTGGTGGATGTGGACACACTTGGAGGGGAACCCATTTAATGTGTCCATCCCTGTGTCCGTGAACCACTGGTAACTGGCGTTGCTGGTCCCTGTGGAACAGCAGAGGGGCTGTGCTGGCTGCAGGAGATTTCTGCAGTGTCTCCCAGGGATGAGAAAAACATCTCAAAACTAGGACAAACGGTGCTGGAGAACTCTGCAGCAGAGTTACAAGATGTACCAGGGAAGCACGACATGACCAGCGGCTGACTGTGTCACACTCGCCCTGCTGGTTTTGTGTCCTGGCAGTGCCACTGTTCAGGAGCCCCTGGCCCTCCAGGCCCCCCAGCCCACCCACCACGGCAGCACTGGGGCACCAGGCTGGGAGCAAAGGGACATTTGCTGGAAACAGGCAGCAGTACCAAAAGCTTCCCGAAACTTTGGTGAAAACTGCTGTACAAAAAACTAAATCCACTCGGACCAGAAGAGACTAGAGGGAGAATTCAGATGCAAATAAATTTTGCTTTCTAACAGTTACAAATTCTTCGAGGAATTCTAATTAATGTACAACTTTAACATCCCATTTTAGAGACTAACACGTGCTCAAGTAGCTTTAGGAGACTAAAAAATTAAAGCTTTTAAAGAAAGGTTGGGAGGCTCAGCAGTTACACGGATGTTTTAAATGGGACAGTTTTATCCTGTGACTTTATCCTCAGTAGCAGCTATTTAGAATCATTGGCCATAGTTTCACTTCCAGATCTCTGCAGGGAAAAGCAATTACAGCAGGGATAAAGGATAACTGTTCTGAAGTTTGGAAGAGGTTAATCTGGTGCTTGATGAGTGTATTATTTCTAATGTTTAGTCAGAAGTATTTATACCATTTCAAAATTGGTATTACTTTAGCAATCTTTTAAAAATGACTTAATACTGCCATCTCTATGGGAGTCAGTGTTACTGATACTGAAGGACAAACCTAGTTCTGTCAAACGTGGGTAAGTTTAGATTTTAACTCTCTGTACATGTTCCTCTGATGGTTATGAGAGTTAGCTATGGCTGTGAAGAAATGTCTCATTATAAATCTTAAAATCTTGAAAAAAACAACAACAACAAAAAAAAAAAGTAAGAAGACCCAGCCCAGCCTTTGTGGGTTGCTTTGTTTCCAAACACCAACAAAACTCACACAGCAGTTCTGAGATGCTCTAGGAAGACAAATCTACAATGAAACATCACTTACACTAGAACTCCACTAACAGAACTGGAGAATATTAATGGGCTGGTGCAGTTTCACATGCTCTAAATAGGAAATAAGATCAGAATCAGCACTGCCACAGACCTTCTGAAAGCAAGAGAAAAATACTTTTCAGTGCTAATTGCTCCACTGCCTGTATGTGGAGCTGTGGCTACAGGATCATTTCTCATCTTATTTTCTATTCCTAGTGTATATTTTAATTTATTAAGTGCAAATAAGCCATGGGATCATCAACAACAACAACAACAACTCCAAAATATCAACAAGAACAAAAGAAACCACAGAGAGGAAATGTTAATGCTTCACAAGTCAGAGGGACAAAGCTTGATGAGCCAATTAAAGCAAGTTTCCAGTGAATGTACAGTACCGTAGGAGGGCACTAAGTCTCTCGTATCAATGTCTCCACATATCAACACCTGGCTTCCTAAATGAAGAGTAAAATCACAAAGCTTTCACTTCAATACTCAGTACCTCCCTTTGTCTATTTGCTCTAGTACCTGAGTGCTTACTTACTATGGTCTATATAAAACGTTCTTCCATCCAGGTGTATTCTTTCCTCCCAGCCAGGCTAGAAATGGGAAATAAAACAAACAAAAGACAGAGTAAGTGAAACAGTACCAGTGTCACACAGCCTGAAGCAATGCATCACCCACACCTACTGGAACGGTCTGAAAGATGCTCGTGAGGCAGGAAACCCAGAGTGACCAGATGAATTATGGCAAGACCAGAAATCCAGGCAGACTCACACCTAGATCTTATGCAGGTGACTGCATCCCCTGTAGGGAATATTTTTTAAAGCTCGGAAGTGGAAACCTCTTGCCTCAGGATTCCCACCCATCTCCTGCTGTGAGCAAACAATCACAGAGAACAGATGGTCCATCGTGGCTTAGTTTGAAAGTTTCTGCTCCTACTTCTGAAAGCCACGTGGGTTATGTACTGTAAATGTGTAACCCAGGCTCCCTGTACAGTGGGACAAGAATGTCCTAACCTAGTCCTTAGTGCTTCCCTTTTCATCCGATCCCTTTTCTCACGTCCCAAGCCCCTGCAGTGCCGAAAGGAGAGCAGATGGCAGGCTGTAGGGACAGGCAACGCTGGCCAGCCTAGACCACCAGAAAATACAGAGAAGAAATTATTTCACTGCGATCTTGCTGGAGAAACTCGTGTTAAATTCTGTACTCATCAGCAGGGGGTTTAACTGAGGTGAAATCTGTTACTCATGATGTGTTCCCAGTGACAAGTCAGGCTACCCTGGTTTCACTGTGCGTGTCACCCCCTGCAGTTAACAGAATTGTAGTTGCCCCTTCAGTGCCTCCAAGGCTGACACATAGCCCATGTACCTAGACAACTGCAAAAGCACAGCTGTTTCCTAAAGCCAAAGGGCATTCCTGCTGCTGTGACCAGGAATGTGTCAGCTTTCACACTTTACTCTCTGCCATTAAGGTCTGGTAGTATTTTAAAAACAAAGCAAAGCTCTGCATTTGACATGTCTACAAATCTCCATTATACTCTGGTTACAAGTATGACAAAATTTCTGACATTAAATTGATAATTTTCTCTGCAAAATACGGAGGTTTCATTGAAAAATCAAAATTTATTCAGATTTCTAAATGCCTGAATATGCTGGTGCACTGCTAGACCTTGCTTGGCACAACCTGCTCTGTTTTTCCTAGGCAGTACATGATTTTCTAAAAGCACAGTCAGAGATCTGGCCCAGGTAAGTCCATGCAAAGCCCAGCACTTCAGTAGCACAGACAGAGGCCGGGAGTTAGAGCACTCTGGGCTGACTCTGGAGAGCCTGAGCGCGCCCCAGCTCCAGTGCCTCCAGAGAAAGGCTGCAGCAGCCTGTGCCCCGAACAGAGCCGAGCCCTGACAGCAGGTGTGGGTTAGAACACAGGCACAGCATCACTTACAGGAAGAGGGCCCAGGTCATTGGGGTTCAGAGATGCTTTGGATCTCAAATGCACTGGGAACTTCAGCCGTGGATCCTCCTGGAACACAGGTATGGAACTGTAAATCCAACAGATCGAGGCAGATCTACAAACTAAGTCACGGACAGACTTATCTGGAAATCCTCCTAGGTTACAGTTATTCTTTTATTTTCTGAGAATAAAAGAAACCATGCCTTATTTCCTACAGTGCAATGAATTTTCCGGTGCTGAGTTAGGGTGATTAAGACATGACTCCATTAAGTGTGCTATGTCCAGGGGTACGCCTCAAAAACCACAGCCCTGTTCTGAGGATGCCTGCACTCCGCAAGGGCTTTTAGACCCACGTGCCCATTCTGGGCTCTTAAAAACACAAAGATGAGCACCAGGCTGAAAAGGGGGCACGCAGGCAGGGAGACAGAGCTGGGGGCACGGCCCTGACGCCTCAGCTGGAGCTGCCTTACCCAGGTGGTGGTCTTGGTGTTGTGGTCGATGAAGAAGGGGCGGCCGTTCGGGGCGATGCGCATCTCCCAGCCCGGCGGCAGGAAGCTCTGGGCCCCCTTGTGCTGGGGCTTGGGGGAGTTGTAGGGGGACGGCTGTGGGGACTGGGGGTTGGAGAGGGTGTCCTTCACCGCCCTGCGCACCGGGGAGTCCTTCATGCCCTGTGGAGCAGGAAACAGCACTGATGCTCACATGGCACTCGGGGCTGCAAAACCAATCCAACTCAGCTTCCCAGCAAATAGCTTTTCATTCCACATGTAATTAATACTAGAATTAAATGCCAGGACTGATTTACTAGAACTTAATTAGCTCTATCTGCGCCTTCTAACACACACAGTCTTTTGCTGTGAAGGACATGGTTTTCTGTGCCTTCCTCTGCAATGGCAATGTCCCCCGTATTTACACCTGATTGCACCTCCCTCTGCACCTGCCCTGAATGTGTTCCTATTTCATTTTACCAATAAAAAGACAAAAGCGGTGTTTTGTGCTTCAGAGGCAATATATCTCATTTACAAGAAAGCCTTTAAGGGTGAGGCCACGTGAACCACAGCCTTTCAAACTCTTAAGTGTGAAGAGGAAACCTGAAGAATCGGCTCTCTTCAGCACAGCCGTGCATAGCCGAGACAAGAGTTTAAATCACGCTCTCAGAAGTCAAACACACATGGGCTTTGATTGCACATAAGGAGCCACTTCAGTTACTCTTTAGCCACATCACAGTGAACATCATTCCATGGCGTTAGGAATGACTTTGAGAGAGACTTAGAAGACCTGCAGCCCCCATCTGAAGGACAAGGCGCTTAGGAGCGGCTGTGCAGTGTAGTTGCAGTGTTTTAGGATTTTCCTTTCTCTCTCATGGAGAATATAGATAAACTGTACTTTCTTAATCTCTGTGTTTTGTGTTAGAGGTGTACAAGCCATAACCAATAGGTCTTTGGGGGTGGATTGTCTTTGGCCAATAGACAATTGTTTATTAGTGTGTATAAAAAGAACTTCTTGTCAATAAAACCTTCTTCTTGGCCATCTTGAAGCCTGTCTGCCTGACCTCTCTGCCTGCTTCCACAAATCCCACAAGAGCAGAAAAGCAAACCACGGTGCAGGATGGGTGCGGAGGGGCTCACCTCGAGCGGAGCCGACAGGGTGACGGTGGGGGAGCTGAGGCTGCGGGGCCGCCGGATCTGCGGCTCGCTCAGGTGGTTGCTGCTGCTCGCGCCTGGCCCCACCATCCCGTCCTCGGCGAGCTGTGCCAGAGCAAAGCCAGGTCACAAATGTCACAAGCACCGCACAGGCACGCGCAGGACACGCTAAAACCGATGTCATTGTTGTCACCCTTACTATCCTTCTTAAACGTATTTCCTTAAAGGCCAAGTACTTAATGCAATTCCACTGGCAGGGCCAATAATGTATGGTTCTATCAATGGCTTGAGCCAACCTTCAAATTCAATCCTAAGAACGCATTTTCCTCCTTTTAGTATTTCCTCTGCCCCCCTGGAAATTCCTTCCCTTGCAGCAATCAGCTTAATCTGTGCCTTGACATAGTTACAAGAAGTAACCAGAACCGTCCCAAATTGTTGCAGCTTTTTATGATTCATCTGTATTGTCATGGCAATGCTTAGAATTTTTCCTTTAAATTTCAGAGCTCTGGAAGCTGCTCCAACCCTCAGCCAAGCCAAGTGTTTGCTCCCTGGGTGCAGCAGGCTACCTGCATGATGGGCCGTGTCCACGTCGTGGTCCGGTTGTTGTGGTTCACATAGTAGGTCCGGCCCTTGGCGTCCTTGCGCTCCTCCCAGCCCGAAGGTAAGCCAGGGGTGGTGTGCACGTAGGCCACAGAAGGCTGTTCAGGCAAGAAATCACTGAATTCTTATTTTATAATAGCTAAAAAACATTTCAAAGCCTGTTGTTTGTAACAAAAAGCAACTTGTCAACTTGCACCCTTCTTAATCACAACAACCATATGGAAAAATCCAGTTTCTGATTTAATTAAATTCAAGCTCTTTGTCATGTGCCTTTGAATCAAATAATTTTTTTCTCCCAAGAGATCTTTTGGGTCAGTTTGACACAGATTCAGCAAACAGCCAAGCTTATATGCCCTCAAACATTCTACTTTGTTACACATAATGACGAAAAGGAACTCCATGTTTTATTGAGTTTTCCTTAAAAAGCTGGGGTTTGTTCCTTTTATCAGGATGGGTAAGTACGAGTTAAATAACCATGTAGTCAAGATCTCCAAAGTCCTGTTCTCTTCTTTACCCCAGGGTGTCTTGAATCATTGGCCAGAAACTACTGTGGGTTTAGAAAGTGAATTTTAATCATTTTGCTCTGTCACAAATGCTGCACTCAGGGTTCCGTGTCCTGACAACAAGAGATAACCCCAACCTGGAGCCTCAACTTCAGCATGACAAGAATTTTTACTAAAAGCTCCACAAGTCAGACCCTGAGCTAAGAGAAGTGTACAGGTAATGGAGGAGTCACATCTGGGTCCTGGAGTGTGGCTGATGTTCTCTCGTGCCCTTCCCGTCCTGAAAATACCCAAGCACGAGCTCACAGACATGAGCTAGGAACTGGAACCAAGAAGGGCCTGCATTAATTCAGAGGCTGGTGCACTACAACTGGGGTTTTGCCATGAACCAGGCAAGGCCTCTGAAGACTCCTGCTGAAATCCAGGACACATTCTTTTCCTACCCTCTATATTCGTTGCTCCAGCAAGATAATGAACTTAATTCTTGTTCTTGCTTCATCTCTGTGAGACCTTTCCCGGAGCTCCTGCCAAAGGCAGTGCAGGTGCTGTTTAAGAGCGGAGCACAGTTGACACAAGGAGCTGGAGAACTGCAGGGATAATCAAGAAAGGAAAGGAGAAAAGACACTGGATGGGTCAGAAACCTGACATTTTCCAATAGGAAACAGATGAGAAGCCGAAGTACGAACTCTCAGACTCATTTCTTTCTCTCCTAAAGAGCCAAGGGCTATTTCCCCTGTGTCAGCTGACAGAGCTGGCAGGCAATGAGGCGAGCACCGAGGCCAGGCTGTGCCAATGGCTACCAAGCCATCAGTCAGGGCTCAGGAAGGGCACAGTAAGGGCTGTGAACACTCCAAGTGTCTCAGTTACAACCCAGGAGCTGGGAGAAGGACGCTGCTTCTGGGCCTGAGCCTCTGGGTCCCACTCCCAGGAGGGGCACTGTAGGGATTCTGAAGGCAAAACCAAGGTGACCCCAGAGACTTCTGCTGCTGACAGGCTGTTCTTCTGCAAGCCTCAGGTGCCCAGAGACCTGAGAGAACGGCGCCGTGGAAGAGAAAGGATTCAGACCATGAATGCTGTGTAAATCCCAGTTCCTGCCCAGATCTGGGGCTCTGAGCATAAATGCTGAATGAAGACAAGGGGGGATGAGCGACTGCAGCATGCTGAGGTAAAACATCTTGGTACAGCTGCACTAACGATGAGTCACTGATGTTTGAACTCAGTCAGTAGCAGGAAAATATTAATATTTTGCTCTAAAAAGTCTAACTAAGACAAGATGCTCTGACAAGAGAGTACCACTGCACTGCAGGTTCATCTAGTACAATTAACTAACCACTAATGAGTCATGTATTTTATTTAGACTTTGCTATTTGCAAGTGTGCTCCTCTGGTTCTAAAATTAAAAAAACAGTGAATGTAGACAGTATTACAGAACAATGGATCAACACCCAAACTAATATTTATTTATATCCCAAATATATATTTATTTATGTACCAAATCACAAACATACCAAGTATAAATTACATTTCTTTCTCTGATCAAATTCTCTAGGAGAGCACAAATTCATAAAAGCTATTTATGACAGTTATGGTAAATTATTTCCATGGAATAACTCACTTTAGACTGACAGTTAGGTTAAAGAATGGGATTTTTGGGACAAAGTCCAATAGAGATTAAACCCACTTTCCTTGTACTATACTTTGAGCAAAGTACATAAAGAATTTTATTGGATGATCAAACTACAAATTCAGCCTTGGACTGCTAAGGAACTGCTGGAAAATGAAACTGCCATTTGATAAGATCATTAAGAGTTCTATGGTACATCACTGTACCTCCATAGCTCTCAAATTAAAGCCAACTTTATGAATTAAAAATAGTTAGGCTAATGGAGAGTAAGGGAAGACAGATACAAGATGCAAACACAGCTACATGTACAATGGTTTGATGTCTCTAATCCCTGCTGCTTCCAGTATCACCTTTTGAAAGAATTAGCTGTTGTATCTTTCATTTTTCAGGAGCCCATGCCATTTCCTTAGTGCACAGCTTTCTCATAATTCATTGTCACATCCATGTCCCTAAACCACGCCAGTATTTGAGTGCAACTGCAGTGTTTTGAGAAATTGTGTGAAAATGTGAGACAAATATAGGTAACCTTTCATTCAATGGCTGTATTTCATTCAACACATTGTTTGTGAAAAAAAGAGAGTTCCTCATGCACAAGACCTAAAGGACCCCCCATTTTATTTAGAGACAGTGCTTGATAAAGAGGTTTATTACCATTGGCTCCTCTCCACCTGTGACAGTTGAAGAACGAGCTCTCCTAGAGGGGCCACTCTGCTGTTAAATGATAATTAATGTTACACATATTTACTGAAGAAGGTCACAGATTACTGTCACATCTTTAGGAGCAAGGCATGAGACATATTTATTAAGAGAGAACAATTAGATGGATAATAGCAAAACTAAAAGTCATCAATCAGTGGTAACCAAGCCAGAATCCCAGAGAAGCACTAGATTTAGGAAGAACACGTCCTTAGCTGCCAGAAGAGAAATGATCATCAGCTCAGGAAGGATGAAATGCGGTTAAGATCAGGGAAGATGATGCTCAGAGCGACGCTCTCAGTGCTGCTGATTTGAGCAGGAAATGAGTGTCCCAAAGGCCTCTCCCCAGCTCTGCCTGCCAGCCCAGGCTCAGCCCTGGCTCCAGCAGTGCTAAATGCAGCAACAAAGCAGCACAGCAGCCCTTGTTCCCTGCAGTCGGGCACAGAGAGCAGCAGCTGAGGCACCACTGCACTGCACCCACCCCACTGCTCGCCCCCGAGCCAGGGCCATGCTTCAGCTACACAAAATAACTGCTACAGCACGGGAGAAACCCAGCCAGGAGAAAAACTCTGCGGTTTCTGGAAATGTTTGCCCGAAAGCAGCAGAGAGAACAAGCAACATAGAGACAGCAACCTCAGTAACAAACTTCTTGGTATGCACAGGTTTTCTATTTGCAGATTCACATGAGACATATTTATAATAAAAAAATTGAAGAAAAAGATCTTGGAAGTGTAATTTTTTAAAAATATTATTTTGCAATCTGACCAATTTTATTCAAAAGCACACCTTGCACTCCTGTTTTAAGTGCTCTCTCTGTACCTGAGAGGTGGCAGAGAGAACAAACCTGCCACCTCTGCAGCCCTTGTACTGGGGCTGTAGGACAGGCACTACTTTCTCTCAGCTGGAGCAGAGGTGTGCATCATTCTGATGGGAGAGAGAAGCTCTGCTTACAAAACATCTTTGTATCTTTTCCTGTTTGAAGAATCTCCTTAGGGAAGCAACTTGTGCAGGTTTATTTAAGACCCTCAGATCCAAGAATTGCAATTCTACCCAGGTATGTCATACCACAACTATCACAAAAAGGCTCCTTTTCACTACAACCAGCTTAAACACCAATCCTTTGGGATGTTTGACAGATTTATATATTGCAAGTAAAATCAACTTATGGGCCATAGAAATACACCTGCTAGGAGAGTCCTGTGGCTGTTCCAGTTCCAGGTAGAGGTGGCTCTGCCCTCTCTCTCCTCCCCCAGCTGGGAACAGCCCTTGGAGGAGTTTCTTTCTCCACTGACTGCACATATGAGCGCAGTAACCCAAATTCCACATTACATAACTGAGGAGAGTGCGACTTGCTCAGTCTCCAAACATTTTCCTCTCCCAGCAATGTCCTCCTTTCTTAGCTCTCATGAATTTGGTCTCCATTACTGTTTGGGACAATCAGATGCCACCCTGGTCACTGACCTGTGGCTGACTAGAGCTGACCCAAGGCAAGGTGTTATTCAGAATCAGAGAATGTTCAACAAAAGGGAAGAACTAGAAGGGTTCTGGCTTACCAGGGATAACTGCGACTGTTCAGCGACTGCGTCTGTTACACTGCAGGACCTCAGTCGTGAAGAAGGTTCTCTTTGCTGGAAGGAAAAAAAGGAAAGGAAAAGAAAAAGGAGGAGGGAAGGAAAGAGGGAAGGAAGGAGGGAAGGAAGGAAGGAAGTCAGTCTAGTTAAGGTGTCTTAAAACATGACAGTTACTCAGTAATTCAGAAGATTCAGTAATTACAGGTACTAATCTCAATTACAAAATCGCCTGTAAACAGTTGTTATCTACTTCTGTTTTACCACAGAGTGGTATATCCCATTTCTCTGCTGACAGTGACCTTTCATATATACTACCAAAAAACGGGCCCCTTAGTTTTTCTGAAGGAGAAATGTTAACGTAAAGTCATGAATTATTGAAAAAATAAGGCATTAAGAAATAAATCCAAAATCAAATACTACGGATGAGAATTCAAAGTCTTAAATGTTCATTTACTTTAAAAATTATGGTATTTCTTAAAAAATAATAATAAAAAAAATCCAGTCTTGATTTTCCTCTTTGCCTTCTAACTTTTGAATTGTGTATTTTGCCAAGACACAGCCTTCATGATTGTGACCCAGAAATAAACCCCCTCTAGAAAAGCACATATGCAGCATGTCTGATTGACACAACAATGTTAACTCCTCCCCACCAGTCCAGCTGGGCACTCCAGGGCTGAGCAGCATTCAGGAAAATACAGCATGGACACAGCTGCAGTAAAAACCAGTTGAGGGCTACTAAAATTTCAGTTCTCAACACAAGCCCCAGTGCCTCTGCATGCAGATCCAGCAGAGCATCAGAGCTGTCACTCGCTGACCAACCTCTGGGTGACATTCCCATCAGTCAGAGACCAACTGCACTGGCTCTTTGGGAAAAATGCACCTAATCAAGATTCTCTTTGATGAGAACAAGAGTCAATATGACTTCTTATCTCTTGAACTGCAGAGGTAGCTTGATAGCATAATACTAAGAATAAAAAATAAATCGGAGCATGATGTTCCATTTAATATTTACAGTTGTTTCTGTAATCAGAGACATAAAACATTCCCACATTGCAAGTGTATGATCCTGATTATTTTATGGTATCGCCAGTCTGACTTAATGAATAACACAGAGACCATTCTTTTGGTCTTCCCTTTGCTTTGAAAATTCCTAGCTTAATACCCTCTACTCTCACATATTTTGTTTCAGTAGAGGTCTAACAGCAGCAGAGTCTGAAGTTAAACTCGTGCAGAAGAACACTTGAACTGAGGAATTCTGCTGTCTGAGGCAGTTTGTTCTACGGTGAACTTGCAATGCATTTTTTGGAAGGGAATTCTACCTGTGGGCTCAGGTTTTCCTGAGACCAGCAATCGCTCCCCATACATGAATGAAGTCATTCAGATTATACCAAATAACAACACATCTCTGCACTAGAAGTTTAGGGATCACGCATTACGTACCATCAAAGAGCCGAGTTGTTCCCCATTGGAATCAGGAGTGACCTGGAGTCTTCTGCTCAGCTCCTCAGACAGCTCCTGAGGACTGGTCCTGGACACTGGAGATGCAGGAGGAGGTGGCAGTGACAAGCTTAAGGAATCCCCACTGGCACTTGCCTCCTCTGAAATGGTTTCCCAAGGCTAATGAAAGAGAAGAAACTAAGTTCAGGTTTTGTACAGACTGAGTCTTCTTTCCCTTTCCCTTCTGTGTGATCATCTCACTGTGCCCAACACACAAACAAAAGCTTCTCTTCCCTTTAAATCAAGGCACTACAGAAAATGGAAAAGCACAAGGTAGTTCTGGCCAGTCCACTTCCTTTCTTTTTCTCATTGATTCCACTGTTATTCAGAGAAGAATATGAAAGTGTTTCTATCAATGTATATATGACATGGAATTATTTGGAATGATAAATGTTTCTCCCAGCATTTACACAGGACTCAGTGCTGTCCAGAGGTCCCCGGGCACCTGCAGCTGCATGGGCCCTTGGCAGTGTAGCTCTGGCTGCACTGTCACTGTGCTGCTGGCATTTTCCCAAAGCAATTCCCACAAATGCTGTGCAAAACCACGACTCTCTGTGACGTGTGTAAGTAGCCCACACGTGAGAAACACGGCAGCTCCAAGTTTAGTCAGCTCCTTAAACCCAAGGCCTGTGCATACCTCAGGAATGTCTCCACTCTCCATGGGCTCCGGTTCCAAATCCTCGCTGATGTGGCGCCGAGAGCGGAACCGCCTGTGAGCTGCCTCTTGGTTTATCTGCCTGATATTGTTATCTGACTCAGACCCCACATCGCTGCAGCGTGGGGAACCCAGCATGGCAAAGAGAAAAGGAAGAAAATAACACAACTTAAACTAGGCTCCCACTTTGTCCATTGCCTTCAAAACCTCCATAATGCTTTTGGTTACAAAAATCATTTTTCATGCATATATCAGGCTCCATAATTACAAGATTGTTTAATCTCTCAGTTGAAAGAAAATAAAACTGGAAGCACTTCACAAATGCCATAGAACACTGGGCTGGGAAGGACCTCAAGGGTCATCTGGTCCAGCCTCTCCTGGCCTAGACAAGATGGCCCAGCACTCTGTTAAGGAGCCCAAGCTTGAAAGTGTCCAGTGCTGGGGAATCCAGCACTTCTCTGCACATGGTTTAGTGGTGGCCTTGGCAGTGCTGGGTTAAACACATTATCTCAGTAAGATTTAACACTGTCAATTATTCACATTCTGTCAAATGCAAGCTTGCCACAACTTTCTAAATCTAATCCTGAGAACATATCCTGACAGCATGCAGACCTCTCTCGCCAGCACATCCAGGAAACGCAGCCTATTCGCGGAGTAACGACCAGGATCTCCTCCAAGCTAAATCTGTTCACTTCATTAAAACTTAATAGAGTTGACTTTTTTCATTACCTCTTCAACAGCCTCTATAAACAAAGTAATTTATTCCTGCTAAATTACTTACTGAAAAATTCCTTATCTGTCTCCTAATATTAACAGGTACACTGTTAATGCACTGCCTTCCCTCCCACTCCAGAGTTCCTGGAATTTCCCACAATGCCCTGTGTCTCTGATTTGCTGGGGGTGGGGAAGTCTTTCTGACTCGGGCCCAGCCTGGCTCTCCATCCCGCACCCCACGGCCGCTTACACGAGGCTGGGGCGGTGCCACTGGGTGGTCCTGTTGTTGTGGTTCACGTAGTAAGTCCGCCCCAGGTTGTCCACCTTCTCTTCCCAGCCAGGAGGCAGCGGAGGAGGCGGCAGCTCCTCCTGACGTTGAGATGCGGCATCGCTGGAATCCACCACGTCCCAGCCATGCTTAGGAATGAAGGAAAAAGACTTCTGTGGTCACAGTGTGCAACTCATTTCAATGAGAAAAGAATGAAATCCCCCCTTCTTTAAAGACAGATTCCCAGAGGTGGCTGGGTGTTCTCCTGGTGGCTCTGTGCCAAAGAGAACCAACTGTTAGCTCTGTTCTCAGGGCTCTATCTTTCAGAGCACAGCTGACTCCACAACTTTACTTCAATCTCCAGTAGCTTGAGTGCTTCTATGGGGATTCAGCCTTACCTCAGAGTCATCCCGCTGATCACTGCTTTCTTCCTCTTGGCCACCATTTTTGGGCATATACGCCATCTTCAGTCTCAAGAAACCCTTCACACGAGATTTGTGGCTACAAGACAAGGAGGTACATTAAAATTAAACAATTCCTAAATAATTGCAAATAAAAAATCACAAAGTAAGAAATGTTTTAAAGTCCTTAAATGTTTTAAAGGTCCTTCCCCTTACCTTCTCGGTCTGAGGAGGAAATCCTTAAATGTGTATGGCCTCTCCATAGTTGGGTCTTCAGTCTGGAAGCAGTGGAGAAAATGGCAAATTAAAGGGCTTATCCACAAATCCAGCCACATAGAGAACATTCATATATCAGGCTGACAGATTACAAATCTGATTTCCATTGAATCCTAAGTTACATAAAGCCTGGAATCTTGGATACTTTCTATTCCATGAGAATTTCAGCTTCCTTACCAAGTAAGTCACATCCTTCACACGTGTGAACGCACAGCTGCCGCAGGTACGGAACTAGGGATTTCAGATGCCAAGGGAAGAGGATGACGAATCCAAACACCCACTTCCCCTGCTGATTGTCTGGGGAACTTTATTCTAAACTGGAAGCCTGAGCTGTGTCATACTTGGCAGACAAATCCCACACAGCCTCTCACTTCACTGCCCGAACCCTGCCCCTGCCAGTGTCCATCTTCTCTGGGAGACACACGCTGCCCATTTTGCTCAGGGATGGTGGATTTTAACCAGCTCACCAGGACACCGAGGCAGGAGTGAATCAGCACTGCAGTCCAGTGCTCAGCGGGAAGGGATGTGCTCCCAGAGAGGAGCTGTATGCCTTACCCAAATTCTGTCAATAGTAATTAGCTGGTATTGGAGAAAAAAGGATTTTGACACACAAACCAGCGGAACGTGAAAGCTGATTATTAATTTGTTAATAAATACACCACGACAGCTCCTATTAAGGTACTGGAAGGATGACTGGAGATGCACAGCATGCTTCCCTGAGCCTCTGTGAGCACACACAGCTAACTCTCCCTGGAATGGGGCACGAGCAGGCAGGGAAGAACCCAGGGAGGTCCTGCAAGGTTACAGCTGCTGAAGGAAGGACTGCTCCGAGACACAGCAGTTTTGCCAGGGGAAATGTCTGAGGGGAAAAGGACCCTTTCCACTGTTCCACCAGGGCTATTTAGATCCTGTCTGTGCACAAAGGATACATAAATGGAGATATCCACACAAGTACACACCAAGCCAGCCTGCACAGCACAGCTGGGATGACACAAGCTCCCACGAGAACAGAACAATGCACTTGTCATCACAAGGTGCTCCTGATCATTCCCTTGTAGCTTTCCACTGTCAGTTCACAACCAACACATCACCTGCTGGCTCCAGATCACCCACAACACACATCTACACAAGCATCACTGTCCAAGTTGTTACAAAGCCATTTTTCTCCTACAGTAACATCCATCTGTTACTGCAGGAGAATGTAGGATGTTACTTGACATTTGCAAGAAGTCAAAATCAGACACAAAAAACAAGTTATGCTCAACTGACACCTTATTTTGATGTAAACACCGCAATAACTTCACCCATTCACACATAAAAAGCCCTGCAAGGACACAGACGTAAGATCAACATGTACAATATTTTAAAAATATGAACTACATTCATCCAATGTTAGTCATCCAAAAGAGTATATAATATCAGAAATGTTTGTATCAAGGCTAAACCAACCACTGTCTATACATACACATACATATTTATTCCTATTTATAAATCTATAAATAGAAAGTGCACTTAATTTAGCCTCTAATTTTGCAGCCCATGAAGAATCCCGGCTGCCGGGGGAAACCATACAACCGGAGCTTTACAGAATTACAGAACCAGCTTTACACTGAATTCCTCCATTAATTAAGAAACAGAAACAAACATTACCACCCTCAAATCAAACACCTCAAGTGTCTGTTGACAATAAAATGATACAAACACTGTGACATTTGCTTTCAATTGATAGCTATTGAACTCTTACTGCTGGCAAAGAATTAAATTTCAGCTACAATAGTGAATAGATGCCATAGCTCTGGCAGCAAAACCTTCTGGTTCTTTGCACATTTGCTGAAGCAAATCTGCTATTTGGAAGCTTTATCTGCACAGCAGGTGCGTCCCTGCCATGCACAGCTGATGCCTGTGCAGGTGAGGCTGGGCTGTCCATAACAGTTTCCCTGGAGCTCTGCTGGGAGCACCTGCTTTAAGAACATGTAAGTGCAGTGTGCACGGCAATGAACTGCACACAGCCCCAGGGGTTTTCAGAGATGTGGTGCTTACCGGGAGGTGACTGAGCGGCACATCCACCTGGCCCAGGAAGTCGTCTCTGGTCTGTCACAGAAAAAGAAAACTTACATCAGAAAAGCGAGAAATGGTAAACATCAATCTAGTCACAATGAGACAAAAATAAAGATGGTTGAGTGCCAGCATTTTAGGAATCACTGGTTTCTACCCCTTCATCATTGCCCAGGATTTATTGTTCCAATTCATTTATCTCAGCACAGCACTTCCTGTGACACTCCAAGCAGGCTCCTGAGCCCTCGGCACGTGTGGCGGTGCTGACACAATTCTGCCTGTGGGGAAATCACCAAAACCAACCCAGAACCACGCCCCAAAGCACCGAGGAACCCCAGGTGGTTTCCTGTTGCAGAGGGACAGATCCAAGCCTCCCTTCCTGGACTGACAGTCTTACACCTGCCCATCGTGGCAGCAGCTCACCCAGACAGCGTGAATTCATTCCAGCACTTGGGTCTGGGCTGGGAATGTCACCCACAACAGGCAAAGCACGAAAACACTGGCAGGGGCTGAGGCCAAAGGACGCCAGCTGCAGGTGGGTGTTTGCTGGGGGATCCAGGCCCTGTGCCCCAGGGACAGCTGCCTTTAACCTGCAGACCCTGCCAGCCAAAGGCCAGTGGCACCGTGCGAGGTGGGATAAACCCACCTGGCAAAGCCAAATCCCAGGCTGCCAAGAGGGCACTCCCACCTCCACCGAGCACTCAGCAGCCACCCTGCTAGAAGAAAAATGAAAAGATAAGCAAGAATTAAGCAAATTTCCTTGAGGCAGTGCTTAGGCCTTAACTTGAAATGTGATGTGCCGTCCCTGCCAAGTCCTGGGAAACTGCTCTAAGAGTGGTCCAGACTGTCTGGCTCAGACAGCACCACATTTCACAGCACAAATACAACAGAGCCGCACACACCAACAGGAAAAATGCAAGAGCAGAAGAAACTGCTGCCTTTGCAGAGAGCTACAGGAAATCACACATCTCACTTGGGGAGAAAACTCTTCTGAACTGTACTTTTACCAAAGATTTTACAAATGAAAAGAAGCCCGAAAAACCAAAGAGGACTTGTGTGCATGTAAGTATTATTTATTATTTTAAAACCCCCCAAACTAGCAGCAAAACACAATTTTATTAATTGAAACAAAGCACATTTAACTGCTCTTCACTAAAGCCTTGAGGTATTAATTAACCATCACAGATGTCTCCCTACACTTAAGGCTTATCGACTCTCTGATCTCATTCTCATGAATAAAGCTACAACAATACTTTTATGATATTCCTTTATCATTTGATGAAAGGAATACTAAAATTCTCAGTTGGCAAGTTTCAGCAATTTTTCTTTTTTCTTACTAACTGAACTGCAATGAAACTCTTTTCATTTATATAAAACTTTCAGAAAATCTGCCACTTTCCACTGTCACTGCTCCTTTCTTAAGCAAAATATTTTCAGCAGCATAACTAAAATTCCGTATTTCATTTCCTAATAATGGCAACTTACTATACTTTCGCGGCAGATCTCTGCAACCTTGCTATGATATTTTCACTGATATTTTCTTAATCAAAAATATTCCACTGTAACCACGGAAAAAAACCCCAATCAATGTGTGTGCGTGGTGGTTTTCCTATTCCAAATCTCTACGTGCAGGTAGAACAAGCTACACAGGTGGGTTATTTCCTAAAAAGTGATCTCGTGTTACTCCTTCCCACCAGAGTAAACAAATGCTGACTTTTCCTCCGGGCAGCTCAATACAACAACAGCGTCACATCCCGGTTTTCCCGATGCCTTCCCTCTCAGCTTTCACTTTAGGAGCAATCACTGCTCCCCAGGGTGTCAGTGCCACGCACTGAGCACAGGGAAGGATGAGGCGCTACACGAGGCTCTTGGTGTCACACACACCCCTTGATCTCCAGTCTGGGACACCACAGAACCAGGGAACATGCAGGCAGCTCCTGGGAGCCAAACAGAATTGAGATTTAGGAATTATTTCTTGAGCTGCAATTTCCCACATGAGGCAGTGGTGCTCCAAAATTGTCACAGCCGAGGGAAAAATGTCTCCTTCCTGGCACACATGGACATCTACAACTGGAACTGTTCTTAAACTGATTAAGCAAATCGCAATACATAAGCATCAATTATTTAAATTCTGAATTATTTCTCTTGCATTGCCACTGCTTACTTAAACATAACAAAAAACACTGGGCACCTATGCCAAGATCTGATATACAAATAGCCAAAAAAACCTCTGGACAATGTCAGGGAAAAAGCAACCAGTTAGAGCCTTATTCTGTTCATTCCAGGAAAATGGCTTCCTACTGAGCTGCCCACTGTAATTAAAGGTGCGACAGGAGGGCTGCAAACAGGAGGCTGCTCCTCACTCTCAGTTATCAAAGGCTCTCTGTCTGTGATGGACAGAGTGAATACCTGCTATTATTAGCACTACTGCATTACCAACAGCCTCCAGAAAGATGGGAATCCATTCCTCCTTAGACACTGAACAGACCAAATGTGGAAGAAATAAAGGAGTAGCCATGGCAGGAAGAAGGATTTGATGCCTGAGATACTTAAAACAGGCCTGAGCTGTGAGATGATATGGAAAATGGGAACAGAATCAATGTACTGGACTGAAAGAACAGGCGGAAAGTGTAGAACAAAGCTAATGTGCTAGGACAGCTTCTGTCCCATGTTCTGTAAGAAACGAAGGAGCTATTGAAAAAAACTCCTCAGAACAAAAACTAAACAATCTTCTTATGAAGTTTCATTGTAACTCCCCAAGAAAGACCAGTGAGGCACTGTGGAATTGGCTCAGATTCCCAACGCAACAGTCAGTAAGCACCACTAAGTTCTAAACATTTTACACAATCATCTGCTCTGTGCAGTATGAGAAAATCCCGCCCTCTCCAGTTCCTGTAAATTTGCAGCCTGTGATATCCAAGAGCACTCCCACATCAGTGCCAGAGCTGCAGTTGGGGCAGGAGCACAGACCTCAGGACAGCGCTGGCGTGGCCAGAGCAGCTCATGTCTCTGAACCCCCACATGAACGTGGGGCACTTGGGCAGCTCATGTGCAGAGCTCTGCCTTCACCTGCCCACTCACACGTGTTCTGCCGTGGCACGAGAAGGGCACTGCTCCAAGAACAGTCCTCCAAAGAACTCCTGCTGAAACTCTCTGCTCAGAGCCCTCAGGCCTCCTTCCTTCCTTGAGTTACACAGCCAGAAAACAATGGAAGTAACAGGTTTGGGAAATGTTGCTCTTCACAAAAGCAAAGAAATAGGTATTTTATGAAGCGGCAGCAAAGTACACCGAGTACATGCAGACCTGCAGCACGTGGTGTGCGACACAAACACCTGCACGCCTCTTGACAGCTGAGGTGTTAAAAGGTACAGAATTTCAAAAACAGTGGCGTTTCAAGTTGAGAAACTGTAGATGTGAGGCCAGCTCGGTAAAGCCAGCAAGCAAAACAAAGGCGGGTTTACAGCAGGAGGTTTGTTCCAAGGAAGAGGGGCTGCTGGCTCTCCAAAGCACAAACAGCTGCATTTTACTACTTGGAACTTGCACGGAGGCCCCCAAATTCTTCATTTGCTCAGCCTGGTCTTTGGCATTGCTCCCGCCTGGAGAGGGTGCCCAGAGCACAGTGCAGCACTCCCTGCTCGTGTGGAGCAAACACAGCTGCCCCACAGGTGCCCTGAAACCCAGGGACTCCCGGCCACAGCGTTCCCAGAGGATCCTGGGATCCTGGCAAGCAGGCGAGGGAGGCTGGGGAGGCTCTGCTGAGCTGTACAGCGCTGAGCAGAACAAAAAGGGTATAATTAGCTGGCAGATTGCTCATTAATGTTGTCTTGCTGCAGACACCAGGAACTATTCAAACAACAGACCTCTTACTGTCTCCACTACCATTTTCTCTTCTCTCCTCTGCACTAGTCTACTTATCACTTATTCTACCTTTTCCTTCTGTTCAAAGAAATGTCCTACTTTTTCTGTTTCTTTTCCTCCTCAACAGCAGTTCAGATTTTTGGATATATTCAGACTTCTGGATTCCACTTTACATCTGTCATGACCAATTCTTCTATGTAAGTGCTTTCTTGGAAGAAAGCAATTAAGAAATATAACCCTCAGAAAAGCCAAGTAGTATAAGGGTAAAAATGCTCTGTTGTGCTAGGGGGATTTATATTCCCCCTAAAGATGTTCCAGTGCTTCTAATACATCCTGGAGAACTGCAGCAACTGAGATGTGAAGGACCCGAGATGCAGAATGTATGCAGCTCATGCAAGCATGCTGGAAGACCAGCAGCAGGATAGCTGGTTTTAACAGCAAGGTTAAAAATGGTCACCACCTTCTTTTAAAACACTTTCACCTCCTCCTGCTTCTCAAAGAAGACAGCTGAGAAAGAAGGAAAATGTTCAGACTGTGACTTCTGTGGGAATTGAACAGAGACAAAACGGAAGAAATCCACAATCTCTCTCTTCAAATCAGTCAAAAATGGAACTGCTGTTTTAATAAACAGCTTGGAAAATAGAAGGATTAGTGGTGCATCACTTCCAGAGGCATAATGTGTATATATTCTGCACAGATGTGCTGAGTAAACAAAACTGTGCACTTTGGAAATTTTCTAGCTACTGATGCTTCTCTCTGCAGCTCTTCCATGATTTCTGGTCAAACTTACTGGCATTCTTCACACCAATTAGAATAACTCTCATGTCAAGAACTCTGCAGCAAAGAACTGCTCTTGAAGAACAATGAAATTCTAGTCATCCATCACACACATCATCACACTGACGTACCATCCTTTATTACTAAGCACTGTTCCTGAATTTGCTCTTCTTGACATGCACGCTGCTCATTGCAAAGCAAGACTAAAATAATACAAAATTACTCATGGTGAAGTAAAAGTCCCCAGTTTTCCATTCAGCAGAGACACTAATTTCTGCAGTCCACCCTCTCCTTATCCACACCGTGCACTGGGGCATCAACCACTCCCAACAGTTCCGAGCAGCCTCAAACACCTGCAATAATCCCCACTGTAACTTGAGCGTGACACCTGAGCTCACAGGACCAGGGACACTTTGGAACTAAATATTTATCTGACCCTCATGAACTCCCTTGTGCTCACACCAACAACAGCTCACATTTATAAAAGCTGTGATTCCCATGCAGGGTGCTGGCAGCTCCCAAAATCACAGCTCTGTCAAGCTGAACTCCCGCTCCCTGGGGAAGCTGAGGGTGCACACCTTCGTTAGCAACATTCCAGAACACTGCAGTTTCAGTCAGCCTCAGTAACAACGCAGGACCAGGCCCTCATTTAAAAATGACATCCCAGAACTGCAGCAGTGCTGTGAAAACTCTGCTCTCCCCAGCAGCCTGCGAGTGCCCTATAAATTGCCAGGGATGAACGGGAGCAGCGGTCCCAGGCAGCACCTTTGCCAAGTGTCCTGCTCTGTCACATCAGCAGCACCACACGCTTTTCTGGACCGTGATGCAGTGCTTTTGGCATGTGGGCTGAGCTTAAACAACACAGAAGCGGTGGCAGGGAAATCAAAGTCGTGAAAGGCTCCGGAGGCAGGGAAATGAGATTGCTGGGATGGCATCAGGGAAGGCACGCTGACATTTATTCAGCCTGAATTTTCCAAAGGTACTAAGTACGTTCTTTCAACTGGCTGATCCCAGCAGCACTTATGCTCAAGAAGGCATTAGGCCTGGCAATGTGTGACATCATATTTTTGTTGTAATGATTTTCCTAATGTTACAGAAAAAAGCAAGATCCATGGTACGAATTCTAAAAGCCACTTTTGCATGACATGGGGCTGTGGCCTACTGGGTATTAATCACGATCCTGAGGGGAAACACGGCTGTGCACTGCTGAGAGGGAACAGTACGCTACCTCATGCTGAGGCCACTGACATGCTAATTAGTGGACATAAACTACTCCTAATTTCTGTAAATGAATCATCATTTACACCAACACGTGTTCTAGCACTTTTTCCTTGCTGAGACCAAGAACCTTCACACCTGCTCAGTTTTCAAGGTTAGAAACAACACATTTGTTTGTAACAGAAAGGAGAGCCAAGATTATATTGACTAGTTCACGTGGATCAGTCACTAACATTTACTGCTTCATTTTTTATGGTGGGTAATTTAAATTGCAGTTAAAAATCCAGTGGGTAACTGGTAATATGAACTCTCTGGGTGAAAAAAAAGAACACAGGAAAAAGCTTGAAAAGTTCATTACACACATTTTTTTAAAATTAATTTTGTTTGTATTCTGGAATCCGCACGACGATTTGATTAGAGCAAAAACCAGAAAGGCCACAGCTCCGGCACTATCTGCTGCAAATGCCGGGTCAGAACTACTAATCCCCATGAAATGCAGGAGCAGAACAAAAGGCAAGGAAGAGCTGTGCCCAGCTCCAAGCTCCCAGGAACCTGTTGGTGCTGGAAGGGATGGGCCCCATGGAGAATGGAGCTGGCCCTGCCAAGCGGCGGCTCCGCATTCTTCCCTCCCTCCCTCCTCTCACCACATCTGTTTCGGCTGCACCTGGCACGAGGAACCCAAGTGATGTCACCTGCCCATGTGGCCTCGGGAAGGCACTGCTGGAGACAGGAACCTGCCCAGCACGGCCAGCTGGCACCGGGGGCACGAGGAGCCGTCCCCTCCCAGGCTCTCCTGAGCAGGGCACGGGGAACCGCCAGAGAAAACGGGCATGATTGAGACATTTCAAAGAGATCAGGTCCTACAGGGGGATAAAGATG
The DNA here is from genome assembly GCA_013400915.1 of Pardalotus punctatus. Lineage (NCBI taxonomy): Eukaryota > Metazoa > Chordata > Aves > Passeriformes > Pardalotidae > Pardalotus > Pardalotus punctatus. Next base: position 35,508 of record VZTX01010007.1, read on the forward strand.
CGTCTATTTTATGGCAAATGAGAGTACTTTACATTTTTACACACAGGCTGGCAAACTTTGGGCAGTTGGTTAATTGTGCCGAATTCACAGGATTTACAAGCCTAGAAAGGGAGAGCAACTAAAGCCCCTACAGAAACCCTCCTCTCCCTCCTCTTTTTAATAGCGTTAAAGGGAAAACAAAATACCCAAACCCCAGCACAATGCAATGGTAGTTCCCTAGGAGAAAACCACTGCAAGGTTTACTGGGGGATGGCAAGAGCAAGCAGGGCTTGATTTCAGTTGTCTTATTAAATATAAAGCAGGTAAGGTTTGCTTTCCTTTAAGATCTTTGCATTAGGCTGTATGTTGCAAGGCCAAAAAAATATTAAAAAATGGTGACATCAGACCAAAACAAATCTATTTAGACCCGTTCCCACAGCGAAATAGTTCATGGCAGGTTTTCCCTACTCAGTCTGTGTGCCATTCCCCACATTTGAAAACAACAAAAAAACTGTATTTCACTTGCTCAGTTAAGATTAGGTATTTTTGCACAGTAAATTAAAAACATGTAATAGATCTCAAATAACGTCACCACGAATTAATTGATTTCTGAAACCCCGCCTTTCATACCTCACATGTTACTAAGCCCTTTCAGAAATTGCTGCTATCTAACCTCACATCAGAGACATGGCAACCACTTGAAAATGGAAATATCATTTATTTCATAATGCAATTTTTATGCCCAGAACTGACTCACAAAAGCATATTTAGGCCCTGGATTACATCCAAGCTAATAATTAATCATGTTTTTAACTACTTGCGATGTATTTCCTACTATTTCTCATTTTACCTGTTCTGTTTTATGCTGTAGGTGTGACTGCACATGACTGACTGGTGAGCAAAAAGGGCAGAAACGACACGAGACACTGACTATTTGATGGACACACGGTAAGAGACAGAAGCAATCACAGAGTTGGCATCGGATTGGTTTTCTAAAATTCACGATCGGAAGATTAGTCCTAAAATCAAACATCTTGGAGGTGCTTCCTGAACAATAATTCCACAGGACCGCTCATCCTGGAATCAGGAGAAACTCCTCAACAACATAACTCAAGAGAGAAGCAAACATTCGGTAGGTCACCACCTCACTGCCACAGAGCCAGCGAAGCCTGCCTTTGCAAAGGGGGACGGCCCCAGGAAAACGCAGATGGATCTGCAGGCTTTCCCTCCCAGTGGCTGCCATGCAAATAGAAGCAACCTTTTGGGAGCACAGGCTGTCCCTCCAGATGCACAGCCATCCCGAGCACATTCTCTTCCCTTGGCAGCACTCCTGCACAGCCCTTTCCAACACAGGCATGGTCACACAAAGCTCAGTTTACAGCTCACAGGGGCTGGGCTCTTCCTTTCCCCTTTTTCCCCAAGCATGAAAGACAACACTCAAGACAAAGCTGACAATCGTGTCAAGCCATAGACATTTGGAGATGAATCTCTCTCTTACTGAAGATAAAATTTCCACCTTACAACAAAGTTGTAAAACTTCTTTTCTAGAACCCATAAAATACAGCCTGGAAGTTGTTATTTCCAGCCCAGGCTGAAAGGGAAGCTGCAGCTTTCCACCAAAGCACTGACAGCTCTGGACTCACACCACAGCATACAGTGCGGTTTTTATTTTATTTGAACAACTCATCTCATTCCTTTGCCTTCAGCTCCGGAAGCAGCTTTTCCCACACACCCTTTTGATTTTTTCATTCCTTTTGGAGACAGAAAGCTCGGTCATGCTGCCGGTTTACTTAATCTATTTTTCTGTACTTAACTGCTGATTTTGGAAGCTCCCAGCACCATCCTGATAGATGAAAAGATGGATGAAAGCATGGGATTTTAGATGAAGAGATGCAGTAATACATTTTACAATGAGATTTAATCTGGAAACTAACTAAACACAGGGTAGATCTGCCTTTGGAATAGCTGCTGAACTAAAAACTTCAGCTCACACGCAGAACTTCTGTTTCTGCGCACAAAACAAGCACACTGAAACTCATCATTACTTGATAGCTTTTCTCACATAGAAAACAAGCTGAGCAGCACAAAAAGCAATCAAGACTCTGGTTTCTTATCTGTAATTTTCTGTGGCTAGATCTGCACCAAGGCAGCTCTGGCTGGCACCTGCAGCGTTAAACCCGTGTCAGCATTTCCATTATAAATCCTCCACTTCAGAGATTGCTGTGTATCCAAACTCCACATACAGTTTTTCCATGCAGGAGTAAAGACTGTATTACTGCTATTAAAAAATGCAATATTATCTCCATCTCTGCTGCTCAAAGTTTTATTCTGTTTTCTTCAGAAAGAAATACCAATAGCTTTCAGGGAGAAAAAGAAAAATGCCTGACACAAAATTCAGAATCATTTCCCAGGGAGCTCTGGGAATGTGGAAGGATGGGGTAAAAGACAGCACTGCCAGTTCTTGACTCTCTGAAAACTTGACTAAAAACTACAGATGGGTATCTTGATTCTGCAAGCCAATTTACACTATCTGCCATGTACTATTTGTTTTCCACTCACAGCAGGGGGAAAATAATAAAAGCATATTTAATTCAGGTCCTTGGTACTTTCCATCTTGAAAACCATCTCCTGCCTCTGATCATGGTGATCTGAAAGGGCAAAAATCCCTTTTTGTTTTATTGAATCAGAGAAGATTCCCATCGGTTTTCCTTGTGCTGATCAGGAATACACAAAGAATTTGGTGTCTCGTAACAACTCAGGAAAGAGCCAGAGCTTACACTGAATCATCAAAGTTTATATATTTTTAATCAAACTGTTTACTTTATGTATTAAAGTAGAAAAACAGAATATTAACCTGGAACTGAATTTCACACCAACCAAAACATATCTCTTATTTTGCAAATGACACTGGTGAAAAACTTGAACAATGTTGTTCCTGCACTGCCCTTTTAATTGTCCCCAGAGGTAGCACTTTGAAAATGAGGGCTGAGCACAGGGCCAGCACGGCCACGTCCTGCCCCATCACTCGAGTTGGATGAGCCACACGGTGGAACTGCTTGTTAAGGAGTTCTTGTTTTCCACCCCACTGTATCCGAGACAGACAAGAAATTGGAAACACTTGGATAAGGACAGAGAATGCTATCCCAAGGCTTCCACATCACAGACTAGGAATATCTTGGAGCACAGCATGTCAAAGGCTTTTGACCCAAACCAGGCTGACAGTAAACACCAATGCAATGCGCATGTTTTCCCTTTTATTTGATAACATGTGATAATAGAGCATGCCACAATCACATCCCTTTTCTGATAATTCCTGCCTACATACAAAGCTCATGGTTCAGCCAGAGTGCCTTTTTTGCAGCAAGAATCTGTATGTACTCCTGAACAGAACTTCCTGTAGAGCTGATGTCAATCACAGTCTAACCAAGGCAGAAATCCTGCAGGAGCCCTTGCCTGTGCAAGAAAGGTTTACAGAAGTGCTGAGTTCGTTAGACACACATTTCTAGTCCTAGACAGAGCAGAAACGTGCATCTTTCACATACATGACTTAACATTAGCTATACTATGCTAGTAACACTGCTGGCCACCAGAAAACTGTCCCCAGCAGTTCCTGTAAGTCCATCAGCAAACCCACTGACCTACTTTTTCTTAGGTCAAACTCACAAATAAACAAACCCCAATATGAATAAACTGATTCCACTCACAGGTCTCCAATGCAATAGAAAAGAGGATGGTTCTGGGTTTTAAACTTGCCTAGCAGTGGCAATTTTCTGCATAGGTTGCTATCTATTCTTTCCAAAGTTTTGCCCTGGTATAAATCTTGTCCAAACCGCAGGATGTCACAAGGGTACGAAGGGGTTACGAGCAACATTTTTGTGCTGAAAGGGTGTCACTGAAACCAAGAAAAATGCAGTGGAATGAAAGGACTAAGAAAGCATCCATCCCCTCTAGAAAAATAAACGTGCCAAAATCCACTGTGCATCAGAACACATTACAATATGACTTCCAAAAAGAGTAAATGTTTTTCCTTGTCTCCATTGCAGTCACGTAATTGTCGGTGGCTAATTACCAATTTTAGAGAAAGACTCCAGCAAACACAGCCTTTCCCCTACACAGCTTTGTTAACAGCAGTTGGCTCTGCTCAGGTTGATAAAAATGACCCCTGACCACCACTGACACATCTCAAGTCAAGCAAGGCACGTTTGGGAGCGGCAGAGCCCAGGAGCAGCCCTTGTAGTACCTTAATTCCACTGAGCTCCTCATTCCTCAGATGAATCCTTTAACCACTTGCATACAGTCAGTATGAAAGCCATCACATGCATTGCACCCTGCCTTCACTTTGATGGAAAGGAAGTGTTGCCAGAGCAGTGCTCCAGCCAAGGCTCAGGCAGCCAGCCTCTGGTTTGCCACGTGGCAGCTGGGACGAGGCAGCCACCACCCCTGGTGCCCCCATGCCAGGCAGCCAGGTACCCTGAGCTGCAGCACTCCGGCCTTCGTGACTGCTGGACTGCCTTCATCAGAGGATGCCAGCATGGGGTGAGTGCATTGCAAGGGATCCTGCTCCAGCCCTCTGCTATGGGCAGGTACACCTTCCACTAGGGGAAGGTTCCCTTCCCCTCATCTGAGCTTGCTCTTTTTGCTTTATGCATCCCAATCCCAGCATCGAGAGATTCTCTGTACTTTCACAACAATATTTATTCTAAAATGATTTCTAAGAAAGCAGAGGAAGAGCTGAGCTGCAAGAAATGCACACTTGCAGAACCCAGAGGTGCCACTTCTGTTTGTTTACTAAATACAGTTTAGTCCTACTCCTGCAGCACTTTGTTACGGCATGTTGTATTTTGCTCACAAAGATGCCTTTGTCAGCTCTCTCCAACAGTTGTCCAATACATTTTTGAAGTGTTTCCCACAAATCCAGCTCCACACTCACAGACCTCAATGATAAACAACAGCAGCATGTGGGATATGCACAGTGCACAGACATTCTATTGCATGACATATAAAATATCAGAGCAGGCAAAAGAATCTGCAAGAAGGCTTCCAAATAAAACTTTTTCACAGTTTGACATGAGCTCAGCCTTTACTTAATATTTTAGTCTGCCTGGTAATGAAAGACATCCTGCCTGCCCCAAAGCACTTGTCCAAAAGAGCAGATATTTGAAAGGTCACAAGCACCCGGAGCAGCAGGACTGCAGACGCCCGCTCGGATGTTTGCTCCGAGATAAATCAGGCTGCAGCAGCTGCTGCTCCCAGCCCCGGCCCAGGCCCTATATCAATCACATACACACAAACTTCTTGCACTGGGACAGGCCACAACTATTTTTTTTTCACACTATCAACTATAAACCATGGCAACATCTTGCCTCACCTTAAGATTATCAGGTATTTCAGGCACTCCCTTACTCATATCATAGATCTTCCAGACAAATTTCTGTGGGACAGACTTAAAATGCCACCTTACCAAGGAATGTTTTGTGGTCAAAAAATACAACAAAACTTGCACCAAAATGCTTCCATTCCCCACGCTTCCCATGGCATCCTGCCCAGTCCGTCAGCTCTACCCACAGTATTTCTGGATTTACTACAAAGGTGAGAAAGGCCACAAGAAAGCTTTAAGTTTCAATTAGTTCTTTTCCTTTGAGAGTGTCTGGCCTGCAGGATGCAGTGCCATGTGTGCTGAGTGCCCCTGTGCCTGCCACGCTGCACGGCAGCCTCAATCCACTCCACATGGTCACTCACAACAACAGCACAGAGGAACACACCTCCTCATCCTCCTCTGGGAACGCTGAAGCATTTCCTTGGTACGGCAGTGTTACTGCAGGGGGATGAAAGCAGGGACTTTTGGGGGGAGATGCTTTAGGAAAATGAGAACTGCTGCACAGTACTGCAAACCTCTGCTCCCTCTGTGCAAGGTCTGACATCCCACAGCCACTTACAGCGTTGGCTATGGTGGGTCTCCCTGAACAGCTGATCTTGGAAAGGAACAAGGGATAATAAATAGGAAAGAAAAAATCAGACATACTTTTTTCTGCTCCTTTATGTGTCCTGGAACCCAACCTGTACGAGCAAAGGATTTCTTTTTATTTTACTCCTTTAAATAAAAGGCTTAGGGATACTCTGTGATTTTCTATTCCTAATGCCTACTGAGGAGTTCAAACGAAGGTTATACTGGAAAAACACCGAGCCCACAGCTTTCCACGGGAAAGCTGCAGAGTCATCCCTGGCCTTGCTGCAGGGAGCAGCTGTCCCTGTGCCGCATTTCAGTGCCTGAGAGCACAGGAGCCATGGAGCCTGAAATCTCCTCAGCGACTGTGCCACAGCTGGAGCCGGAGCTCGCTATGCTAAATACAGCATCCCTGAGCTGGGAACTCGAGTGGGCCGTGTTGGATTGCACAGCAAAGCAATTTAAGCAAATGACTAATCTAAACCCTTCAGTCTCATTCCTACTTTGGGCTTTGAAAATGTGGCTGAAAACCAGCAACCATCAATCCTCACCCACTGTAACAAAGCAAGCCCAGAAGATTAATTTTGCCATCCTAACACCAAATCAAGGCAAATCCAAATAACAAGACTATTTACTGAGCTGTGCAGAACCACTCACACTTGGACTTGGATCAGGATTTGTGGCATACAAAAAATATGATGTGTTTTCAACTTCTAGAAGGAGGAAAAGAAAATTTTCTGTAACAAAGATTATTTTTTCCCCTGACTTCTTGGTACCTTATCTAAGTCAGTGTTTTGATTGGAATTATCCTAAGACTCCCATAGTCTTAGCAACTACTTCATTACAATACACATTTTAAAAGCATACAGAGGTACACATGTGTGTCCATTACACTTAGAAGGTGCCAAAGCATTTGTTTTAAAAAACCAGAGTGCATGACAAGTTCTTCACGCAGCAAGGTCTCAGCCAACTAAACTAACAGGAACACTTAATTTGCTATTTGAATGCTCTGATTTTTAAAAATCTTTCCAGCTGATGTAACAGTGAATTAAGAAACATGTGACAGTAGGATCTGAAAATATTGCACTGGATGAAATCACAACCGAGAGCAAAGCTCCATTAGATTAGAAATAAAGATGATTCGGGGCTTGCTCCAGAGAACTGCAGAACATTCCAGCACTAACAATGGAGTGCTGCACTGGCTCCGGTCTGGCAGCCTTTGTAAGGCAATCTGTGTTTTACCAGCACACAAAGCTCACCGCACAGCACACTCGGCATCGTACTTACTGCGGCGCCAGCTGCCGTAGGACCAGGGGTGCCACAGCCCTCTTTACCAACACCCTGACTTTGTTCTTCAGGCCCACGCGTGACAAGAATCCTGAAGTGCTGCTGCCTCGTGTTTTGATCTGGTCTGATTTTAAACAAGCATCCCTGCCCTTGAGGCATCCGCTCTACTGAATTGCTTCTAGGTATTTCTGCCCTGCTCCTGCCGTTTCCAGGCAGCTCCGGATTGAGCCCATCAGCTGTGGGGCTAACTCCTTCTGCTGGTGGCTGGACAGGGTAGGAAGTACTCCTTTCCAGCCGTATCCGAGGGTACCTGACCAACCTGTCCCCTTTTGTCCCAGTAAAGCCAAAGTTACAGCCACCTCCCGCACCAGTACTGCCTGTCTGGGGCTGCTGTAACTGGAGAACAAAGAACTTTTTCCCTGAATTTGCTGACAGATCTGGCACATGCTGCAAGGACCAGCGCCGGGGTTCAGGGGTGGGAGCATTATTTGGAGCCTCAGGATCAAAGGGAAGGAGAGTAACTTGAGGCACATCTGCACTTGAGGCCCGATGCTGAATCCTCACACCACTTATGTTTAAACCTGAAGCTGCTTCACTCGCTTCATCTCGCTGGGCATTCGGCGAAGCCTCCTCACTTTGGTTATTAGAAGGAATACTACAAAATACTCTACGGTTACAGCAAAGAGTTCCATCTGGCTGCTGCCCCAACTCTTCCATCAGCCTGGGTGGAGAACTTCCAGGAGTCACCTGTGGACTGCTCGGAGAAGAGTGGTTTTCAACAGGGGATGCACAAGGCTCCCTGAAGTCCGAGGATTTACAGGGAGGCGTCTCCTCTGGAGATTCCAGGGCAGCGCACTCGTCGGCGCAGCCATTGGCAGCTTTACGCTGGAGCGAGATCTGCACGGACGAGCTCCTGGTGGGGCGCGTGTCGATGCCGTTCAGCAGCTGGGGGATAAACATGGATGTGCTCCTTTTCAAGGAGCCCACCTCGGGCAAGTCTCCGTCGCAATCCGCTCCGTGCCGTGAGAACGCGTGAGGGCTGCTTCTTCTCGGCAAGGTGTGGAATGCCATGAAAAAGTCATCTTCTCTCTCCCGAGCAAGGATCTCCGATTCGGGGGCTGTGTTGCTTCTCCCAGAGCCAAAATGAAACCGCAGCCGATGGGCCATGGTTTTACAGAAAGGAGAAACGGAGAGGGGGAGCAGCAGCAATTCAGGCACTGCCAGAAGTTAAAAACCAACGACATAAACTCCAAGAAAAAGTGTCCCATCTGCCAAACGGTTAGCACTGCAGCCCTGGGAGCGACAGATAGCAGAAATAGCCCAAGTGGCAAGCAGCATTCCAGGCATGATTGGGCAGGAGCAGTCAGCGCTCCTACACACACGGTGACATAGGGTAGGATGGTGGGAGTCACGTGGCCTGGTTCCCCCTCTCCAATGTAAGCGTGTGGGGAATTTGTTTTTTCCTTTTTTTTTTTTTTGAATGCCAGCAAGAGAGCCTGAAACAGCACCTTCCCAGCTGCTCCTTTTCCATCAGGGAGGAGTGGCCCCAGCAGGAGAGCTCTCGCAGCTGACCGAGGCAGCAAACACACTCAGCACTGCTATAAATCTAAACCACATCAGATTCACAGGGCACACTTGGATAGAGCACTCGCAGAAAAATGTAACTACAACAAAAACCCTTCCATTTTGTGTTAAAAGTTTAAGTCAACACCGCATGCAAATGAGGAAAATTCTTTCAAGCATAACATTTTGGTGTGTTACAGCTCTGGGCTGTCATGGCAGAACAGGAATAAATATAGCATGGTTATGCTTTCAATTTTAACACTGCTCATAACACAATTAAGCAACAAACCTCTTCCTTTTAAAAAGCCCCAACAGCAATATAACCTGCACTCCCCTTTGAGTAACTACAAACAAAGCAATCATACATATGGCAAAGATCTCTCACACAGTAAAACCAGCAGAAATGTGCCGAACAGCAGGACACAAAGCTCCTTTCCCAGCTTTACCAGGCAGTACAGACGAGGGAAAAACAGAGCTGGGTGTTGCCTGTCCGTTCTAATGATCTGTCTCAGACCCTGTACAGAACTGCCCGCTCCTGGCTGGCCTCCAGTGAGGGAGTCAGCGATGCCACCACGCGTGGCACTGCCAGCACGGGGTAGAGTTACACTCTCCAGAAGAGCTCAGGAGGAGGAGAGGCAGACAGGATACATCAGAACGTGAACCAAGCACCCTGTATCAGCTCTGTTACAGAACAGATATTCAGTGCCCCGAGGGCACTCGCCTGTGAGCACTGTGCACGCTTGTTAGCATACACCAGGAAAGAAACTCTGGCTAGCCAGAAGTGCAGCTCCATCTCAGGCCCCGGACAGCTGCTCCCTGGGAGAAATGGAAAGCCTAAATCTTGTCAACGGCTCTGAAAATCTGTATGCGGCGGGTCAGTCCTCTACCTAGACATCTGAGCTCTGCTTGCAAGCAACTTGCTTTCAAAAACCAGAAAACTACCAATCCCAAGAGCAATGGCAGATCAAACTGATCAAGCTGCCAGCAGCTAGCACAATTCCCCATTGTTTTGTGTGGATTATGAGCCACAAGAAAAACGTGAATAGCTTCCACACAGCAAGGGTCCTGGAGATTGCCTTGCAGAAGCACAGGTGTTGGTATTATTTTATCCTATTTTTCAGCTAAAACATATTACCCAAGAACATGGTCTTGGCACACAAAATGAAGCTGCACCATATTTACTCTATTGACACTGGGGAATAGAAAGGCAAGGACACTGCAGAGACAGAGAGCACTTCGGAAATTTGGGAATAAAAAGGAACAAAGTCCTTGCAATAATAAGTATGTCAGAGTAAAGTCAAAAGAATCAGTTCAGTGTCTCCTCATTCTGCAAACACAACATGGAAACCTGCTACTCTAAAACCCCCAAAGTAGTTGCTTTGCCATAGACGTCCTACAAGAAAAGCAATGGCTCCCTAACCCAGGTAGTGCCTTGCCCAGGAGGTTCCAAGCCCAAGGACAGACTGACTTTGGAGGCAGGACCACAAGGAGAACACGCACAAATTGGTTCAACAATAAAAAGCACTGAAACTGCCTAGGTAAGGCCAGTACTGCACACCCAAACTTGAAAAGCCAAAGCAGTATGTCTGAAATGAGTATCCCAAAGCTGTCATTTTCCAGCCGTCACTGCATACGGAATTTTCTTCTCTAACCCTGTTCCTGTCACACCTTTACATTCCAATGGCACACTGCAGTTTGAATAGTACAAGTGGTCATTATGATCATTATTGGCACATACATATCCTCCAGGTCAGCCCACTGCAGAGGCACACTGCCACTGGTTTATCAATTTACTTCCTCCTGAGGAAAGATCCAGTCATCTGGCTGCCAAGTCCTCTCTTTCCCCAGATTACAGCTGATCTGGTTTCCTCCGCTTTTTATTTATTAGGAAGACAGAGGCAAAGAAGCTATTTGTTGAAGACAGATGTTTCTATGCTGTTTTTTCTTAAACGAAAGTATCTTCACAACTCTGATACTAATCTTCAGAAAGTAAACAAGTTTGGTAGAGATTGTACTGCCCCCAGCCGAGAAGGAGTTTCTGACCCCATGAACACAGAGATCACCAGAAGCATTAAGGGACTGGAAAGGGACACCAAAATGATCAGGGGCTGAAGCAGCTCCTTATCAGTGACTAAAAAGGTCAGCACTTTATTGCTTTGCAGTGGAGAGGTCTAGAGAAGGACACAGGAAGGGTTTTGCTGTCAGAGGGGCTGTGTCAGGAGGACTGTTTTGGTCTGAGCCAGCAGGGCACTACTTTAGTGCCCTCTTGGTCCCAAACGATTTTTACACATCTATGTTTCTTGGCACACTCACTGAAACAACAGACCAGAGACACCTTGAAGCTGTGCTGTATTTCCATCAGCTGCATCACACAGAGCCTTGTGATTAGTGTAACACAACCAAGACAAGCACTCACCAGTCTGTTTTCATCAAACACCTCGAACAGGAGCCGATGGTTGGTTGGGTTTACCTGTGAGAAAATCCAAACGTTACTGGAAGTTCAGGAGCTGGACAATAACAGCATGCAGGTACTAGCTCAGGCAGCAATTAAACCAAGGAAAACAGGACAGGACTAACGGGTCTCATGTACATCTTTACTTAAACTGGAGCACCAGAACCCTACCACAACTGGGAAGAGCCTGGCAGCCGGCACGAAAGCTTTCATTTGCTGTGCTCAGTTACTGCATTTGCCTGGAAGAGGATCCCCAGTGCCATGCTGGACACACTGTCAGGGCTCCCTGACTGATTTATGAGGAGCAAGAGTTTTGCTGCATTTCACTCAGACTTTCACATTCAGATACGTTTCTGCCCGTTCATCGCTCACCATCTCTATCCCATTTATCACACGTGCCCTTGGAACACCCAACAGAAGTCTCCCCAACACTTGAAAACAGCAAATATGCCTCTGGAGAATTGTTTACATTCAACTAAGGTGAAGCAGAAAGACTGCCAATGTTTAAAATGGTAAAAACAAGCACAAGAACAATTCTGCCAGGAAGACAAAACAGCTGCTATTAAACAACAAAAGAAGTTTTATAATGTTTGATCCAGTTGATACATTTTTTCAGAAAAGCTTTGTAAGCTAGGTTACTATGACCAGCATGTTTAATTAAGGAAATTTAGAAATAATATACCACAGCACACTGACAAATCTGTGGGCTGGCAATGGACCTCCCAGTTTTGCTAAAATCAGAGCATTGTGACACACAAAATAGGCTATAAATTACTTCACAGGTCCCACTATTGCTTAGGACTGGCACGATGTTTTGACTGAGCTCCCACCCGAACAACCTGCCACATCTTCCCTCAGCAGCTGGGCAGGATCAATGCCCGAAACCCCCAGAAATTCCACCTGACCTGCTTTGGGGGAAGCTACAGCTACACTAAAATTCCATCGTTCTTGTTTCCAATAATACTGAAAGTTATTCCCCCCCCATTTACATAATGGCAGGTTGTGAAACAGTTTCTAAGTAACCTGGTGCCAACTCCTGCTGAGCATTCCATCCCGGCAGAAACACAACCGCAAGTACATCCAGGCAAGCAGGTCTTTCCAGTAAACACATAAACAACAAATGTAAAATAAGATTAACTGTGCCTGTCCTAACTGTGCATAATGACTGCAAATAAACAGAGACTTACTCTAAAATAAAATTCTTCATTCCATTTTGGGTTCAGTGTCTGTAAAAGATATAACAATATTTACATACTAAAGTTCATTTAGGTTTTCTGCTTTCCAATCATAAAAACAAGCATGCAAGTGACAGTTTTCCAGGGAAAAAAAAAAAGAGATAAAAAAGCATGTAATAAAAAAAAATTGAAAAAATATATTGCCATCTAGAAATTCTCTACTGAGTAAACCAAACATGGGAGGATATTTGAGTCAGATGATCCTAAAATAGATGTTAAGTATAAATAGAATTTGATGATTAAAAGACGAATCATTAAGAACCTATAGAAATAAAACCTGAAGACATTTTGTTCTCCAGATTAATTTAAACCCTGATGAAAACAAAGGTATTTTTTGAACACAAGGGTAACTTTACAGCTACAAAAATAGGCTCAGATTTATAGTGTGAATTAAATTGGAAAATAAAAGAAGAACAAAAGGAAAGGTTACTTCCTTGGAATAGGTACGATATTCTCCCTAATAATCTCCTCCCAGCCCAAGGATTTCAATTTTGTTTTAACAACCTGACTAAAATGCACAGAATAAATGTGCATATAGATTGCAAGCTGAAGGAAGCTCAAGCATGACATAATAAATTGATTTAAAAAAAGAGATGAGAACTACAAACAGTAATTTGGGCAATTCAAGCTTGGGTGAGTATAAAAACAATTGGACAATATGTCCAATGTTTTTGTGCCCATGCCAAATCATTCCCTCATGCTCTCACACAGCAGATATTTACCAGCAGAGCTGACAGGAAAAATTGGCTCTACACCCACCACAATTCTGTTCTAGCAGAGAGAGGGAATCTTGGCTGTTTATCTTACTCCTTGCTATAGATCCAACAGATTCCTCATGTGCAGGACACAGGGGCTGACTATACTGCATCTCGCTACAAACTGGGAATACAGGACCTCATGGCAGAGCAGGAAATACTTCCTGAAAGAAAAGACCACTGTAAAGGGCAGGTGAATGAATGAGGGAAAGGGTAGGACGGGGGCGCGGGCACAGAGAAGCTTTCTGCTATTTTCCCAGGAGGAACACAAATGTATTCAGTAAAAGATAAAATGAAGCAGTAAGAAAAACAATGTTACCCTTTAAACACTTGTATTCCTCAAATGCTGCTGCTGTTGGCAAGAGAGGGTCCATGTAATTTATCAAACACAGCTCTGGGTTAGCACCGACTTTGAGGGCACTACTGCCCATTGACAACCCCTTCATTCCAAACGCTGCTTAACCACAAACACAGAGTTCAGGGAAATCTGACGGCCAAGGCAGCACAGTCTTTGGTAAATGCCTAGCAACTCACAGACATTTCTTCCACCTTTACAGGGCCCACTCTTAGTGGGCTAAGTCAGAAAGTACAAACACTTGAGTCCCAGCAAAGGCGAAGCAAATGCAGCAATAGCTCCATACAGGACATGAGCAGGGAAACAATAACAAAAATTCATCCTCCAGAAGAGCTACATCCTAAAAAGGGTAAGTGCTGCACAGATAAAGGACTACAAGGAATCAAGCTGAGCTAGATCTTTCTCAGGTATTCAAAAAGGGTTTTCAACCCTACATAGAAAATGAGAGCATGGAGAGAAATTACGCTCCTGAACACTGGAGTTCAATGGGGAGACTGAGCGTTCTCAGAGACAGAAAATTATGTTTAATATTCCACGTGGAAAAGGTAGAAGTATTCAGAGCTCAGCGCAATCAAGGTGAAGAAATTCAAGAAACTGGATAACCTTCATCCAGATTTTTAAATTCCAGCAGGAATTTAAAGAACACACTGACCATGTTACAGATCAGAAGCCAGCAAGCTGCAAATCCAGCTTTCCCTACCTCAGAGGGCCTTTCCAGCAGGGCATTCCAAACACAGCTCCAAAAGGAAGCACTAGGCATTAATGAAACCTTACAGCTGGAGTAACTGTGGAGGGAGGTAAATCGAAACAAAAAGCCAAAGAAATTCAACACAGGTAGGCCATGTCACATGACGCTGGCATTCTTCTGGTAACTTCATTTTTTTCAGAATAAGAAAACAATGTGCATTTAATCCCTTTGGCTGTAATGCAGCACTTCTGAGGACCAGTCCAGCCGTGCAGTAGAATATGGATCAGACAATGGCACAGGTCATGGAAAAGGAGAACAAAAAGTGGACACTGCACAGGCCCTACTGCTTTCCCAAAGGCACTTGTGCCACACAAAGTTACCCATTCAACTGGAGAACACAAAAATGAGGAGAAAAATGAGAAACTTGTGAAGGGTTAGACACAGGTAGAGCTGAAGGAGATAAGTGCCTGTCAGCCACTCATCGGATTGATTGTGCTCAGTATTTTTTAATTAATGATTTTAACTCAAAATCGAGATACACTAATGATGTTTGCTATTTACAAAATTGAGAGAGGACTGCAAATTGCACAGTTGAAATTTAACAATTCAAACCAGAAATTAGCAACTAGAACATTCCAACACATGAGTCAATACCACTATTACAGAAAAGACTGAGAACATCCAGGCTTTAAGTGACAGTGGCAAGAAATGGTGAAAAAAGGCAGGTGCAGTCCCAGGAATGGAACAAGCACCAACTGCTAACCAGGAAATCTTTAAAAAATTCCTTTTCCACATCAAACATGCCCTGGTTCTGTGACAAGTTCCCCTTGGACGTTCCACACCTCCAGGATTCCACATGGGTTTTCTCATGACACCTAATGTCCTGATTTTAGAACCACATCATTCTAGTTTGTGTTTTCAGTAGCAAAATTCTCCTCACTATTCTGTTTTGCAATAATGATTTCAACTGAACCACTGCTGGTTCTAAATACCTCTATAAAAAATGACAACTCATTATTTTCCCCTGCTTTTCATACTGGTTATTATTTTTTTCCTCTCTGCCACCAATACCGGCAAATTTAAAAAAATATATATCCTTACTAAATCTTAAGGTCCTGATAATGACGAATATCCCCTGGCATAATTTTGTTTGTGTGGACTGAAATTAAGAAATGAAATAATTTTTTTTTTTGTTCTAATTCAAAATGTAAGCATTCCCAGGCTTTTCTTACAGCATAGCTTCTGGCATCTGGCTGTTTTAAATTCCCATGGTAGGAAAGAATGTTGAAAATGGAATTTTTGAAAAGAAATATTAAAGAATGATCATTTTTGCTAAAAGTCAGATAAATTACAATTAAAGCAGAATTTCTCAGTCCTTTATTTCAACTGTGTCTTTCAAGGAAAGATGACTTTGATAAAAGAACCTGTGAATGGCACAGCAGGATTTGATACGCCGAGCTTTAGGTAACAATATGCAACACATTAGGTGCCATCTCCATGCCAGGCACATTGAGGCTGCAGGCACTTGCTCTCTCTGATTTTGCTTTGGAGAAAAACCACATTTTCCAGTTGCTATACCTGTATGTAATGATTTTAATGAGTGCTGCATTATGTCATACAATTGTGTTCCAGTGTTCTTAGTCTTTCCAAAGCCATGGAATTAAGAAGAGTCTGTACATACCTTTTTAATAGTTTTTGTCTGCACAAGAGCAAGTTCTCTGTTCTCGTCTGCTACATACAAGGAAAGTTTCACGTACGGGTCACTGCAAAAGAAGATGTCAGATTTAATGGCCTATAACTGAACAGCCAAAGAGCTTTTCAGAAGGAATTTGTCATTTAACTGGATAACAACAGCACCTCCAAACACTTTCTGTGGAATGGTCTTCAGTGAAAGCTCAGAACTCCAGTAAGCTACTGACACGCTGAAAATGAGCATTTGAGATCACTGCCCTGCAGCTCTGTCCCTGCTCCCACACAGCTCCTGCCCACGAGCACGCCCGGGGCACTCCAGAAAAACGAGGCAGGGAGAAACGGGAGCCGTGGGGTTTGGAAGAGACCGGCTGTAACCATCCCCTGCAGGATGACAGGAGTGCACCAGCAGCGGTTCGAATTGTTTTGAACCATCAAATCCAGTGCACATTATCAGCAGTGATTCAGGCAGACAGCGCAGAGAGCAACCTGCTCTAGAGGAAGGAGTTCCTGCCCATGTCAGAGGGTGGAACTGGACGCTCTTTAAGGCCCCTTCTGACACAAACCATTACGTGGTTCTGTGCTCTAAACTGGGAGAAGCAGCTTCCTGCATGAACAGAGGAACGGAGCACAGGTACAACGTAAGGAAGTGGAACTGGAGCAGAGCCTCTCTGCAGGGAGGAAATGGGTGCATGACTACAACCAGGACCCTGACCTGCTCTGGGACTTCCCTTTCAAGGCTGCAGCAGGCTCAGCTGGATGCTGATCCAAAGATGCTCACAATACCACCAGACACTCAGATTACCAACTAAGACATTCAGATGCTCTCTGATGCTTTTTAAATCTAAGGAACTATTTGGTGACAGTTATCACAACAGAACAATCAGCGCTTGCCTGTTCATTATACTCGATGTTCCGTGTACTCAGAGGATAAAACGCTACAAAGGTGGAAAGAAGCATAAACGAGATTCTGTTGGATTATTTCTATCAGTAGACGCAAATAAATGCATCCACTTAAACTGCAATTAAGTTCAGCATTAAGCACCAAGATTTAGAAGAAAGCAAAGCATCGCTGTGATTATAAAGAAATGCTGATGCTGCCTTAAATTGCTTGATGTACCATGCTATCTAATATTCACAGGTATCCTCCCAGATTCATGTTATCAATCCATATTCCTGTTGTTTTCAGAAATACTTGGAAATACTACAATTTTTTAGTGCTAAAACACTCTGGATGAATCTTCTGCCTACAGAAAATGAAAACTGTGAAAGTGGCACAGACTATTTTTTAAATATATTTCTATTTTTAAAAACTAGAGAATAATTAAGCTTATTACAAATTTCAGCAAGGAAATTTTGCCTTTGCTGAACAGACTACTGACACCTCTGCCTGCTCTAAAAGCAGGACAGAGTGAGTCAGACCAAGCTGCAGCAGCCAAGGCCTCACTCCTGAAGGTGAGGCTGGAGTTTACCATTTGAGACAGTTTACTTACATGCATTTGTTTACTTAAAACAAACACAGCTAGACAGAGACTGGAGACCAAGGAAAGCTGGCACTGCCCTGAGCAGAGCGGTCTCACCCAGCCCTGCCCTCTGGCCACTTGTTCTGCCCTCTGCGCGGAGCTTGCATGGGAACACAGCAGAGGAGGGGTTCCAGCTGAAGACAGTGGGCCATGAGGAACACAGACGCCCCTTCCCAGCCCCAACAGGCTGTGGGGGACACAGAAATCATCAATACAGCCAGACAATTCTTCACACTGCAGTTACAGAAGCTCTTAGTGACTAGAACGCATCTGATTTAATATTAAAATTCTTGTGTTTTGAAGTCAATAAATAAAAAACATCATCAAGCTTTTGAGAAACTTATTACTTAGAATCAGGCTCAGATTCCAACAACGAAATAAGCTGTCTAATTTGCAAGTGCCACTAATTGAGCATCTCCAGGCGAAACGCAGGGGTTTGTAGAGCCCCAGCTGTTTGGATCCCAGGCTGCCATGTGCTCTGCAGGTAACACAACAGGATCTGTGCAGCTACCAGGAGAATGAAACAAGCTCCAGAGGAAAACAAGAGACTGGCTGAGACTTCCTGGGGAGCAGACATCGTAATTGAGCAAACTGGTGAAGAAATCAGAGAATGGCCAAAGCATGGAGGCAGGCAGAACCCCAATTAAGAACATAACTACTGCAGTAAAACAAAACAAAACATCTGGGATCCCAGAGAACAGACACCATATGTCAAAGCAGCAGTAGAAACCCTGAGAGAACTTCACAGTGGTGAGTTGCACCCTGAAATCCCAGCTAACAGCAACATCTTTGCAAGGGAAAAATCGGTACTGACATGGAAGATGTATTAGACAAAACCATGAAAACCAGTAAAATTGAGGAAAACCTGTGGAAGAATGAAATACAGCATCTGGTCTGTTAAAAGCCACTAGAAAATCTATCCACAAATTGGAATGAAATAGACACAAAGACAAGCAATAAAATACCAGACTGCTGTCTCACAGCAGCGTCTGAAAATGTGTTAAAGAAAGGAAATACTGATGATTCAGGTGACAGAAGACACAAAAACAAATGAGACACCCGCTGAGAGCACAAAAAAAAACCCAGGCGAGTTTAGACAATGTCCTCAGGCACATGGTGAGATTCTTGGGGTGTCCTTTGCAGAGCCAGGAGTTGGGACTTGATGATCCTAATGGGTCCTTTCCAACTCAACATATTGTATGGTTCTACGATTCTAACTTTCGAGCACAGAAAGCAGACTTGGATCAATCTGGAGTTGTACCTGCCAGATGTTCTCACCCTGAAATCGACTGATTAAAAGAAGGGGAAAAGGGGATTAAAATGGAATATTGCTTTCTTAACTTTCCTCAGGCACTCACTCATTTCTCAAGAAATCACTATAAACCCCCTTAAGGCACTCCTGGAAAGCACCATTCCAAGTGGTGCACGAATACTTTCTTTGCATTCTAAAAACAAGTGGGAAATGAAGCAGCCCATCCCACAGCTCCTTGTGAATGTCAGTCTGTGCCCTGAACTGCTGATCTGCATCAGGATTTAAAAGGGGATGCTGGAAAAGCTTAGGAGCGTGACACTGGATGAGCTGAGTGAAGCCTTTCGTACCCGACACACAGAACAGCTCCACACTCTGCCTGGAGAACTTGCTGCTGCAGAGGTCACTTCCAGGAAAGTACTGGGTTAGCATTGGGAAGATGATAGGGGACTGAATGCAGAAATGTCACAAAATAGAAAACTGCAAGGAGAAAACTTCCTCTGTATGAATTTCTACACCAGTACCAGTGTTAAAATGCCATCTTAAACCTGCAGCACGACAAACTGACAGGCACGGATTGCTGGGCAGCTGTCAAGGCAGGAAATGTCCAAGTGACTGCAATACCAGAAAATGGATACAGGAAATGAACGGCAATCCTGGAGCCTGGGGACGCTACAGATGGCCCATGCCCAAAGTTACCCTGGCAGCACTGAAACCAGATTGCAACCACAGGAACACCACCAGACACAACAGACTGACAGGGAGCTGCCCAATGCAGCGAGATCAGCGTGCCCAAGAGGTGACTGACCCACCTGCAGCAGCAGGACATAAACCCACGTTTAGGGCAAGAGGAACTTCTAACATCCTCTACCTGTGAGGTTATTCCTCAGCGAAAGAGAAACTGGTTTTGTAGTGAAGGCTTACTGGAGAGGGGAAATACAAGTTTCTTTTACCCACTATTGGGCTCCTTCTATCCAGATAGTGCCAACTTCAATGCACTTATAATAAAATGCAACGACATCATAAAAGGCAGTTAAAACCCACTCCACGTGCCGTGAAGGCACAGCTATACTCAATCTGAAAGATACAGTATTTAAAGCTTTCCATTTCTTACACTTGACAATGCCAGCACATAGGAGAAGTCAGTGGATTTATTTACAGGCATTATCAGGCATTCAAAGGACCAAGTAGTGTTTAAAAGAGAAACAGGCCCAGTCATCATTACACCAGTGACTGGAGATGAAAGAGAGTTGGTTTGTGGAACACCTGTCTCTAATGCTCCTTGTTACAAAATCAAAAATGATTAAAAGCACTAAATCTCATCTATTCCAACATGATTGGCCAAAACCTAAAGAGAACATCAGCACCTGCCAAGATCAGGAGAACCTTGAAGCTGATAACAGTTCTCTGAAGAATAAAAGAGAATCCTAACAAAATGATGCTAATAATGAAAGCTATGTTAATCATAATCACAAGTTAGTACAAAGAGAGTCTTAGGAAATCCTTTTCCTGACCTCTGGAATCCCTCAGATAGCCAGATATTTACCATGGTTTGCCAACTTGCAGTATTTGGTATTTTCTTAAAGCTCAAGCAATTGTAGACATAAAATTATCATCTTCCATTTGAACCTCAGCATGGAAAGACAAGCTTCTAGCTCTTCTTCTGGAGGACAAAATACAGCACTGATGACTTAAAAATCCCAATGAAAAAATCTCACAGAAGATCAGCCTCCTTTAAAAATCACATTACTTTGAAGCAGTGTGAAACTGGGGCTCATGAATAGTTTCCTATTCGTTCACTTGAGTCTGGAATTGTATTTGCTCTATACTTTTGAAACAGTTTTGAAAGCAAGTCTCAAACCAGCTTCTGCCAGTGACATGACGTATTATTTACTTATTTTAAGCTCCAAAAGAAGGGGGTGGAGAGCACAGGCACAAGTGAAAGAACAATGGAACTACTAAAGCCTACATGGCTCTATCTTTATTTTAAAACCTGAAACCGCCTCCCCATATAAAATTTAGTAACACTTGTTATGCAAGTGCGTGAATGCCAGGCTTGTCACATGCAGGCAAACTTTGCCTTTCGAAATAGCCTGACTGTTCCAAAGGAAGCCAATCTTGCACAAATTAATTTTCCTTCTGTAAGAAACACAGACCCGTTCCCTTTGTGCTGCCCCTTCTCTGCCTCTGTCCCACGTATGTGAAAGAACTGATCAACAGCTCCTGTAATTCTGGCTACAGAAATAACCGGCACAGTCCAACACGAAGGCAGAGAGGCCTTTTCCTAGAAGCCCCATGCCAATTTGATTCCTTCCCCGGTCTTGTGAGGACCCCAATTTGGCTATCAGTTCATATCCATCCACCCCCTTCGCCCCCCACCCCACCTACCTGCACCCTCCTCAGTGCAAGTACCCACAGAAGAACATCTTTATCGAGCCCCTTAACACGTGTTCAGAACCATTTAAACACACTCAGGGAAACCCTGTCTATACATGCACTTAGTGGAACTTAAAAAGTTTCAAGAACTTTTAAAAACCCCAATGTTTTGCTTGGTCACTTTTAGATTCAAAGAGATGAGAGAAACAAAGCCCAAAATATGCATCATTAAAGAAGATGGGAATGATAATGAGCTACTTCTAACCAAGTTTTATGGAGAGCAGTAAAAACAATTTTCTAAAGCATAATCTCTTACAGTCACTATCATTTTATCCCAATAAACATCTCCCCCGGTGACTTTCCCCATTCCTGCACTGTAAGAAGGGAGAAGTACAATGAGACTACACAACAATTAACTACAAGGAATGCTCCAGAGCATACTGGTGGTGTTTTCTCCCTGCTTTTATTTTAGCATGAGCCTTCTGGGTTTCATCTTTCTGTCTGTACCGAATAACATCCATTAGGAGTTTTTCTCAAAGAGAAGGAAGATTTTGACCTCACTGTCATACAAATCTCATGTCCTGTGACTAAAGCAAAGCACGAAGTGTCCAATCACACAAGGATAAAGGAACATCAGCTTCTGAAAAGAAAATGACACCTTACCTTACCCTTCACCGCAAAGCCAGTCTTGCAATCCATTGTGCCTAAGCATCCCAAAATCTCACTTCTCCATACCAAATCGCAGAGTAACTTTATAGACCTCCCATTTCCCTTCTAGCTTTTTATTTTCCAAAGAAAGGCTCACACCTCATCTGACTCTACAAGAAATGTAGCAAGGCTTTACCAAAGAGCTGCTAGAGATAATGATTCACATCAGAGACAGCTGCTAAGAAGTGCCTGTGGGTGAAAAAAGGAGTTAAAAATTATACCTCAAACTCCACCTCCAGTGTCTCCACCTTCCTTTACCATGCTGTGTTCTAATAAAGGGTAACAAGACAGATTCCTTTTGTATTCTTGCTCTCTTGGAAATCTCCCAGAGCATAAAGAATATTTTAATCTTCCAAAAGAGATGGGAGTGTAAATATGGGGTTTTTCCTCCCTGAGGCCATTTGTTTTGCAGAGGTTAAATAAATGCTCTAACCGAATATGCATACATCAGCCCCTGGAGCTGAGGGGCTGATGTATGCATAGATCTTCCTAAGCTATTTCACACTCCCAAAATATCTTAACAAGTTCCAAAATCCAGCGGGAGGTGGGGAAGGAGAGAGAAAACTCCATGACACCTGGCTTTTGGAACAAAAAAAGCTCAGCACAGCATCCCTGCACATGGAATGCCACACACATGGACTGTGCTCAGGAGCAGGCTTATCCAGCGTGGCACACAGAGGCCCCAATTCCTGAGGTGCTGTGAAGGATGTAACTGAGCACTGCTGCCAGAGCTCACCCACCACCCACCCCGTCACTGTCACCATGCTGTCCCCTGCTCTGCCAGCAAGCACGTACCTCGCACTGCAGAGACGAAACAGGCAGGGAAGTGAATGTGAATTAAAGCTGGGTCAGCCTTCCCTCCTTCCTCCAGCCCAGGCTGCCATAATCGCAGGCCAGGTCCTTATCCCGGTCAGCGCAGCACCCCACTCACACGTGGCTCGTGCAGAGCCTTTGCACAGGGTCCAGCTGCACAGCTCTGTCAGCCACTTTTGCCAGGTTCTGTGCTCAGCACAGGCAGCAGCGGTCTGAGCACGGCTCGGCAGCACGAATTCAGCAGGTGTAACTTGTCATCCCATTCCCAGAAAGCCTGGCTCACTCTGAGCTGTTCGCCCACCCACGGATGCAGAGCTGTGTCCTCAGCTGCTGCAGGCAAGCACAGCAGCAGAATGGCATTCAACAACACAAAAAGGCACAAAGCAAAGGAAATCTATAATTAGTCTGTGAAATTCACTGCGGTTAAGGAATTAGCCAGGTTCAAAAGGGACGAAATTGGCCAAGTGCATAATAAGAGTAATGAGCTAATTACATCAAAACCTTTTGAATCTGCTTGCCTGAAGTCTCATGTTAATCTTCAGTTACCGAGGTAAAACCAAACCCTTGAGAAGCACATTACTGTGTTGCTAATACAAGGCTGAATAAGCTGGTAAAGACCAAGGGTAGGGACAGATTTCCACCAGCCTCTGATCTAAAAAATCCTGAATTCAGGCTGAAAAGACAAGCTAACTCAGGACAGTCTGCTAAGCACGAGGTTTTCAGGGCAAAACAAGGAGCTGGCAGTCTTTCATCTAAATATATTTAGCCTTAGACAGATCCCAGGTAACTCTAACTTCCAGTGGGACAGCTTAGAATGCTAAGTCTTTCAGTTTGTCACTGAAAACCACGGAAAACATCACACCAAGTGCACCAGCAAACACCCTGCAGGAGGAACAATGGTGTTTCACATTGTGTCATCCTCAGTGTTCACAAAATGAACTGAACAAGTGTCAGCTGATGAACTCAGATGACTATCAGTAAAGCCAGTGATCTTATGGCTATTTCCAGACACTAAAAACTGGATTGCAGTTTCAGAAAACTCCCACATATTGATGGTCTCAGAATTCAGTGTCATTTTCTAACCAGAAAGGTGTATTTCAGCAGTACCAACAGGAGAGATGTCTTGTCATAACCAGCCACAGAAAGTTTGCATACCATCAAGTCAAATACCAAACAGGCAACATAAATAAAAATAAATAAATAAAGGAATAAAAGCACCGTTCAGGAACTTAACACCAGCAGTAAATAGTCCCCTGCAGACCCTCTGTCCTGATCCATTGCTCTCACCTTCAACCTGCTCTCTCAGACATCATCACAACTATTTTCAGTTAAAGAAAGGAAAGTCCATCTTACGCTGTGGGCAGCCTTGTTCTGAAGGCTGAATGATTCATCTCCTTGCTGACTTTCCTCAGGCTCCCACTTCCAGGGTGCCAGACTATTCCATAGCATCAATCCCGTCCCCCCACACCTGTGGAAGCTGAGGGTCGCTCCCTGTCACCCTCAGCAAGCACAGTACTGAAAGGAAAGGAAAAAACAGACCCCAAAATCTGTTCTCCAAACCACACTGATAGAAACTACAGTTTGTGTCAGCTCTGACCCTTGTCAGACATCATCACAACTCTGTCAACTAAACTTAATTGAAAGTGGCCTTCTCCCATATTTGCCACCTCCTGGTCTCCTCCTGGAACTGAAGTGGTCCAGCACATGGGACTGGCACAGGGCAGCACGTGGGGGTGAGCACAGGAGGGTCACAGGGATAGGGGCTGCTCCCAAAGCAAAAACAAACCAAACCAAGAAAATTCTTCCTTCATTTAGACATGCTAGGGGATTTGCCATGAGTCATCACCTAAGAGTAAGTTCTTGGTTGCCAAGCTAGTGATTTGTCATCAGAATGTGCTCAGCGAGATGGATTTAAGCAAAGCTTGTGTGCCCACTCTGGGCAATGAGGGCAAGCCAAGGGCTGGCCTGTGCACCCCAACACCATGGCTGCAGCCTGGGAGGCGTCTGAGACAGAAACAGGAAGGAGTATTTATGGCACCCTGGTTAAATCTGTATCAAAAAATTCAATTTAGAGGGATAATCTACAATTTACTACCTCCTAAAACACCAACACGATTTTTACCAATTAGTGAAGATTGGGACAACTGCAAGAGGGGTAAGAAAGCACTTGGGACAAAAGGCAAAGTTGCCGGTCTGTGGGGACACAAGGGACCCTCACACCACCTTTGGCAGCCCTGGGGCTCGCTGCTGCCCCAGCTGTCCCCTCCTGAGCCACCCACTGCCCGTGCTGGGGCACCAGCATGGCTCCCACCACTGCCCTGGGCTCCCTCACACCTGCCACAGCTGGCTGTGGTTCCCGGCACTTCAATTACTCATGACAAGTTTCCACGCCCTACTGTCACTCAAGGAGACACTCAAACCTCAACACTTTGTTTTCACTTATATAAATCATTGATTCAATTGTGATTTCTGTAAAAGAATAAAAAGATCACCTTTTTTAATATGCTTTTAAATATGCAAAAATTGCACGTGCTGGACAAAAAGAGAACGGAAGGATGGTCCCTGACCCGTAAGAGAGGAGGTACAAAAGAACAAGGCAGGAGCAAAGGGCAGCAGATGACAGGATGGGGTGTGTGACTTGGCACCGGTCTCTCTGCCCAGCTGGGCACGTGCAGGCCCCCTGACAACACAGCAGATGAAGGATGGCAAGCAAACCTCATTCTGCAGGGTCAGGGAGTAGTACTGGGAGTGCCAGTCCTCGGGCAGCAGGTTCAGAGGAGGAAGGGTGACAGGGTCCAGGTCAGGGAAACTGGCCCTTCTCTCACCAAGGAATCAATGCACCCTGGCAACTGTCAGACATGCACAATCTTTCCACTACAAGATATGAGACATTACTAAGTTTAAGAGGAAAGATTAACAGACTTAAAAAGTAGAAGCTGCTGATTTTTTCAATCTGTTCCCCTACATGATTTTATGTGATAACAAAAGAGGAAGAACGACAGAAGTTTTATCTTAAATATTTAAAACCAAAAGGTTTTCCTTAGATGATTTTATTGACATGCCCCTTTTCTTTTAGAGATACCAGATTCAGGTAAACTCGCAGATCACAGTAGATAGAGTGGGCAGGTGGGAAAGCTGAGGGGCTGAATACAGACATTTCCTTTCTTCAAGTAAAAATAAACATTTTACATTTCTGTATCTGTACAAAGAAACTTCTCCGTTGAGCAATTATCTGATGACAATTATTTTTCACTATGATATTATAACCATCAGGAATTACCACCAAGTCCTCTTAACTCAGTAGCAAGACCACATCCTCAAATAAGCAGAATTTCTCCATTTACAGCTCCTGAAATACATACCCAGTACATGGTAAAGAACACAGCAATGGGTAAAACCCCGCTAATTTTTGTGAAAAACCCGTAAGCCCAGTTTGCTCGAAGCCATCGGGTACGGGCTCGTGCTGGAAGCTGCGGAAACTCTCTGGCGCCCTCTGCTGGCAGGCACAGCAGCGAGGAGGCCGCTCCAGCACTGCACCAGGTGATGGACACACTGACAGTCTGGGCCCGCATCCGGCAGCCCAATATTCATTTATACACCTGTAGCAGCATCAATATTAAGGCTGCACAAATAAAACTATCCGTTATCCAGCATATTTCTGCTGAGCAGCCTTTCATCTCTTGCTATCCCAGGGCTCTCTCCTACACTGGCCACACACTTCAGACAAGTCCTCGTCTCGCTGTCCCTTTGAGGGCTCCCTTCAGGTAAGCCCCAAGCATTTTCCCTGGGGTGCACTGCCACTGACAACAGCCACTTTTGGAAAACCACCTCTGTGGGGGGCCATTCCCATCCTTCCCAGGCAGCACACACTGCTAATAATCCGGCAGTGCCTGAGTTCATCTCAACACCTGCCCACGGCTGCTCCCCGCGCCCCACGGCTTTTATGAGATGTTTTCCACAGGGAAAGCACGAGCCACGGGCGCTTGCTGAGCAGTGCAGATCCTGCTTTTGCATTCCCCAAGTCCAGCTCAGGTTGGATCACAGGAAGCTCTCTGCTGGTTTCTTTCCCTTTCCCACATAGTCATTTCCACTACACTGGAAAAACTTCCATTGCAAATCAACTAGCAAAAGGAGAAAGCAACAACAGAGTATGAACTCTCTCCTACTTGAGCACCTGCCATCCAGTCAAGTGGCTCTGGGAATTCGGTCACAGCTCTGCTCCACCTCTGGGGCCTCCCTGGGCTGGGATGCACACAGCACTATCCCTCTGGCACATGTGCAAGTGCTGAAGAGGCAAGTCATTTGACAACGTATTCAGGAGGCTGATTATTTTTTTTAATGGTTTGATTAAATGATGAAAGCAACTCCCTTCAATGGATTTGTCTCCATTCTTCAGAGGAGCCACAGGTACGAGAAGGGGAACAGGCTGTTATCCAGCCCAGTTCCAAGGCAGTACATGTGCCAGAGGGGACAGCTCCAGGAGTAGAGCTATCACCACAGTTTTTCCAGTAGTTAAAACCAGATATACCATAACTGGAAGTGGACTAGAAATAGCGATAGTGGACTTAAAAGAACAGCTACAAGGCAAACATGTGCCATCTTTGTCACCTGCAAAGCCACAGCCACGTGCTCTCCTTCCATCATGAACCACAGTGACAGGACACACATGAATTAAGGAATTCAGCCACATTTCAAGCAGCCTTGCTCACAACAGGAGTATACAGCATGACTTCAAATCCCACCAGCAGCCTGGAGCCTGCCTTACCCAGCTCCATCATGGATTCTGGGCACAGGAAATCCAACCAGAAAAAGGGCTTTTCAGGAAAGAGCAGGTAAAAGCAATACACCCAGAGGCAACCCATAACAAATTCTTATGTCATTAGAAGCACATCTCCCTGTCAATGAAAAACATCCACAATTTTAACTAAAAAGCACTTTGTAATTTCAACTTCCAGACAGCCAAAACCTTCACTCACTTCATGATTTAGAATGCAAAAACCAGCAACTAAGGCACCCCATCAGCTGTACCCATTTATGGGATACACGCAATTTCTGAGTTCAGCCAGTACTTGGATTCTTGTATGAAATTTATTAAGACACCCCAGTTAAGAAGTTGTAAGGGAATTAAAAGGAAATAAATATCAAACATTCACGCATGCAAGCTGATACTAAATTCATAGTCTGCAGTACCTGTTAGCCATCAGTGCATCATCACAGACTCATAACTTTACAGGGCAAAATATAAGGCAGGTTATAGACCCCTGCTTACATCTACACTAACCAGCCTCTGCATCTGGGCAGATGAAATTCCCCACATTTAACCATCACCTCTGGGTGCTCACAGTTAACATTCCACTCTACCTTCTAGTTTCTTTGTGTCATTGCAACCGTAATTCCATAAATTTCTAAACTCTTAGGAGAATCGCAGGAAGCCTATGAGGTTGGGAAAACCCTCTAAGACCATTCCCCAAATCCATGTCCCCAAGTACCACGTCTAAACAGCTTTTAAATCCCTCCACGGATGGGGACTCCACCAACGCCCTGGGCACCTGTGCCAGGGTTGGACAGCCCTTTTGGGACAGCCGTTTTCCCTAATACCCACCCTAAACCTTCCCTGGCAAAACCTGAGGACCTTTCCTCATGTCCTGTCCCATGTTCCCTGAGAGCAGAGCCTGACCCATACCTGGCAGCACTTTCCTGTCAGAGTGTTGTGGAGAGCAAGGCAGTTTCCCCTGAGTGTCCTTAGATATCCTTACTTGCTATTAAAATGATTTCCTAAGTCAAAAAGAACCCAAAAAAAGCAAACTCAAAAGCATTGAGACTTCTCTACTGCTACAATCTTCAGAAGAAAAGTACATTTCTCCAGTGCTCTGCACTGGTAAGAGACTTCCCTTGGATTTAATCAAGCAAGAAACGGCTTTCAGACTCTGCAAGCCCACAGGCAGTGTTTTATAATGGTAAAGTTGATTAAAAACGGTCAGGACAACCCACTGAGATGCAAGACACAATGTATGCCTCGTAGTTAATCTTTCCCAGCTAGGCAGGAACACGGTAACCACTCTGCCCCAGTCTGAAGCCCTGCACGGCTCCACCACGCAGAGACACAGGAGCTGCTGGGGCTGTAACTCTGCAATACCAGCGTGTTTTCACATGACTGCAGCTTAACTCATCCAAAGATTAACACAAATTCAAAAACACATGTAGGGAATATGTTTTTAACTCTCCACTTTTATGGAAATCCTACTGACTTAAGACCAATTTCCTAAAAATATTTTAAGGGCGACATCAATTCAGTCCAAATTACACTTGGATTTAGCTTCATGCATTTTGAAAGATAAAAGTTACATTGCTTATGGTCAGCATCAAAAATTGTTCTTCAAAACAGCACATTTGGAAGCAAAAAATAAAAAAGCTTCGGCTTACCATATTCTGCACACAGCTACCAAAGGAATGTTTGTTGCAAATATCACCAAAATATTAAAGTTTATTAAACTTTTAATTGCTGCTTTCATGTAGTTTTAAGCTAGAGACTCAAGTTCAATAACAATTTGTAAGCATCATTAAAGAAATACAGGAAAACCCACAGGGAGGCTCATTTATCCACTAAGAAATTAGTCATTTCAATAAAAGCTAAAATTGGATACCACTAATTTCAAATTGATAAAACCCTTAGAGTAGATTGGAACATTTGCAGTAGAGCATTTCATCATGCTTAGGCTTAAGAGAGCAGGAACACCAAGCCTGAATTAACCTTCAGCAAAAGAAAATTACTGGGTTTGGGTTCATTTTCGCTTCCAAACCAGCTTCTCTCCCAGCGATTACCTGGCTGGGTTCTGCACGCCTGGGCTTTAAGCTGCCTCCCATGCTCGCAGAGCTGTGGGAAGGAGAGGGCAGGAGCCACGCCAACGCACAGCCGGCACCTGCAGGGTGCAGCCCTCGCCCCGCCACGCTGAGCGCGCTCCAAGGATGGCGGGCGCTGCCAACACCCACCTGGCTCCGAAGATGTCCTTCTTCGCCAGATCGATGCCGGAAACCACCTTCACCCTGAGGACGCGAGACTCCTCCTGCAACAAAAAAGAAAGCGGCTTTAATGTTTATTCTGCAGGTCATTTTGAAGAGCGACAGTTGGCGAGAGGTTAACAGATAGCAGGAGTCTTTCCTCGGGAGGATTTGGAAAAGAACCACCTCTTGGAAGGCTTATCTGAATGCAGCCATGAGGAGCATTTGATTCCAGCCACAGCTGTTAAGAGCTCAATAAAGGCAGAGAAAGAGCAGATAACAGTAATAACATCACAGCAATAATAATGTAACAATAACAGCAATAAAAGCAGAAGAGGATTTGCTGAACAGGGCCATTTCACATCCTAAGTGATCCCATATCCCACAAATTCATTCTGCATTGACGCTAAAGCTCTTCAAACACAAGGGAAAATATTCATAACATTTCAGTTATGAGAGATGTCTGTGGTGTAAAAAAACGAGGATGCACGGTTAAAAATAAATCCTTAAAATGAATTTTTAAACCTGTCTCATCACCTTGGTGTACATAGCTCAAAACCAGCGTTCACTGACAGAGAGCAAGTCCTGCAGATGCACATCACTGGAGCACAGCCTGATGCTCAGTTTATCACTTCATTACATGAAGCACCTGAGGAAGATCAGTAAAAATGGTCTTTTTTTACTTTATTTTTTTCCACCCAGTTTGAGCAACAGAGAGGCCATCAAAATGAAACC
This sequence comes from Pardalotus punctatus, assembly GCA_013400915.1. Classification (NCBI taxonomy): domain Eukaryota; kingdom Metazoa; phylum Chordata; class Aves; order Passeriformes; family Pardalotidae; genus Pardalotus; species Pardalotus punctatus. Next base: position 65,858 of record VZTX01010007.1, read on the forward strand.
TGGAAAGTCTCCTACAGAAACAGGTTCTGCAGTCCCCGATATCAGTGATACCTTCTCTCCTCTGATAAGCCTCCCAGAGCTGCAAGATACTAGATTCAATTACAGTAACTTGAAACTCCCTTCCTCGAAGCGTGTTCAGAAAACAGTTACATTTTCCCACAGGTTTCTCCTGGTCTGTTTGCTTTAGGCAGCTGAAAGCCAGACACAGCTTTGTCAGCTGTCTTGGCGCGGATTTTTCCAACTGTGAGGAAGGTCAGGACCAGCCCCGAAGCAAAGCCATACCTGGGCAGCCCAACTGACCCCTCTGGAAGGAGGCACGGACAGGGGGCTGGAAAACAACAGTCCCATTGAACCTGTCTGCAGGGCAGTTCCATCCTGGCACACATCCTGCTCGAGGAACTGGGCTGCAGTAAAACAACACTTGAGACTTAAATCCTTCCTCTAAACCTGGGTTTTGGTATTGTCCCCAGCAGCACTTAACACTGCAAGGTAGTTTCTAATTAAGGGAACAGGATTTTTTCCCCTAAAGAGCCCAAAGCTTGCCTGAGAGGTGAACAAGAACAGTGTGTGAAAAAGAACAATTCAGTGGACTCACATTAGTGGATATTGATGTTTTTGTTCCTACGTACCATGTGCCTGGTTTTCTAGAGTGGTTTTAATACACAAAAGGCAATGAACTTACAAATTGTGATCAAGAGAATTCCTTCAATAAGAGAAGACAGCATAGAAAAACCCAGGCAGAAACTCAAGACTGTTCTGACCTCACTGAAGTAGAACTAGAGAAGAAGTTGCAACAGTTGTTTCTATATTATCAATGCTACTCAGATTCCCTCTAACAAAGTCCAACCAACATCAGCTTTACTCAAGTGGAATCTCCTTCCTGCACTGAGGGCACCTGTGCATATTAACTGATTCAAAAGAAATAAAAGAAAAAGAAAAACAAACAAACAATCCCCTCATCTTTAAGAGGAAAAAATGCAAGAGGTGGTCCCACTACCAGAGGATCCCTAATTCAGATTTGCAAGAAACAAAAGATAATGTTCCAGATGATATATACAGATACATCCCACTTTAAGTACCCCAGAAGTATGACCCTGTTCCCTCCTGCAAGGAGGCTCTCAGCCTCTCCTCAATATTCCAACTGAACAAGCAGAACAAGTACTCTTGCTAATGTTTGCTCCGATTTTCATATGCATGAAAGATGTATACATATATACATAATGTTTTCAAAAGAAATAATTAAACCACCTCAATTAGTGATAAGGCCTAACATATCTACCCTTAACTTCTGCTGGCTCTTTGTGTCCCAGTTTCTTCCTTTATCTCCAAGTGTGCTGCGTCTAGGTAAAAAAGGAGTTAAATTTTCACAGCAACATCGAGGCACTCTCACCTCATTGTCCACCAAAAAATCAGATAAAGGATTGCTTGGCTGGGCACAGCCTGAGACTCACAGAGCATCAACTACCTGATGCAGATTTCCACCCAGCCCTCTCTGAAAACACTGAACAAGAAAATTAGGATTTTGGTTGGCTTTTGCTGTAAAGCCAGGGCACAATGACAGAGAGTAGCCAAGATAAGATCAATAACCACAGAAAAATTCTGAGTGAGAAGACCCATGATCCAAACCCCAAACAATAAAGTGATCCCCAGCACATGCAGAGAATGGCAGTTTAGTATCTTGACTGTAAGACTTCCATCAGTGATCAATCACCTAACATTTTCTCAAAGAGCATTTTCCCAACACAAACTCCCATTTTCTGGCAACAAAATCCCTTTGAGTCAGCAAGAAGCGGAGAGAGGCAAATGCAGACTCCTGCAGACTCCCGGACACAATCTTGGGACGCTCCTTCCCTCCTCCTACACACAAGAGGCAGCACCCCCCCTCATCTGCTCACCATCCCTCCACCCTTCCAGGAGCAGCCAAATTTTCCTCCTTGCAACATCACATGGATCGGGAGGCAGGAAATGGCAAGCTGGGAACAGTTAAGGGAAGACAAGGCTTCAGAAGTCACTTGCCACTCAATTTGCCAAGGAAGAATCTTTGGTTCTGCTCAGACTTGTAAACATAAAACAGAAAACATAAAACATAAAACTTGTCTGGTGGTGAGACAACCCCATATCCACCTTCTGTGCAAGAAGTGGACACCTGACTCTGCAATTTTTGTATTCCACTGAATTCCCTGTGCTTTGTAAAGCACACATCCTAAGCTGCTTTTTGAAGCACAGTTTGAAAGAGGAGTTCAGCTCACCCCACAGATATATTTTTCTATCCTCTTTCAACCTTGCCTGTAGCATGCTGACCCCAGAAGGGGCTCCAGGTGCTACCACTCCCTACTCTGGGCAGCTCGTGCTTCCAGAGACTGGGCCGTGCTCTCGGCAGCCCCAGAGCTGATGCTGCAGTTCCATTCCTGCCTCGCTCAGGTTTGGCACCTACAATGCAGGACACGACTGGCAATTCCAAGCAGCGCCGTCCCGAGCACTGGATTCCATCTGCTGGCGAGGGTGCTAGGAAGGCGAGGCTGTGCGTGCAGGTGGGGATGGCTGTGGGGCTGTGAGCATTTCGGCAGCTCTGTGAGGGCATTCCGGCAGCTCTCCCTGCCCATGCTCCTGTCCTGCCCCGTGCTCAGCCTCCCCACCTGCTGCAGCAGCCTGCCCTGAAGGGCCTGCTTGCCTGTTAGTGCTGAGCTCCGCCACTCCCCACATCCATGCCGACTTCTGCTTTGTCCAATCATTAACATGAAGTTTATGTATTCTTGCCTCCCCAAAACATGTCAAAGGTTGCAGAGTTCTCCTCTTTGCTGAAGGATAACCTCTATACAGGCTGTGTTTTCTTAGCTGCAATTCACAATGCCATTTCAGAGGACTTAGCTTATTTAGGTGGAACCCAGCTATGGAACTGGAAGCCTATTATAGATCAAAACCCGGACTTCAACCACAGTGAACAAACTTCAATCCACCTCAGAAATTATGAAGTAACACAGATGCACTTCCAGATTTAGGAGACTTTTGTATGTATATTTATCTGTATGATTCACATTTTGTTAATTCTTTGTTAAACGAACACAACATTCACTTTCTCCAGCTGCTCTGAAAAGCCAAGTAATTTCTAACACCCATTAAAGCACTCACATAAAGAAAACTTACTAAGCCCTGCCCTTGGATTAGTAAAATACCCTGAAGCAGGCAAGTTCAGAGAAGAGTTATGACAGTACAACAGAAAGAACGCAGGCCAAACGCAGTGTCTCAAGCTGCCTTCTCTCCCACTGGTGGGGTGAAATGCCGCCCCTTCAAAGGGTGAGCCAGGAGACGCAGCTCAGCGCACACCAGCTAAACCCAGACAGAAGTGCTGTAAAACCAACCTGCACAAGGTTTGGAATACACACCTGTATGATCTAAATGCACACTGAAAGAAAGCCACAGCAATCCAGTCTGGTGTAAGAAGGAAAGCCGCACATATCAACTTCCAACAGGACAGACAATCCCATGACACGTAGGATACGCATTAAGAGAACAGCCTCAAATAACAATCGATAGAGGTATAAAATTAGAAGGTTGGCTTGTTTAAACGAACAGACAAGTGTGAAAGGCACAATGGCTGGATCAATGCAAGCCAATATTTGAACAGCTGCCACGCAGACCAGGAAGATTAAACATTTAACGTGTTTTTCCAGAGGTATATAAAACTGTCTCCGAGTCCAACGCCCCAAGATGGACAGATTTACTCTCCTATTTGCCGAGCCGCAGACAGGGAGCCGGAGCACACCCTGCTGTCACGCCATGGCCCTCACACCAGCACCCAGAACTGCACTTACCACGGGACCCCTGCACCAGAGCTCTGCCAGGCACCGCCGCTCGCCCGTCACCTCCGCCCAAACACACGGAAGTTCAGCTGACGGAGGCACTAAATGACCATCACCAAGGCAACGAGGGGAAAGGCCGGCGAGCTTGGGTTTCACCTGGAGAGAGCTTCACCTGACCCACGGTGGGGGACTGTTGGTTGGGCTCGGTTTGGCTTTTTTTCCCCCTTTTCTCTGTGTAGAGACATTTTTGATTCCAGCTCACGATAGGAGCCAGTGAGGTAAATTTCCACTGACTGTGAGGAGAGAAACCAGATCCCGCTGGAATGCTACCTGCGTGCAGAGCCTCTGCAAATCCGGTTTCATCCACTGAGCACCTCATCTCTGGTTTTATTATAGCTGAAAGTTTGCAAAACATAACATACTAAAAAAGATAACAGATCTTTAACTTAGTGTTTTGGTGGCAAAACAAATCCAAATGGAAAAGACAACAAATCTTTAATTCAATGTTTTAACCGTGGCACTTCTGGTTTCCTGAATGAAAACCCACACGCAGAGCCCTGTGTGCTGCACACAGCACACTTGGGGTCACACTGCTCTTAATTCTCCCTATTTGGGGGGCAAATCAACCAGGATCTGCAGTTCCAAAGCAAAATCAAGCATGTGTCATCTATTTAAGGGCCAGTGATGGCCATAGTAAGCCTAATAACCACGTTAGGTTTCTCCTAAATCTCTCAGCAACTGAAACCAAGTTCAATGGGAGAAGAGTTGAGCCGATTCTTACTTTGATTTGTTGGTGGATTAAACCAACCTACATATGGCTGAGTGAGAAAACCATGCTCTAGGAAGCTATTCCGCATCAACATCCTGCACAGAGGATTGCCAAATCAGCTTACCCTGTTCTGACTGGCACCTCCCCAACATCAAACAACGCTGGGCAGCCCAAGAGGGAGAACCCAGGTGGGGTGCCCTGTCTGGTGGGCTGTCGCTATCAACCCCAGGGAAAGGCAGCTGAGAAGACCCCAAGCGAACAGCTCAGTCTCTGAGGACATCACAGTGACTTTCTGAAGGCCATAGCAACAGAACATGGTAAGTCTCACTACAATTCTTGCAATATCTTACTAATCTTGAAATTGTCAGTGGCAATTTTGCCAACAAGTGTTTGATAAAATCTCAATTGTGCAATGCAAACAAAACCATGCACCAGGGCTATGACCCGCATCTCCACTCTCCTCTGCAAGTTCAGCACAGGAAAACAAACTTAAAAGGTCACTTGGTTACAACTCATCTGGATGAAGCAGGGACATCAAAATCTCCTTTCAGACAGCTTCACCACATGCAGCCTGGGAACCCAGCTCAGATCTTCATCCTTTCAAGTGTTCATCACATTCCCCTTCACCAAGTCCAAGAGCAAACCAAACTGTGCCTTTTCATACCCACGGAGTTCTCAACCCTCGCTGCAGGATGCAATGTATTTGTAAAAACCCCACTGTTTTCTCTAAAGGAGATCTCAAAATCAAAGCAACTAAACCTAAAAGCTTCTGGAGGAAAGAAGGCAGTGCAGTTTGGATCAGAAAGACCCTCCTGGTTACAATGCATTTGTTCGTTCATGGAGCACCCATGGTCCTCCAGAGCACTCCTGGCTGAGCAAGGATTCTCACACAGCAAGAATCAAAAGATCAAGCCAACACCAGTAAGCATTAAAAGAACTGCAGAGTTTGGAGAACTTTGGGATTCATAAGCTCATACAACAGAAAAATATTATATGTTTTACAATAGTGATGTAGGTCCTATTTCTAGGACTTCAGACCTCTAAGGAAGAGGGACTGTATTAATGTTTTCCTTGGCTGGAATGACACAGTCAGCAGGAGAAAACACCAGGCAGAATTTCAAGGCACAAGTTTGTCCTAGAGGGAGACTATCATGATGCTGCTCTCTCATGGGGACAAACCAGCAGAAAAGAGCACACAAAACTGGAATGAGCAAGCTAGAACACAGACATCAGGAGGAGTGGATGGGGACCGAAGGCACCTGCACGTCAGTGACAGCGTGTGGGACCAGGATTCCGAACACCCAGGCCAATGCTGAAGACACACTATTAATGAACAGGCTCGGATCACAGCACCGCCCTCATGAAAATGTGCTTACAAGGTATTTCTACTGCGTGTTCTTAAAAAGTAAGGGTTCCAAATGAATTGTGATCTATTTGCATAGAAACCCACTGAACTCTGTGTGGTTACATATACTTGAGCAATTTTAGCAAGCGTGTTGAACCAGGTCACCTGTGAGCTTCAGAAATACCTAAGAGAATGCAAAAGAACTTTCATTTAATGGATTTGCTGTGCTGCACAAGACTTCATTCTCCTTACTTAATTTTTAGACCTATTTATATCATTCACTAAAAGAATTCATCTAAGCAAAATATTGTTTTCTGCACAACCTCACTGCCAGAGTTCTCCAGTGTCTCATGCAGGAATCACAGAAAGACTACAGCTGGGTGAGCCCTCCAAGATCATCAAGTCCAACCTCCAACCTGCCATGACAATGCCCACTAACACCCTAAGGGCAGGAAGGTATATTTGCTGAATCATCTGTACATGCCATGAATTTACAGTCTAGGAAATTCTCTTTCCAAAGGAAACCTTGACCTGCTTTTCTCTGGACAAGACAAGAGAAGCATTTAATCTTTGGTGGGAACAGAGAAAAGGAAAATCATTTGGTACATGTTGCTATTAAAAACCTGAACAAAGCTTTGACTGAAAGTTACTGGTGCATTTGCAGCAGTCTGTGACCTGACAGTGACTCTCCTATATGGACTTTGCTTTAAAAATGAAAAAAACCCACGAAACCAACCCAAAAACCACACCCAATCCCGACACTGCATGAGAGACCAGCACCAAGACAATCTGCATCCAAACTGAATATTTACTGTGAATTTCCACAGAAAATTCCTAAAGAGAAGTCTGATAGAACTTCTTTTCCTTTCCTTTGGGGATACAGAAACCAAGGTGATTAAATAAACCCCAAGGTTTTATTTAAACAAGTATCCACTTTCTGACATGCAAAATCACCTTTCAAGCACAAACTACCATAAAACAAAGGAATGATGATTCCCTGTGTAGGATGATAACAGGACACTGGCCCTGACACTGGCAAAAGAACAAGGCTGATTGGTTTAATTGCAGATCCTCATTATCCTCAGGTCAGGGCCCACACAGATCCATTACTTTCCAGTGGTACTTCAAAACTTATTAGGCAAAAGAGAACCACTAAAAATCCATGTCCCCAGTGGATGTCTGACAACCCTGTCCTGTAATGAAAAAGGGTCTGAATTCCCAATTAGCAGCCTGCAGGAAGGACCTGACAGGAGCACTTGCTTCCAAAACAGCTGCTCTAGCACAACACAAAGGTTACCTCTCACTAAATCAACCTCTGATACATTTTCTTTTTTTTTTTTAATTTTTTTTTAAACACAAAACATCTTGAACTGGTGGTTTTTGATACCATGAAATCCACTAGGCACTTAACATTCAAACTTTTAAAAAGTAAAAAATTATGACTTACACTTAATACAATCCTCTCCGTTTTTCCTATGTGAAATGGCACACAAATCCAGTGTAATGCTGTATTTTAGACTACCAGCTCCCAAAAAAATGCACCAATTTATCCAAAAACCTCCATCAGTACGCAGCAGACACGACTTCAAAGAGCCTCCCAGAAGGAATGAGGTTGGACGAAGTTCTGGAGGATTCTATCACCTCCAGCTCAGAGTTTGCTCACAGCCAGCAAATTAGACCAGTGCACAAAGGGGAAGGCAGCGTTTGCAACTTTAAATGATAATAACACCACAAATGACAAGTCTGAGATGACTTGAAAGCAGGTAAAAGTAGAATTCCCAGAAAAATGGCTTCAAAATAACGGTGGTTGGGAAACAGGCAGGTGGGAGAACATGAAGCTCAGCTTTCTCCCATAGGCAGTGCTGTGCTCAGCTCCAAGCAGATCCACACTAGAGAAAGCTGCTCTGCCAAGGGCTCTGGCTGCTGCAAGGAGTGCCCACCTGTACCTGGGCTCTGCCACCCTCCTGCCTGGCAAAAGCATCACCCACAACAGCACCAGGTCCAAAGCAATTCCTAGTAACTCCAGGGTTACTGGTTGTGGTGTGTGTGCAAAACCAACACACTGGTGTAAACTGAATTTGAAGAGACTGTCAACATTGTCACATCACTACTCAAAACCACAGACACTCTCCAGGCAGGGGAAACTCATGCAGCAGGAATAAGGTCTGGTTAACCCTTCACATATATCACTGTGTGAAAAATAAGGAATCTTAGCTGATTCTTCTGCACTTGGCTGCTACTTATTGGAATGAGTGTCTTGGGTTCTGCCACAACAGCAGCAAGTCCTGGCACACCTCTGGATTATTTTAAATTGGGCACTGGAATCATCTGCCCAGGGAGGTGGTGGAGGGAGTCACCGTCCCCAGACATGTTTAAAGGAAGACTGGACATGGCACTCAGTGTCATGGTTTAGCTGATGAGGAGGTGGTAGGTCATAGGTTGGACTTGATGATCTCAAAGGTCTTTTCCAACCCAGCTCATTCCGTGATTCTGTAAATAAGGCCAGAGAGCAAGAGTTTCACATGCTCGGCTCTGCCCTGAGCAGCACTGCATGACCACAAGGCAGCAGGCCCCAGAATGAGCCAGAACCAGTGTGATTTCAACCCTGGGATTCCACTTCCCGTCTCCACACTGGGGCAGGCACACATTCCCCACTCCCCATCTGACAGGGGTGACCAGACTGGAAGTGACAATGCCTGCGTGCATGGCCCAAGCAGCACCAGGCAGAAGGGCACACAGATTGTGTCACAATTTTGTCAGACACTTGGAGATGGGCTTTGGTTTGTTTTGCAGGGTTTGGGGCTTGGATTGTACTTGATTGTGGGGTTTGGGTTTGTTTTTTTTTACATTCATTGCATCAGAAGATCATGGTCCTGTATTTCAGATATTTATCTATAGTTTTTCACAGTGGAATGACAGTATGAGAATCTCTAAAGGATGCTCTTCCCTCTTGGAGGAAATAAATCTACTTTCTGATGATCATTTGTTCCTTTTCTGGAAAAGGAAGAAGACGTTGTGTGGAATAAAACAAACTCACCCACACTCCTGTAGTGGCCACACAACCCTGATACAGCCAAAGCACAAACACACACCCCCAAATTCAGCAGCAATGTTATTCTAGTTAATGATATTCCGAACTCAAGGCCAGGCTGGGCAGGGCTTGGAGCAACCTGGTCTAGCGGAAGGTGTGTCACAGTAAGCAAAGATCCTGGATCAAACAGGGGAGGTTTAGCTGCATTCACTCCAGTAGCCCAACTAGTTGCCAATGGATCACGCAAACATGTTTATGTAACCACAATCTATATTCTAGTTAGATATTTAATGATTCCAGACCATAAACAGTCAGTGGCTGCACTGTTTAATGACAGAACACACATTCAATAAAACCATAATCCAACAATAAACTGTGATTGGAGGCTCATTTCTAACCCAGATAACTCCAGGGATCAATTCCACGGCCCACACCCACAACCCAGAGCTTCACCGCTGGCTCTTTCACCTGGAGCAGGTAAAAAAAACCTTGATAGCAGGAAAACTGCACCAACTGACAAGAAAATGCCAGTGCAACTCTTACAACTGAAGTATCTCTGGACTTCTTCAGTCTCAGAAAGACACAGGGCTCAGGTACCCTGGGTGACGGACACTCAGCTGGCTGGGACACATCCGGCTGGCAGAAGTGCTTGCCAGAGGGAAGAGCTGATTACACTGCAATTACTTCAGGCTATCAGAACCCACATGTCACCTCTCTTAATGGCCCACGGAGTGTCTGACGTGAGCCAGTGCTCTCATTACTGTTTTACAGAGACTGGGAAAAATGGATTTACTCGTGTCAGAGGCTGCTTCAATGGTCAAAGGGTACTGCAGGTAGAAGCAGGAGAAGAGGCTGAAGGAGGTGGGTTTGCTCAGCCTGGAGAAGGCAGTTACTTCTAATTCCTGGGGATCACAGCCTGACATCTGCAGGGAATTCAGTCTGCATTTTTTGCTTTTTAGCTTACCCGCAGTAGCTTCAGCTCAGAGCAGAAGTCAGGAATGCCAGTTTTCACAGAGACACTTCATTTTCTGACACACTTTGTTTTGTTGCATGAATCATTCCATTATCCAACCAGAGATTAAATTAGATCTTCCAGCTCTTGGCTGCAGTTAATAATTAATGTTACTGTATGAGTTTCCAGCCTTCCCTGGTGAAGAAATTCTTCCAAACACATTAACATTTCAGTGAGTGGTGCTGTCAGTGACTCCAGCAGTTCACTCCTTTGGCATCTCCTTCATCTTGATCAAGTTTCTTTTTTTAAAAGAATAACAAGTCATAGCCCCTAGCAGTACCTCTTCTCCCTTAAGGCTTGGCTCCCCAAGGATTTCTCATTTGGGGTAAGAATCACTCCATTACAGCCTCTATCCAGATTTGGAGAGAAAAACCAGCCACTCAAACCAGCGTGGAGACCAAGCCAATGGGGAAGGGATCTGGTCTCACCAGAAACATTTCATGTCAGGCTTTTGGATCCTGGTTGTACTCCTGCTGTTTCCAACCTCCTCCTCCTTCCTTTCCTGCTCACTTTACAAACACAGCAGTACTGGACAAAGGTGTGACTCCTTGCTCACTAGAGGTACTTATTTGTCATTTAATTAGATAGCCTAGGGCTTGCAGGCTCTTCCATCTGGGAAGAGGTGTCTCAAGGAACACAAAACTGTTCAGTTGCTAATCCAGGCTTAAGGCTGACTAGATTTGGGCAGTTCAGCAGGAGCAAACACAGCCCCTCCTGGCTGGAAGGACAAGTCCCACAGTGGAGGCCTTCTTCAGTTCTTCTCCAGTGCACCCAATGACATACAATGATACATTATGAACAGCCAAAGATGAGAACAGAATTTAAGGTGGTGTGAAAAATATGTGGAGCTAAAAAAGAAAATAGTAACAAGAACATTCCCAATGCAGGACACTAAGTTCTCTCCTATGCATACATGCATTGAAGGTGCTTTTCAGGAGGAAGAAAAGTAGGTACTATCTTAATTTAAAGGCTTTTTTTTTTAATGGAGTATGCTCATCTTTTACACATTGTAAAAGAATAGACTCTAAAGAAAAACAAATACAGTGATAGTGATACTGAGCAATTTTTTTATTTCTATCAGTAATTTCTGCATATATATTGAGGGTGGAAGGTTTGGAAGGGTTTTAGAGAGGGTTAGGTAGTTGTTTGCATTGGTTGTTGCATTTGGGGGTGGCTGTTTGTTTTGTTTTCTAGTTGTATTAATTGCTTTTGGGGGATTCCTTTAAAATTTGTAAAATCTTGTCAATAAATGGATTGTTGCTGGACCAAGCTCAGAGGTTAGCTCAGTCACTTGTTCCCAAAATGGTACTTGACACTGACTAGACTAAGAAACACTCATTAAAATATTCATCACTCATTATCCAAAACAAAGGCTGCACTTTGTGTCCTGCCAGGCATTCTGGATGCAAACTGGGGCTCGATGCCCCAAACAAAAGGCACATTCAGAATCCATGTTTTGCAGAAGTGCTGCAATAGGGTCAGGCATTCAGCATCCCAAAGCAGGACCCTGTCCCGGGGAAGCACAGATGCATGTTCCTCAAAGAGGCAGAAAAGGAAGAGAGCAGAGGGCACAGCAATGCTGAATTCCTCAGGCAAGTTACAGCCAATGGATCAGCTTCTACAGCAACGAGCTGTGTAAAGAAATTATTGATTCTACCTGCTTATTCTTGACTCTCTAAGGCACTGCTACCTGCAGAGAGTATGAGGTACACACAGGGCTGGTTGCTCCTGACACCACAAGGGCTTTTAGAGAGCTCAGTCAACAACCTCAGGAATAAAGAATGTGATTTTTCTTCCAGGACCACGAAATGCACATCACAGTGACTGAAGAACAGCAGTGGAAAGCTCTTGGGATCACACAAATTAACAGAAGTCTGAAGAACGAACTGAGTTTCCTCCAGACAGGTTTAAACGAAGTCATGCCCCCTTCCCCAGAAATAACAGGATGATCTACACAAAGTCTGGTTTTGCTTCTAAATGGTGACCACGATGCAAAGCAAAGGGAGAAAATGCTCAGAGCTGGTTACCAGCTGGTAAATCACTGTACTCCCTGTCCTATGCCATCATGTACCTCCAGCCTCTAATGCCCCTTCCAAGCACTGAAAGCATTTTTGGAATATTGGAGGGAGAGGGAGCTTCTCCATGAAAGAGCTTTTTAGAGGTGATCACACACTGCAGATTGTCCTCTGTCTCAATTACCTACAATCCTGTCTTTCCATCTGACTGGAAGTCTGTTGATTTCTCAAAAAGAAAAATCTCTTTAGTGTCATTGAAACAGCAAGGATGTTCTAGTCTGAGCAGCATCACTCCAAGGACTGACAGGACATTAACAGCCAGTTAGACAGTGGAGAAAGGCTTAAACCTCTCCTGAAAACTGCAGGGAGTACCGCCTCTATCTAAGAAGACAGAAAGAGCATAGACTGCAACCAGAGATCAGAGATAAAATCCAAAGGTCAAGAACTGCCCCCACTGCTGGTCACAAGCCCCTCACAGCAAAGACCACCATGCTGGCCCTTCAGCCTCTGCTCAGCACTTAACACTGAGCCCCAGGGACGCAAGTGAGAGGACAATGGGCAGCAGAACCGAGACCACCAATCATATCCAGAGGAAGGAAAAACAGAACGTCTCAGATGAAAAAGCCGTTGCTAGGCAAACACACGACTCAGGTGAATGCCAGGGCAAGAGGAATTCAGGAAGCCCAGATAAGAGCTGTGAACAGCTTTTTCAACACAGAGGTCCTGGATTTTCAGATACCACACTCACAGGGAACACAAACACACACGACATGTGTTCCTCCTGACCAGCTCTCTTCCCCACATGACCTGTCCACACCAAAGGTCAGCTCTGCCCTCCAGCACAGGGACAGGAACAGTGCCCCAGTCCTTGGGGTGGCAGCCCCAGCATGGCCCCAGGGCCCAACACCCCAGAGATAAGCCATCAGGAGATGGCCTGAGGAGCCAGGCCAGCCCCAGGACACAGCCTGTATGACCTCCTGATGGCAGCTATCCCAGGTCACACACCCAGCAACACCTGCGTGACAACCCCAGTGTCCACCAGCCCTGTGTGATTCCAGGTTGGGGCACCAGCTACAGCACTGCCTCACCTTCCTGATAAACATCAGGATGCCAAGTGCTAAAGCACCGAAACCAGCTGGTTTCCACAGCAACAGCCAGCAACGACAGAGCTTCTGTAGCACATTCCAGCCTTATCAAAGGCTATCTATCAGCATGTGTGCTCCAGCCTGCAGTGACACCGGGCAGGGCACCCCAACTTCACTTCCCAAATGCCACAGTCCTCATATCCAACACAAAGGTGACCAAAAGTGGTGAGTGCTTAGTGATTTCCCTCACCAGGTACAGGCTGCAGCAGCCATTTGGCACTCACATCCAATCTCCCCCTCACAAAGGCTCTACTTCCTCTGCAAGTTTTGGGAATTTGAAACAACTTCATCCCCTGCAGGGCACAGACACTCGAGGGCTGCAGGTGGGAGCTGTGCAGCATGCACTAGCCCAGGGTACAGGTATCTGCAATGAATTAGAGCTGATCATCTGTCACTGGAGTGAAATTAAGAAACACCAATACAGGTACAAGTAGCTCAGAAATTAACTGACCAGACTTAAAACAAAATCAGGCTCCATGACAACAGCACAAGGGATTAAAGGTAAATTCTCATAATGTCAGCAGGCTGAAGAAATCCCTCAGGGTTTTGCTAAATCAATTCAGGCAGTGTTTAGAGGCATGTATTTAATAACAACGTCAATTGAAACAGTGACTAAAGCTATGACTGAAATGCTTTAAAATATGCACTAATTCTAACCCAAATTTTGGACAACATTCCAAGAAAAAAAGTGACACCGGTAGGCACATGATATCAGAAAGTCACCTAAGACTTGAAAACACATTAGCTACAAACTTCAGCATCTTAACTCTGCAGACTTTGAGGCCTTCACTAAGGGCTGTGAAGGGCCCATGGTTTCAACAGCTTCCAAAGGGGCTCTGCCCAGAGCTTGCATTAGGAGCACACCCAGGCACACGGTGACAAATGACCTGGCAGGTAATCCACACCCACACTGTAACCACTCAGCACAGTCTGGCTTACAGTGTTTGACTTTCAAACTACAACAGAAACTAGTTAAGACAAAACCAAAACCCGATTGTGTGACTTGACTTGGCACAACCTCTGGTACAGCTGCAGGATGTCCCTGGAAAACAGAGATCCAGCCTTGCTCCCAGCCTGGCCAGACCTGCACAGCACCTGCAGGACACGGGGGTCTGCTGGCCTTTGCCACACCCCCGCTCCCCACTCTGGGGTGCCAGAGTGGCACAGCCACCACCCCCGGGATGCAGCGGGACCTTAAACAGGGACAAGTGAAACCACAGTCTCGAGTCAGGGGAGGAAAACGCAAGATGTTCTTTTTCATGTTAATTAGATCACAGAATGAGAAGATAGCTCCTGGATAAGAGAGGCAACAGAAGCATCAGGATAATCCACATTGTACAAAAAAAAAAAAAGGAAAAAAATATCCATAGTGCTACCTTAAAAAGAGAACAATCCATTCTTAGGTTCGCTGCCCATCATCTCTACTAAAAGCACACATCCAGCTCTAGTTTCCAGACCTTCAGCCACCCTCGCTGGTGGCCCAGGGCAGCCCGTCCCTGTTTCTGCCCAGCTCACAGGTTGCTGTGCCTCCAGCGAGCACCCAGTGGCACTGCTGGAGTCCTGACATCACGGCCACAACCAGAGAGCAGCTTCTGAGGAAGGAGAAACACACTTCTGGTACTTTCGGGCTACCAGCACCCTGAGAATAGCTGGTTTTTAAAGAGAATACTCTCACTTGTCTCCTACAAGGCTCTTAGCAAGTGTGACTGTTAGGAGATCAGAACTGAGAGGGAGAACCAGCACGGGAGCCAGCCGAGGCGAGGACAGCACAGAAGCCAGCCCTCCTGCTGGGGTGCAGAGGCGAGGAGGCACTGCTGATGGAGAAGGCAGGAAACAGGATTCCTCCCACTCCCAGCGCTCCCCATCAGCCCTACTCCTACGGCAAGTTGTCTCTCGGGAGCTGACTCTGAGTCACTGGCACGGACACTGTCAGGACACAGGCGTGTCACAGCATTGCTGGGACCAGCCTACCCTGCCAGGGAAAACCACACAGCAAGGCTCCTTCCCACAGGGAATGGAAAGAAGTGCCTCCTCAGGCCACGGCAGCAGGAGTGGTGTCATTCACACACAAGCCGGGCCAGGCATACACAGGAATTTACCTGACCCCAACGAGTGAATGTTTTTCTATGGACACTAGAAATAAGGAATAAAATAGTAAGTGACCAAACTCGACCAACTGGAACTGGAACAAACCAAATAGCCAGCAAGAATAAAAACAGAGGTCTTTTCTAAAAAAAGGGGGAAAAAGGTACATACGAAGTGAGGCAGAGAGGTCATCCAGCAACTGTGAGCTATAAAATGGAGTTGCATGTATGCCACTGACATATGCTCTCACTCAGTTCTCTAAACTAAGACCTGTCCAAAACAGAGCTTTTAAGTTCTTTCAGTTCAACATTTAGAAGCAATGGTCAAGACAGTATTTTATAATACATTGAACATCATTGCACCAAGAGCAGGGGTTAAAGAAGCAAGTCCATTGGCACTTGCTTGTCGCTGAGCAGCAAAGCTCTTGCTTTGTTAATGAGGCTGAATCAGCACAAGCACAAAGCACAGACTCACAGTTTTGTCCCCACACCACTTGTCCCTCTCACCACTCCCTCCACCCCGAGCAGCAGGAGTGGCAAACTCAAGAAACCTTTAAAGAAAGGTTAAAAACTCCACTTGTTTGTTAGGGAATTAATAAATTTAACATTTCCGTATGGCTACAAATGAGTTACTTTTAGTTAAACTTACCCCAGACTTCAGCAGGGTCAGATTTCTAGCCAAAGCTTTGGATTCATGAGATCCAGACAGCAAACTTCACAGCTCACAGCCGCCAAAGAGCAGGTGCCCTGCCCTCCCTTCACACACACCCTCCACCACCAGCCCAGCACCTCCTGCCACCTACCTCTGACTTTCACCACCCGTCCAGCAGTTACTGCAATTCAACAGCCCCACAGACATGGAAGGCTGTCTGCAGGTTTGTACTGGGCCACACATAGTCCCGGGGTGCACAAGAGAAAGCAGCATCTCCCTTTCAGCAGTGCAAATCTACTAGATTCACGTAAGCCGCTCCAGAAGCCTGCAGTTCCACTTTTTGTCCACAAGGCGGCGCAAGTGAGCTGTCCAGGGATCGACCCCTGAGACCACCAGCTGAAAGCCCTTAGCACAACTGAAACCACCACCAGCTGAAGGCCCTTAGCACAATAACCGAAAACCACCATCAGCTGAAGGCCCTTAGCACATCTGAAACCACCACCAGCTGAAGCCCCTTAGCACAATAACCGAAAACCACCACCAGCTGAAGCCCCTTAGCACACCACACACATACATGTGCCACAAGGACCCAGTTGCTAGGGAGACTGTCACAAAAGGCAGCCCTGTAGTATACACAACCCATAAACCCACATCTGGCTCATCTGAATAAACTGGACTAAAGTATCTCTGATGGGAGCAGCCAGTACAGCCTCATTTCCAGGCACCAGGGCTGTCTCCATCACTGAGGATCTCAGTTGGGCCTCCTTTCCCATCCCCAAAACCAACACTTCTGTGGGGACTTCATTTGTGTCCACACAGCACAGAGCTGTGTGCTGGAACAACGTGGTCACCTCCCTCTGCTAACTCCTCTCCACCAGGAGGAACTGACATGTCCATTTGAGCACTGTGTAGGACTGAAAGCTTTAGAAGTCATTTTGCCTTCAGCAGCACTGTGTAAATCACTGCTGTGATTTACCAGACACACAATGTCAGCCGAGATCCGAGATTACAAGGCCATACATAAAGACACCCCCCACTCCCCCCAAAGCTTTGAGACTTATACAGAGCTGGGCAGTGACAGCAGCTTCCCAGCGATCCCCCATCAAAGTGCCAGGTGGGTCCAGCCCTGCTTTGGGGTTTGCCAGCACCCAGAGCACCCACATGCTCACCCACACATCCCACCACAGCACCTGGTCCAGAGCAGGCTCTTTCCCATTTCATCCTCCAGAGAGGTGTGTTACAAAAGTACACAATAAAATATGAAAAACCAGGACAAAAGGGAGATCCTTTAACTCACAGGTGTAATTACACCAGCCAACGGCACAACTGGGCCAGCAAATGGCTTCCCACAAGAGCCAAGAGTAAACACTAAGACATGACATAGGCAAACACCTGCCAACACCACCATGGTATCGCCCCCAGCTTCAGGGACTTCAGGCTCAGGGACCTTTCAGAGCTGAATATGCACCTCCGAAATCCAGCCCAAGGGAATGAGGCAATCTGTTTGTAACAGCTAATCTGCCATTTGTTTTCTTACAGATGTTTTTATTACTGGTTGTTTGGTTTTGGGTTTGTTTTTGGTTTTTTTTGACACAAAAGAGCTGGGATCTGGTGAATGCAGAATATGTTTACTTCACGCACTGGCCAGAACACCTGATCACTACCTGGTCCTAAGGAGGGTTGGGCCAAAACTTATAAAATCTGCCAAGAATTTTTTTTTCCGAGGAAAAAAAATAGTCTTTTATCACGTTTGTTCACTCAAACAGGCAAAAACATTTGAGTGAAATGTCTCTACTTTCATTTAGCAGCAGCAATAAGACAAGATTTCATAGACACACCAAGAGCAGGGAAGAAAAGCAGCCTTGCTGGTGTTCTGCAGGAAAAAAAAAAATCAAACTCCAAGGAGAAGCAGTGTCTCTATTATAATTTCTCAGTGATTAAAAACACTTCTGCTGACTTATTTAAAAACCTTAAGATCGTTTATGTCAGTTGCTCCACATGTGAAATGTGAAGGAGACCTGACACATGGTCTCATAGGAGTTGCTGGACGAACAGAGGGAGGATGGCAAGGAGAGCATAAGGCCAACAAAATTACACTGGGCTTTCCTCCCCTGAACATGCCCCCAAAACCTCTCTTCCTTGCTGTTAGTTCACCTTCCAGATCACTTCACTCCTGGAAGATGACAGCTTCTTCATTCTCCAAAGCACTTCAACACAGCCACGACCTGCATGACCACCTTAGCACAGACACCGACCACAGCTTCCAGAGCAACATGCTCCAAACCTCATATCCAGTCCCACCAGGAAAAGGCCAAAAGCAGATTTTCCCCACCACACCAATTTTCAAACAGACAACAGGGGAGTCATCCTAGGACACCTTCTCCTGCACATTACTCATCACTCCTATCTCTCCAAAATCCCACCAAGAATTCAGAGTGATCATCTACAAAACATAAAGATGCTTAGAGAGAGTCAGACTTTGAACTGCTTTCAATTAAAACCAACACAGACTACAAGAACATACTTCCACCCTCAAGTCAGGATTATTCCACACTAGGATCTGCTGAAGGAGAGAGGATGGCACAGTTGTGCTCCCCATTCCAACTCCTGCTCCTCTCCAGCAGATGAACTACATGGAAACAGGAAAACCTGACTTGAGCTGGCAGGACACCAACACAGCCACACCGATCTATGCTGTGAAGCACAAAAATAAGGTGCCATGGGTTAATGGCAAAGCCCAACTCATTCATAGAATGAATCCTCAGAATAGCCAGTGTTCTTGCAACTGGAGATATTTATTTTGGTAACAGGCAAGGTTCCTAAATCCTAGAAATCAGGATTCTGACAAACACCTGTAGCCTGCCAGCACACAGCAACTATGGTCAAAGGGAGGGAGGAAAAAATTGAACAATTACAAATATACACACCAAGTCTGTTGCCCAGTCAAGACATCACCTGGCAGACAAAACACATCTCAATACATTCCACAATATATCTCAAGAATCAAGTTTCTGGATTTGTTTTGTTGGGGCTTTGACTTGCTTCTATAGGTTGGTTTATTTTTAACTATTCTAACTGCAATTAGCTTCCAGGCCTGTGCAATTTAGCCACAGCTCTTATTTTAAAATGAATTGCTAATTCTCTGCAGAAAACAATCCCTTTCCTAAGGATTTGGTTTTCTTCCTTCTTTCTGGCAGGGGAAAGGAAAAGACAGCAGGAGCAGGGGAAGGGAACACTCCAGCACTAGAAACTGGGCTGCTTAAGAGCTCCATGCTGGAAAAAGTTGATGTGACAGTGTGTTAAATATTTCTGAAAGCCACAGTTCCAGTTCCAGGTAAACTCTGGCAGGCGTTAGTACTGACCTGGCAGCAGCTTCAGTCCCGAGCTGAGCATGCCAGCAGTAAAACCACATTCCTTCCTCCCAGTGCTCAAGGTAGGAGTCACCCAACCCGCACCACATTCCTACCCGGCTTACCCAAAACAACAGTGTGCACAGGGCTGCACTGCACTCGCTTCCAAAAGGGGACAGAGCTGCCCAGCAGCACTGCTTCTACTGCTGCAGTAAAACCCTCTTACTCAACACAATGAAACATTTAAGAGGAAGTAGCAGTGAAAGCACAAGATGGAAAAATGTATGGAAGTTGATGAGATTTCTCTGTTCACCAACACCAAAATTTAATTGTAATTAAACCGAGCTACTTCTGCACATTGTTATCACATCTGGGACTTTCTGTTGACTGAAGCTGTTGGATAATCCAGCCCCCACTGCTATTACAAGGCTGGAGGTTGCCAGCTTGCCCAGAAAGTCTCAGTTTATATTGAACAGTTTAATCATGCAAAGGTCTTGACCCCATCCAATCTTCAGGGACTGAGAGGCTGTCAGAAATCAGTGAGCTGCCAACAGGCTGCATCCACAGCACCATCTCTCATATGGTCTCTGGATCCTATAGCACCTGTGCACACCGCCCATATCACACCAGGGGCTGTGTTTGTGTAGAAAGGATAAGGATTATATCCCTCGGAACCCTCCACTGGCTGGAGACACAACTCCAGCCTAGAAGCTGCAGGGGTGAATTCCTTCCAACAGCATGCTAGGATGTGACACTGATCCCCTTCTCACAGGTAAGCTCGTTCGGCACTCATACCATGCCTGGGGATATTTTCCAAACAAAACACAAACCCCCTCGGAGATCTGCTAACCATGAGTCCCAGAGCAGGCTGTGCCCCAGGGCTGAGCAGCCTGCTCATCAACAGGCACGGGGCTCACAGTCCAGGCTCGCTTCCCAGGAAAATGGCCTCTGTGCAGGAGCAGAGAACCTCGGGTTTCCATTTACCATTACACAGCGCCCTCCAACGGCCAACCCTTCACACGGAGCCCAAGGAACGCTTATCCCCCCTTCCCAAGGGCAGCAACGGGAGCACTGCTCGCACTACCTGCACACCACCCTCAGAGGACAGGACAACAGCCAGGGCAGACAGAACCATCTTTGGATGGGAGCATCGCTAAAACAAACACTGCTTCGTTCCCTCAGACCCACATGTTAATACAAGCCACCTTAAATGTCTTGACATTAATTTCATAATAAAAGTAAAATTGACTTAGTGTCACTACTAGTGACCAAAACATGCTGGTAACTCATTAAAAGTAGGTATAAAATGCAGGCTTTTATAAAAATCTATTGACCTCCTGAGAACCACAGCCTATTTTGTTATTCTGCCACACAAGTGGATATGCAAGACCTGTCATTTATGAAATGCTTCCTTACCTGGACTTTTTAGTCATCATTTAAAGTTTACATGCTATTCCTAAAGCTAATACACTTAGAGTCTATAAAAACAATTCCAGAGGTTGGGGTTTTTTTCTATATAAAAAGTCAATACAAAAGTCACTATTCTGAACTGCTTATTGCTAAGACACTGTCAGTGCTGTGACCAAGGGAGGCTCACACTCAGATGGCAGAGTGAGGCTTTATGTAACTGGAATATTCAGAGCAGAAACAACAGTGCTCTCATTTAAAGGGTCTGTGTTCAGCGGTGGTGACAAAAGCTGCATCTTCCCAAGGAACTCCAGCATTTTTTCACATAAAAGCCTCCAGGTTCAGGTACGCAGTGGGCTGGGCTAGAGCTCATGGGGCCAGGGATGCACCCCGAGGCAGGCTGGCCCCCCACCCCACAGCTGAAGAGCCACAGCTGCCCACAAGGTGCTTCTGCAGCACATCAGCATCCTGGGCCTTCATCCAGCGCTATTCCAGTGCCACAGCAGCCGGTGCTCCAGTGCTGCTCCAGGAGCTGAGCTGGGAACCAGCACAATGAAGGGACATGGCTCTGGAGTCCCTCCCCAGCACAGCCCTGGCAGGGGCTCCATGGGCACAGCGTGGGCTCAGGAAACATCTCTGGCAGTGCCAGCGCAGTGCAGAAGCCAGGTGAGCCACAAGGTACAGCCTCACCACCAAGGCCACACAACAGGAAACATCACCTGAGAGATAACTGCAACCATCTACAACACTGACACTGCCCCAACAACTCAGCATTGCCATTACTCCCAAAGTGTATGGTTTGCTTCAAAGGAAAGTAGAGAAATCCAACATTGAACTCCCACATGTCACTGCTGTCACCAAGCCCGGGAATGGAGGGAAAACAGCAACCCTTTTCCTCCCCAATAAATCCTGTTGATCATGAGTGATAGCCTCTTCCTCTTGAGGCCTTTGCAGCCCCATCTCAGGGATCCATTACCATGACACTTGAGTACAGGCAAGGAGACACCCTCAAGGGAAATCATTCCAGAGCAACAAATCCATCAGGAACATATAAACACAAGGCACAAAAGCCAGCCTCCCATATGCCTCAGTCTGAAACAGTTTGCACAGACAGGCAGTTTATCCACCACGGCACCACTGTGGCAAATCCTGGCTTATTCCTTACCCTGATGCCAGATCCAGTACAGGCGAGCCTGTGCTTTACAGGAATTCATCCTGTCCACAGGAACCACTTCCATCATACCCAGAACTGGGTTTGTTCCCCTTTCCCCAAAGTGTGTTTCAGTAAAGTGAAGCACCACAGAGGCTCCTAAGGTCCTGAAATCCTTCAGGATTCATTCCTTGGGCACAAGGCTTTGCCCAGCACAGCACATAACAACTAAGATGAAAGGTTAGGCTGCAGTGACTACATGCAGAATTATTTATCTTGAGGCATATGGGATTGTATCTCACACATTGAGATATTTTCAGGAACATAAGGTCCTTCAGACAATTTCTAAGGCATGACAAAATGTCATCTCAGTAGGAAGCTTCCAATTCCAATTGATTCAATCACAAGTCAAGTCACAGAAGTTGAATCAAACTTGAAAAGAGAAGAATGCTGGAACTGCAGAGAGCAGTTTCACATATGAACCTCTTTTCCTCTAATACTTTATAATATAAAGAACCACTCTTTCTCCAAGGAACTTTTTTCTGAAGTTCCATTATTTATTCAACAAAACAAGATCCAAGGAGCTGTAAGTTTTGCTTCCATGCAAGGACACCGAGAAAGCAAAATGTTTGTGGATTTGTGTAGGCAATATCTGACTCTTGAGAAACCCAAACTGAAAATTTTCATTCACAAATATTTTCAGTTACAAAGGGCCGTAGGTTTTTATATACACTGATATTTAGGGCTTGCATGGAAGCACCTAAGCTTCCAGGAGCCTGTGTAAATATTACTTCACAGAATCGCAGAGGAGCTGAGGTTGGCACGAGCCCCTGGGGGTCACCTGGCCCAACCCCTGCTTAAACAAGAGCTGGCTGCCCAGGCCTGCATCCCGATGGTCCCAAGGATGGAGCTCCAACACCCCTCTGGGCAGCCTGGCCCTGTGCTGAGGTCTCCCCCACAGTGAAATATTGGCAGGATATTAATCCAACTTACAGCTAATTTTAACTAATTAAACACTTTACAGTTCAGGTTTATGAAGAGGCTGATCTACGAACATAACGTGGTCTGCCATGACAAACTGCAATGGTTGGCTCATCCCCTGTGACTCAGTGATCCCCAGAACCCCCAGCTGCTGAGTGTCCCAACATCTACCCGACTCCTTGGGCAAAACAGAACAGATGTCCACATGGAAGGCAGCCCTGTGAACCACAGCCATCCACAAGGAAGAGTGCAGGTCCAAACCCTGCAGACACGCTGGCACATGTGCAGCCTAGGCCTGCTCCACGCCTACCACACACATCAACTGTGCAAGCAGGAGGGAAGCCTGTGCTCTGTAGGAGAGATTGCCAGTTCTCTGGAAAGTCACACAGCAAGTCCAGCTTGCATGAAAATCACTGCATTTTCCAATCACCAAATGTGCTACGAGAGGAAGCACTGCACAAGGCCAGCTCAAAGTCCTCCAAAACCCATCCACATCAGATCTGCAAACTGCATTTCAAACCCAGGCAGGAACAAAGGAAATTAATAGGCTCAATATGTCCACATACACGATTAGGCCTCTCGGAGCTCTCTCACAGCTAATAGAGCTCTGCTTTCCAAAAAATGATGAGCCAACTCCAAGCCAATGCTAGTTGGAAGTCATTACCCACACAAGCCAGCATGCAGAGAACTGTCAACACACCTTCCTTAGCCCTCTTGAGCTTTACCTTTACTAGAGCTTCCTTACAGCCACCTTCCTGAGAGAGATCATCCTCCCCCTCCTCCAATGCTCCCCTCTGCCCACTACTAGAGACTCGATAGTGGGTCAGGCTTTCAGGGTCATGAAACTACAGACCAGCATGCTGCGACTATTGCCTGCACCCTTCTCCATGCCCCTCCCCACTCACACCCTTTTCCCTCTTTCTTCCATCCTATTTCCATTTGTGGAGTCCCACCGTAGTTTTAGATGGTCACTGCTTTTCCTGAGAAGCGTCCAGCATCATCAGATCCATGGCAAAGCAGGAAACAAAGCAGTCTCCTGTCCCTCAGGCAGTGTGGCTGTGGTCATCACTGCAGCCGTGACACGGGTCACTGCAGCGAGACCAGAGCCCTTCTTTTCCCAGCAGCTCCTATTCCAACAGCTTGGTTTTACCTCAGGAGGTGAGTGACAGACACATCTCCTTGCCCACTGCTCCACAGACCAGGTCCCCAGCACCAGGTGGGGCTGAGCATCATGGCAGGAACAGCCCCTGCTCGCCCAAGATGCCTCCACCTCCAAGCCAAGGTGAGAGCAGCCAGCAGATTTCTCCCAGTATCCATTTCTCTTTAGCATTCTATGCAAGTACCAGCATATGGTGAGGCGGGAGGCAGGGACAAAAGACATAGCGAGCACACGCACAACAGAAAAGGCAGCAGCCAAGCTCCAGCATAATGCTCTCAGCCACCTCACTGGGACCTGGCAGGATAGCTCTGGGTTTGCCTTTTCATCACAGATCACACTTGCTAATATAAGCACGGAAACACCCCCAACCAAATGTTTTGGGGTGCCCATATTGGGACAGCAAACCCCACTGCCTTTAGCAGCTCCCTAAGCCTGCGCAGACCCTCCAGTAGCCCGGGAGCAGGCAGGATCACCACAGGCCCTCTGGCAGCCCAGGACCAGGCAGGACCCTGCAGATGGCTCTGCAGTGGGCCCGGCTACCTGCAGGGTCGGGCAACACACCGGAGCTGGCCCAAAGCTGCTTGGGGACTGGTGCCAGGCACCCCTGTGCTCAAACAAAGGCTTATGAAAACAGCCCAGGGAGGAGAAGGTTTGCCTCTGCTGTTGTGCTCGCTATCTACATCACACAACACTCCTGCAACGCCCTCTCCTCTCCCCTATCTTCACACACAGGCAGAGCATTTGCAATCACTCTGCTCTCAGCTTTATAATTTAACAACAACAGAATGACCACCCACCCCCCCC
>VZTX01010010.1:1162-19287 GCA_013400915.1 Pardalotus punctatus
CTTTTCTCTCTCGTCCACAGCTTTTGCAACTCTCAGTCTCTGCTGGGACTCTCACTGGCTCACAGCTTCCTCCAGGCATCCCCCTGTTCTTCTGGCATGGGCACCTCACCATGGGCTGTGGGTGGATCTCTGCACCCCCCTGGACTCCATGGGCTGCAGGGGGACCACCTGCTCCCCCCATGGTCTTCACCACGGCCGACAGAGTGTTTTCAGCTCCGGCGCCTGGAGCACCTCCTCCCCCACCTTCTCCACTGACCTTGGTGTCTCCATGTTGTTTTCCCTCACATATTTTTTCCTCCTCCTCCTCCTCTGGCTACAAAGAAGTGCGTGCCCCCATTGTTTTGATTTCTTCTTAAATATGTTTTCACAGAGGCGTAACTAACAACTCTACTTGGCCCAGGTTTGGCCAGCAGCATGTCCATCATTTTCAGAGCCAACAGAGAGTGGCTCTGCTGGACAAGGTGAAAAACATCCAGAACCTTCGCACAGGACACACAGGAGCCATCTTTGTGCCCCTCCCTACCCACTAGCAAAAACTGGGCCAAGTAAAACCACCACAGCCAGTAATAATAATAATGATAGTAATAATAATAATAATAGTAATAATAATAATAGAAATAAAATCTTACCAAAACTAACACTGTCTAGTCATCCAGACAACCTGAAAGAAAATCGTATTTGCAGAGTTTTTGTAAGGTCTATGAGATGAGTATTTAGTGAAAAGATAAGCTTCAAACTAGGAAGTCATTCCTGTCTCTGGGAGATTTCCAAAGACTTATGGATCTAGTAGAAACAACTCAACTCATCAAAAAGCTTTTGAAACATATCAAGAAAGTTAATCACGCTATAGCTTCAGTGCCTTCCTTCACGCAAATATTACATTTAAGCTCCAGCATGAATTATTAAACCTCTGTATAATGGTTGTGATTAATCTTCTACCAGCTAATCACTCTCAAGCCATACCTCCTCACAGCATGTATTATTTTAAGAATGGCTTTTCTTTGCATCCTATCCCATCACTAATATCTATATACCAAATAACCTCCCAACTTTTAGAACTTAGTGTAAATGTTAGTCTGTTTTCTTAATGAAACCAGGTATTTTCCTCCAAAGCATAAGCTGTGCTTCAGCAATTTCAGCTTGTAGCTCTTGGTGCAAAAAGCAGTGCTAAAACCAGCCATGTAAAGGACACAGTGGTTGGTGGCAGTGGCTGGACAACAGTGCAGTAACTGTGTCAAGTCCTTCAAACTGAAGATGCTAACAATTTAACAAACTTTTACCCTCCAAGTCTAAGGCTGACTGAACTTTTCTTTTGTTCCCTACTGCATTTAATTCCCATTTTGCTTTTCCCAGGTCTAGGCACAATGAGTGAGTTATCTTACTGCTCCCTCATGATATTATGTGGCCGCAGAGACGTCTCATGACTCTTCTCTGACATCTAGCACAGTTCCCTCTCATTATGATCCCAGTCTAATTTTGCAGAGGAGACAGCTCACTCATCAAAATCTGGAAAACCAAAGACTTTTATGCCCAGTAGGGATGCTCAGAGCCTTGCATCAGTGGCTATGAGAACCTGTAGCTGCAGTAAGACACTTAGCCTCAAAATCTGGTGAGAGTTGAATGCGCTACACTTGATAGAAACTTTGCACAGCAGAGACAGAGCCATCACCCAGGAGGTGATGTGTTTTGATCTATGAAGTAGAGAGCAAAGCACGTTGTTTTCTTTTGCTCTATGAATATTGTTTTGCACTATGAACATATTTCAAATTACTTCAAGGAAACCATGGATCAGTCCTTGACTCCCAGCTTATGGACATTTATATTTTCAATGGGGTTAGGTTTTCAGTGTGTCTGACATACAGATTTGGGATTTTTTGTTCTTTTTGTTTTAAATAGGTGGTTTCTATTAAAATATTTTTGTTGAAGTTTTTATATATAGTGTTTTTATTGTACAGAAACACACCATGTTCCAGAGGAAAAACATTTTATATGTTCAGGCTAATTAGCAATACTTATTATTATTATTTCAAAAGGTTTGATTGACTTATTTGTAAGCTAAAGGCACAAATGTATTATGTACCCAGTTTTCTGTTACCTTTAGATTAGGAAACAGAATAACAGTGAACTGGATCCTGAAAAGTCAGCCCTACTATTAGTATCCCTAAATTGCAGCATTTATGCAAAAAAAGTGTAATTATGTATAAATAAATAAAATCTGTGGTGAAATGGATTATATCAATAACATTATAATAACAACCTTTAAAACTTGAAAACAGAGGGCACATCCCTTGTTACTGGAAGGTCTTAGGAGTTTAGAGAGGCAAGTGATAGTGGGTCAGGGAAGAGAAAGGAAGGAGAAACATTCACTATGTTTCTCAGTGAGGAAATGAGGCAGAGAGGGATGAAATGCCTTGGAATGGGCAATGGTGGAACAGTAAAGCATTGATTCCAAGTCTTTCAGGCTGTTTTGGCAAATGACCTGGCTCAGGCCTACTTCATGAATTCTGCTTTGTGAATTTGGATTGCATTTCATGCTCATTCATGACAAAGGATGCTGAGTGCTGGGAAAGAGGGAAAGAACTTTTGGTTTGATATATTGGAAGGCCTTATAAATGTGGTCTCTGCAGCCAAAGAGGAAAGAAGTTTTCTTAGAATTGTAGAGCTGTCATAGAATAAATATGCTGAGTGGAAAAGGACTCATAAAATCATCAAAGCCCAACTCCTGGCCCTGCACAGCACCATCCCCAAGGATCACACCATGTGCCCAAGTATGTTGTTCAAACACTTTTTGAACTCTGTCAGGTTTGGTGTGTGACCTGAGGACCTGTTTTTGAGATGGACACAACACATAAATATTCACCACAACAGCTTCTGGTCAAAGATAGGAACTTTACTTTACAAGACCTCTTTTATACTGTTTTCTAACATTCATGTCACACATCCATTGGCTCTCAAATCAGCACCCCACAATGCCATTGGCTACCTATAGTTAGAACAACACCTTGCAATAACACCAGCTGCAAACACTTTTAATATCTTGTTTTAGAATTCCTGCTTGTTTTGAACTTGTTTATAGCTAGAATCTATGCCTGAGAACTGAGGCAAACTAACAGTTCTGCAAGCTAGTAGATCCCAAAGCTAGCAGTTCCCACAGGGACCCTGTTCCAGTGCCCAACCACCCTCTGGGTGAAAAACTTTTTTCTGGTGTCCAGCCTAAACTTCCCCCAACTCAGCTTCAGGCCATTTCCCTCAGTCCTGTCACTGGTCATGAGAGTGAAGAAATCAGTGTCTGCCTCTCCTCTTCCCCTCACAAGGAAGTTGCAGACTGCAATGAGGTTCTTCCCTCAGTCTCCTCCAGGCTGAGCAGACCAAGTGACCTCAGCCACTCCCCCTACAGCTTTCCCTCTAGATGATCCTTCTTTATCCTCATGGCCCTCCTTTGGACACTTTCTAATAGCTTAATGTGGTTCCTCTGTTGTGGACTTGAGGTGAGGCCGCCCCATTGCAGAGCAGAGCAGGACAATACCCTCCCTTTCCCAGCTGGTGATGCTGGGCCTGGTGCACCCCAGTCAGTCATGAAAAGGCAGGGCCTTCTCTACAAAGGATGCTCATGCTGTTTGCATACAACTGCTGCAGTGATTGTGTTATCAATCATACTTAACACTAACACTTAATTTGGTGACTCTTGAGAAATCTGTGACTTCATTGAAAACTAAACCTAGACCCAAATACGGAAAACCAATCCTGAGTGAACTCAGTAGAAGAAAATGCCAGCTTTTTTGCCTTTTCTTTGTTCATTTTCCTTAAGAACCAAATCCTCAAGTGTCTCTGCAGGCAGAGATGATTAGTATTCTTTTCATAGGATGAATGGAGTCTAACAGACAAAGAATTAGGCTTCACAAAGTTTGACAGCAGCTTTTTTGCTTCTCCTCCTAAAAAGACAAAATTAGTTCGTAAGTTCTGCTTAAATCAAATGATCATCTAAAATTGTGTTTTATTAGCTCAATTCATCAAAAAATGTATGTTGTGGGGGATTTATGGACACACACTTGTGACAGTTAAACTTGACTGGAAAATAGCTGCCATACTTGTCTCATCACAGCATGGCATGGCTCTAATTTTATCTTAGAAACAGATATCAGTAAAAACACTGCACAGTAATCTAAAGCACCAACATGGTGAATAAGTCTCCCTGTACATTTTCACTTTGTTAACTTATCAATAAAAATACAGAGTGCTTGAAATGTATGTTTGTTTTTTTTTTTTTACTTATATTTGCTGTATTTTAGTTTTGGGGTGCAAATTCTGGAGTACAAATCCTATTCATATATTCTATTCAAA
Organism: Pardalotus punctatus; assembly: GCA_013400915.1. Taxonomy (NCBI): domain Eukaryota; kingdom Metazoa; phylum Chordata; class Aves; order Passeriformes; family Pardalotidae; genus Pardalotus; species Pardalotus punctatus. The sequence goes on from VZTX01010010.1 coordinate 5,504, forward strand.
TCCAAGAAAATGGCAATTCCCCTGAGCAATCTCAGTTAGTTGTTTTCCCAAACACAAGCTGAAAACTTCATATGAATAATTTTTTTGTTTGTTTGTTTTGTTTTGTGATATCATCTATATTGTGAGAGCATTGCTCTCCATTCTGTGATGATGCTTTAGAGTCATTCTGAGAAATAAAAATGAAGGCAAGTGGGGAAAAAAAAGGTGAACAAAAACTTTGAACATGAAAGACAGAACTGACTTTATGTAAAAGTTTACATCAGCTCTTAATTTACCTTTTGGTGATCCATGCTATTGACATTAATATTCTTGCACTGAAGTTATCATAAGTAGCTCGCCGCAGTATGTCTGTACCCTGTTGAATCAGAAGTACAGAGTAGACCCACCACAGACCAACCTACCAAAAAAAGCTAACAAACTGAAATGAATATAGGGAAAAATAAGTAACTGCTAGCAAGACTACCTTACCAGCAAGTTGTAGGAAAAATGGACCAGGCAGAAGGTTTAACAGGAAATAGTAAGAAAGGAATAAAGGACTAGCAGTAGGCACTGAGGGCAATGACTGAGACATTCCAGTGGATCTCCTCTGGGATGAATTTCTACAACTGAAGAGTCTTATACAAGAAATATCTGCCTTGGGGCTACCTCCGAATGAACCCAAGGATGACAAGCATGTTGGCCCCAGCTGACCAGAAATGCTGCCTGTAGTTCAAAAGTGGCATCAAATAAAAACTCTGAGAGCCTTTGGCTAGAAAGATCTTCCAGCTTAATATTTGGCTTTCAAAACTTTGGTGCCTTTCTTCTCTGCTTTCAAGGGATTTCTCTTGCTGCACTTGAAGACCTTGCTCCCGCTGAATTCAATGGTAAAATTTTACAGGCTCTATTGGTCATGGGATCCATATGGCAATTTTTCTGTCTCTGACACGCAATTCAAATCCTCTTCAATAAAATAGTATCTGCACTCATTAGTAAACCTACTTAAGGAAGGCACTTGCAGAGGAAAATATCACATTTCTGAGGGTAGCAGAATTAGTTTTAAATCAACCTCCTAATTTCAAAATGCTTTTGGTCTTTTTTCTTCTTCTCTTTAAAGATTTGATGGCATGAATCCATATTCTGGAAGATGGGAGAAGGCAAGTCCTCATTTTTGTATATTTGCTCTTATGCCTCTCTTTATGTTCTTATGTGCTTCTCTTTTCTTGAAATCATTTCAGTTTCCTATCCACTCAGGCCTGGCTGTGTGTATCACAGCATTGTCATTCCTCATTCTTCTTTTAAAGGGTAACAACTTTTGCAAACACGTTGCTGGGGTTTTCTCTTTGTTATCCTGGTAGAAATCTCTGAAGGTACTTAGTCCCAGAGACAAATACTGGGGAGTCTAACTCCACTTTTACACTGAAAGCTGTTGAAATCAAATGTGAATTAGATGTTTGCAATCTTTTTTTCAGATCAGGTCCTTATCTCAAATGAAAAATTAGGCTTTTTATTGACATACTGACTGGCATGCTTCACATCAGCTGTTGAAAAAAAATTCATGTGTCTGGTGGGAAAGGAGGGTAAGGGATGATTAAGATGTTATTGGCATAGTTCCAGGCAAGGTATGGTCACAATCCTTCAGAGGGGAACCAAACAGAAGAAAACAGTGTATAGTCAGATGTCTTTTCTGCTTACCAGGTAAAGCCTCTTTCAGCTAGGAAATACCCATGTGGTCCTGGGAGACATTCAAGAGTGGGGGAAGAAAGTCATTCTCAGTGCTCTTGCTTCTTTAATCCAGATATCATGCTTTGAATTTGGATCATCAGGGAGGAGTAAAGGGACAGGGAAGCCAACTCTCCAATCCCCAACATGCTACCTGGTTCTGGGCAAGTGAAAGGAAGGTGTGCCTGCTGCATCAGACCACAGTTATCCTCCTTTTTCCTCACCTGCAGGCCTCTGGGGCTCTGAACCTCAGAACAGGTTTGCTTTTTGGCTAATCATGAGCTTCAATACTCTCTCTGTTAAGTTCCAGTTTTCCAGCTCTGTGCAATGCAGTATTCTCAGGAAATTAAGCCTGACTCTATTATAGTAGGGTTTTCTAAATATGGCAGTATTTAGTAAAATTTAGTATTTTTTTACTAAGAATCACAGCAAAGCATGACTTAGTACCATCTATAAAGAGAAATCCAGATAGCCTTTGTGAGCAAATGACAACTCTGTTGCCTTTGGAGCACTGTGTCCACCTCCTAAAGCCTCATATTTGTACACAGTGATTTTCATAAAACATGTATTTCTCCTGTTACTTTTCTGCATAATTAGGTTACAGCCTCTGTGTTGTTTATACATGGTGGTGGTTGCTTATGCAATAAGGTGCAGTCAAACACAAGCAAGGCTGCCAGAGCTGATCGCTCAATGAAGAGAGTGAAAGCGAAGTTTGTGGGCTACATGCTTCCCATCCACCCAGACAGCGAGGCAAACTGATGGAGCCAGAGTTTGGCCCCTCTATATTTAGCTCCAGGGTAGCCATGCTAACTGCACCACAACTGATAGGTGGGATTGCATCAGTCTAGCCTTCTCCATATGGCTTCTTCCATCATCCATGTTTGTAAGAACTCTGAAGTAGGTAAATAGGAAAACCAGCAATATACTCTCATCCAGAGAGATGTGTGGACATCAGTTGTGATGTTGCTCCTCCAAGGGATATATTGCCTGTTCACAAACATGGTGACTGGTCCAGGCTAGTTTTCTGCCCAGCTCTCTTTTGGATGCTAAAGTGCATATGTCAAGGAGACACTAAGTACAGCAGGGTGATTGTACAGCTGGGAGCAGCCCTTGCTGCAGGAGCCTATCAGAAGTCTTTGCAACACCCATGAAGGCCAGGGTCTCCTACTGTGGGCAGATCTTAATGTGAGGTTTGCAAAGAGAAAGAGGGTTTCTCACTTTTCTGCCAATCCAGGTAACTGCAAGTGGAGCTCTCTGGGGAGCAACGGGGCTGCTCCTGCTGCTTCAGTCCTAAGTGACATTACCCACATGAACAAATTAAAAAGTAGTAAGTTCAATGACTTTGACACAATCTATGGATTCAAAAGTAAGTAACAAGAATAATTAGCTTTAAAAGGGAAATCAGGTGATTTGTAAGGAAAAAGTGGAGAAAAGATTCAGCATAACTTATACAACTGATTATTTTAAATAGATAAACTTACACATGTCTAACCAAGATACCTTACTGGCAATCAAGCACATCACAGCTTGTTCTCTGTCCCTGTCTGTGTGGCTTTAGATCATGTTTGTAACTCCATGGTTTTAGAAAAGCACCTAAGCATTTCCTGAAATCAGTCATGTGTTGAAAAAATACGAACTGGACCTGGAGCTGAAGTAACTGATGTATAGGTTCATTAATAAAATAATTTAACATTGAGATTTTTGATCCAGTCATTACCTTAATTTTACATGGTTACCATGGCTGACATGATTTTAATATCTGAACTGCATATTCAGGCAGAGAATTTGCCTGCCTGTCATACTACTTTTTTATCTGTGATGGACGTATGGATGTATCCCTGTTGTGGACCAGCATTAATCCACCTCTAAGTCATCCACCTCTAAGCTTCTGCAAAAGTTCTCCTTCATGGCTTTTTTTGCCATACAAGAAATCCTCTCAAGTTTTGTCACAGTAGTCCTGCCAGATTCCTCTTTGTAAGATGAAAATATCTAGAAGCACAAGCACAAAACAAATAAAAAATAAAAAAATAAAATAATAATAACAAAAAAAAAGAGATCCAGAATCTCTTTTTCTAACAAAATCCTGTCTGTTTTTACATCCAGCATTTCTGACCAAGGTAAAACCCCTAATTTTGCCTGAGATGATGAAATTTTGTGCAACTCATCTGCCAGGTTCACCAGGACCCTTATTTCCTTTATTCTGCTCAAAATGTGTTTCAGATTTGACACATCTGTGTCTCTCCTCCATTCCTGTTTGCTATCTGCAGCCACTGTAGGATCTTCAAAAACTAACAGTAAAACATTACAGAAAAACAGTATTTCATCCAATTTTCATCTCTCATTCCATTTCAATTTTTTACATATTTTTATTTTCATAAAATGTGGCATTTTGGAAATTTCTGCCTCAGTAGTTTCATTGGGTTTTTTTTTTTCCATATTTGCCTTCATTTAAACCAGTGTGTAGATTCTATGCAGGATGATTATGGCCTCAGAAATATTCATAGTAAATTTTCCTGAAATTACTGGAAGTTGTGGAAGAGGCAAAATATTATTATTTCTTCTTCTTCTCCTTCTTCTCCTTCTTCTCCTCCTTCTTCTTCTCCTTCTTCTCCTTCTTCTCCTCCTTCTTCTTCTTCTTCTTCTTCTTCTTCTTCTTCTTCTTCTTCTTCTTCTATGATCCTTAGGGCAGTAATCATTTTTTTAAAATGTGCAACCAATAACAGTGACAATATCAGACGGAAAATGAAGCAATTGCCAGATATTTTCCACCTCAGTTAATAATCCCCCTGCTCTCTGTCACAGTGAAGCTTGCACTAACAGCAGCCAGGTTGTTTTTTTTTTTCTGCTGGAAATTTATATGTTGTGTTCCTTAAAAAAATAAAATACATTTAAAAAAAAAAAAAAAAAGAAGCAAAGAAAAAAAAGGAAACAAAAAGAATTCATGGGCAACTCAGTTTTCCCATTTTTAATTTTTAATCCTTAAATTGAAAGGATTAAATTGAAAGGCCAATAGTGGTTGAGTGATTGCATAATATAAGCCCAGCCTGGGAAAAGAACAGAAGAGGAAAATCATTTGCCATTGGACCTTCTCTCACTACTCAGTATGGTGACACTAAGTGAAATTTAACATACTGAAAGATGACCAGCCTGATAATTCAAGACTTGAATAGGTGTGTTACTTGTTAGGTGAAACTGTGGGTATTTCATGGTGTTTTACAGGACTATTTTACATACAAAATAATGAGATATATGCAAAACCTAAATCCCATGACAAAGTTTCTGACTCACTGAGTTTTACAATGTTTCCTGTTAAGAAATGCTGCTTCTGTGCATGTCAAGACTGCTTTCAGTGGTTTTGTTCAATGTGCTTTTAGAGGCTTCAAAAATAGCGTCCCTTTTTTTACCCCTTCCCTTTCTTCATACTGTTTTTTCTTCTATTGGTATGATACTTATCTACTTTTCAAAAAAACATGTAATAACCTATATTATTCATTCAGTTTGTCAATGGTATCAGACACACACTTTATCAATGATTGATCCAATTTGACATTAATCATATGGTATGTTAATAAAAATTATATGTTAATAAAAATTATTTTTCACAGGCTGGTGCAAAAGAGCCCTTTATTCCTTTTTTTTACAGACATTAGAGGGAAAAGCACTGTAAGGCTCAGATAAAAATTTTTACAAGGCTTTGGTTCTCTAATGGCTTTTCTTCGTTAGTGCTGACTTTTCTGATTTCGTTGGATTTTGTGGGTTTAGCGTTCATTTCTTTCTTTCTGTCTATTTGATGCATTTATTTCTCATGAAAAATGATGGATTAAGTGCTCCATTACATCTATCTACTACTGTTCCCAGTGACTCCGCACGAAAATATAGAAATCTAACTTTGGATATGCTATATCCAGGTGTAAGCCCTTTTCCCTCATTGTTTGGGTTTTTTTTTCCCCAATGCAAGCAGTAAGAAGGTCCCTCTTCAGGTCTCAAAAAGACCATAGCTTCCTATGGGCAATTTTTAGCAGGCAACAGACAAATGATTTTTTTAATGTACACTGGCACAGATCTGCTCAAGACAGTTGGATTCTTTACATTTCTGATTTTTCTGATAGAGAAAACTGAGAGAGAAAGATTCTACTTCATTTCACCCCATTGGCTGCAACAAAGAACGTGGCATTACAAGTACTGCTGGCCACATCCAAATTCAAAATGCATTTCTACAATTACTAGAGATATTTTCATCAAAATACCCTTCTGGCCTACTAAGGCAAAAAGTCCTTTGCTGTCCCCAGATCCTTGGGCCTCTAGTGTGTAGATTTTGAATGCTTGTGGTGTGTTTTTTGTTTTTTTTTTACTTATGCCAGTGCTGAGTGCAAGCATGAAAGTAATTGACTATGCTTAGTTACCTCAGGGAATGTTAGAACTCTTCACTCATGCAAGTTCCCAGATAAGAAATGCATCCTTTCTGTTTGAAAGGTTTTGATGACACAGATTGGTCTATCCAGAATTTTGTGAAAAGGTCACAGATACTGTGAAAATAGGTCCAAGATGCAGGCAAGATAATATTCAGTTTAAGTTAAAGTCCATACCAGAAGGAAAATTTAGAAAGTATTGTACTTTTTGTATAAAGTACATACTGTAAAAGAGATGGAAGCTATGAATGATGGAAAAAAAATTACCGATGTAACAGCATGCAAGCTAAAGAAATATGGGTTGCCATTCTCATAGCCAACCACACAACTTTCCCAGTACTCAAATAACTTTGAGATTGCAGCTGAGAGTACACTAGGTATTTTATCTGCCTGCTTGCCAAAGTTCAAATCACTCAGTAGTCTGGCTTAGTCCATGGCATTGTAATAGCTGATGGTAATTCTCTGTTGCCTCTGGGTAAGTCTGTCTACAAGGCTTCAACATGGATTCATCAAATACAAAATCAGCTTGGGACTTCAATGCTCTGTTGTAGGTTATCTGACACAGATGAAACTTATACAAAAGAAAATCTTTTGCTCTTTCATTTTCATACATTAAGGTAAGCAGCAGGAAACTGTCAAAGAAAATAAAGAAGGCAAAGCAAGGTACTTAAGTTAGTTTCATTTCAAAGTGGTTCATGGGTGGTACTGTATAAATTTATGTTGGTGAATAAGATTTGTATATGCCTCTCATGTATCATTTTGAAAAAAATACTTTTAATCTTAGAACATTTGTATTTATCTTTTATTAAGAAAATGTGACACCATGAGTAACCTATTGAGGACTAGAGAACAACTATGGTCAAAGCCCTAGGACTGTTGAAAACAGGGACTGTGTGTATGAAATATCACAATTGCAAACTGTAAAAGAATGCTTCTTGCTTCCTTTATCAATTCAAAATATAGATATTTATGCTTAAACTCAATCTCATTATTGATATTATTATTATCAGTCTTACTATTATTATTTACTTATTTTTACAGACCCAAAACTTGTTAGGTACATTCCATGTTGATGAAATGCACATTATCTGACCTAGATATCATTCTATTTTTCTTCTCTGTTATTATTTTCCAAATTATTCCATGAGCCACAGTCTCTAGACAGTGTATGCCATTAGCTAAAACTTAAATTGTCAATATGGAATTAAGATTTCATCCAGGAAGAAAAAAAATATGAGGAATGGTTGAGTAAGAAACTGTTTGTCTCCTTGCAGGCACCTTAATTACTAGCAGTTAGATGAAAGAACAAAGAACTCAAAACTAGATTCTAATGTTTAATCACTTGTTATACACAACATGAATTATTTAAACTGAATTTTAAAAAGTATTAGTGTTTAGCTGTGAGGTGGATTCTCACCCAACTCAACTGAATAAAAAACAAATTTGGCTACAGGTGCTGGTCCTAACAGCAAAAAAACCAAATCAACAAAGGAAGGTGAGGAAATGATGGACAGTTGATTCTGCTGTCTGAAGCACCGTTAAGAAACCTGGTGTGTCTCAAAATGATACAAAATTTGTGGACTGCTGCAATTCTCTGCCCATCAGTCCCTAGTGGCACTTGTCATTCAAACTGCACCCTGCTAACAGAACACTAGCAACTACTGTATTCTTCAGTGGCATGACCAGACAGAGACCCTTACCTGAAACTCACAACACAGACACAGTTCAACCCAAGGGGCACAGAGAAACTAAACTCTGCAAATTATTTTTGACTGTGAGAAAATACTGAAACACAGGGTGCATACCTCCTCCGCAGACTTGCCACAAGGACCTATTTTTTATGATCTATAGGATCTAACACATCATTTCTTGGGGTTTTTTTTCTTCTATTAGGTATTTGGGGGTTTTGTTCTATTTTGGGTTTTTTTCTGTGCATCATCAACATGGTTTGTGACATTTAAATACTGATCATTATTTGTGTTATTTGTACGCAACATGTTTTGAAGATACCACAGTTTCAACATGTACACTCAATATTGTAATCTATATGCTGAGTTACTACTTCTAAAATATTGCTATTAACTTTTGCACTACTTTGGAATTGACATTGCATTATGAAAAAATATCTAGCAAGCTTAAACTAATATATCCTAGGAGACAAAAAAATCAACTATTTTATGGCAAGTAGTAGCTCGGAAGACAAAAACAGTAATAAAATGACATCGTAGTAACTTGGTCTCTAATCTATGACTTCTATAAGGGTTTTCAGACTTACAGCCCAGCTACATCTCTTACAGGCAATGATAAGAGCATTGCACCTTAGCATCTTTGCTATAATAATCTTATCTCATTCACAGATGTCACAATGACCTGTCCAGTGGCTGGGTGTTGAAGAGATGCCTGTGCAATTCTTGCACCTGCTGAGCCCCCCTAGCCCTATTTTACTTGAGACAGCCTTCAAATTAAAGAAGCACAAGTCCTGTCTTAAAAGTTGAGGAGATGCACAGCACTCTAATCCCTGCTAGAGAAAATTCCAATCTCCCTCCCTTGTAGTAGCTGCATGGAATATGTAGGGGACAGAAGAGCATCCACAAAAAAGGTACACAAGACCCACTTCACTGTTTTGGATCCTCTGCACACACATCCTCTCCTCATGCAATACAGGCCAATACAAGCAGACATTTTCAGTCTCTTCCCTACTGAAGGGTTGTAAAAACCATAGAAATAATGGCAGGTGTTTGTCAGTAGTGGGATGACCCCTTACTGTATGGCAGAACAGATGCAAAACTCACATGTCTATTAGCTATAGAGATTTTCTACATCCCACACTATTTCTTTGTGGTGACAGGAAATAAGACATTGTACAAGAAGATTTTCATCAATAGATCTGAGGATTCCAACGGAAAGACCCTTTTGAGCCTAACTTAGTTCCATTATATGGCTTCTACCATGTCATCGGTATTTGAGTCAGTTTTTTTAGCAGTACGAGATAATATGCATGCACAGGGACAATATGTTAAAATAACTGAATATAGTCCACAATAATGCCACATTATGATATAAAACTAATCTAAGGCAATATACCATTAGTGTGTTCTTAGATACTCACCAAAAAAAACATTATTTAAAAGAGTGAGATGGGAAATAAATATTGTCAAACATTTATGTCAAATATTTAGAGGAAAACCTCTTCTTGATGTATATGTTTTCTTTTCACTAGACCTTTAAAAACAGAAACCACAGAATTTGTAGTCTGTCTGAATGCAGAAGATTTGTTAGTTAATATAAATATGAAGGGGTTCTTATTACTGTGTTTACTATTGCATTTAATTTTTTAAGGAAGTCAGCTTTTTAGCAGGTCAGATCTCAGAAAAGGCAAATATTTTTGCCCACAATTTCTCTGTTTTCTATAGCAATTGCAGTGGTGGTGGAATAGCAATTTTGCAAGAATTTCCCTATGGCTCAGTTTGCAGTCTCATACACAGTCTCATAGCTCAGAGTGGGTTTTTTGGTCGACCTGTAAAGTCTGCTTCAAGATGTTGGTCTTGAAGGACAGTGTAGACATGATGAAGAATTTTCTTTTAGGAAAGGCAGTAGTTCACCATGCATTGATATAACATAGCCAAATCATTTTCATTATATACATTACTTTTAAGTTATAGCCTTTCAATCATTAAGTATATACAGATATTCTCTTTCCACTCTTCAATTATGTGTAGCAGTATTTCTAAAAATTGTTGTGGTAGAAGTTTATTCTGTTTGTAGTTGTCTAGACCAAGAGGAAAGAAAACATAAATTCTACTGACTTTATAGGGGTTGGATTCAAATTGGTGGTGTACTTGCAGCTAAATTGATCGCATAGGACAGAAATATTCTACCAGAGGACTTAGCAATTGTTGTGTTCATACAGATGTCAAAACCATATTAAGGCAGGTGCCTTTGACCAGATGTCACAAGTATCTCTTTATTAATATGTTATATTATGTCATCTATTCTCCAAAAAATGAAACTTGGTTTAGAGCTAAATTATTTCTAAAAGTTTTATTGGCATAATAAAGGCAGTTTATCACATAATTCTGTAATTCATTATATGCACAACACTGTTTGAATATATATTTTCTTGCCAAACCCTTGCATACTTGCCAAAGTTTTACAGTTAATTGGATATTTGGCTTTATTCATTGGTTTCAATAAAGCTACCCCAAAGATGAAATTCACCTAATGTTTATGAAATGCTAAATAAAGAACTAAGTAAAATGTCTCCAAATTAAGGGGATGTCTTGTGGGCTAGGGTCTACTATTGATTAAACAGAAGATATCAAACCCACTTTTGTATTATGAATCTGACTCAGTTTAGAACCAGGGTTTGAGAAGCATTGCTTGACTTTCGGTGAGCTGCATCCATTTTATTTTAATTTTCCAAACCAGAACACCTAACTTTTTAATTTTTCTTTTCATAATTCCACATTTTTTAAATGTAATTTTAAAATCCATTTAAAATAGTAAAACGTCTGGAAAACTTTAGAGCTGAAGACTTGAAATGGAACGATGCGAACTGGTTGTTTTTCAAAAAAGCTGAATTAGAAAAGCTGATTCTCTTTCCAGAGTGGGCATAATGTCACTTGAGAAGAGCTTTGGAATAAGGAAATAAAATAGCAAAGGGCAAGAAAAGAAAAATTAAAAGTCTTTGTATAACAACCATTTCTTACTTTAAATGCAAAGCATATTCTTTTGAACTGATTATTGTGTTGAGTGTTAAGTGAAAACCAAAATTATATGAAGGGAAAGAAAGTAAAGACTTTGACTCCCTGATGAATTTTTTTAATTCTTGTGGATAGTTTGATGCCCTGTCTTTCTCCTTATAAATAAACTATAGCAGTTCTAAGACATATGTTGAGTCATGATTTATTTAATTTGGAATAGCCAGAAAAAAGATGGACCCTGTCAATATTACACAATATATTGTAATTTTATTGTAAAAATAAACTATAGCCAGCATAATACTTCTATCTGCTTATGCTGGGCAGATAGACATGTTTACATATTTCTACAAAGGTGGCTTTTCTGTATATGACACTTTTTTCAGCAGCTCAGGTGGGAACATGCAATATGTTGCTTTGAGCTGCTAACATTGCTATGATGGCTCCCAGAAAGGAAAGATGGTCAAGGCAGATCTGATCTCCTTTGTTAGTTGTTTTCTGGCTTTTGGTTGGTTGTTTTTTCTTGTCCCATGGTATCTTTTCTTTTTAAATCATAAGGATGTTGGCAGTAAAAGGAAAAACTTTCTTCATTTCAACATGGTCAAATTGCAGTGTAGGTGTCAGCAGCTTCGGGGGCAGTGCAGAGTGAGCCATGTGTTTTGTATGACAAAGATGACTCAGGAACATAGGTTCTATTTTTTTTTAATTTATTTTTTTCTTTTTACAATTAGATGATATTTACCTACCGATTCTACTACCCACTCATTCTATTTTTCATTTGTATATGGGTGTCCTTCCTTTCATATTTTCTGTATCTTTCCTGGCTGGTTGAAAATATTCTCTGATACCTTTAGTCAACTGGAGCTTGAAGATTTCTAGGAGTGTGTCAGAAAACAAATCCTGAAAGGAAGGAGTGTACATAACTCCTGTGGACAGAGAGATGGAAGTGAGGACTAAAGGTCAAGAAGAAGTTTTGACTCCAACACATCTAGCAATGCTGCTCAACCCAAGTTAACTCAAGTTAAGCTATCCTACTCAAAGCCTCCAAGGCTCCACATATGTGATCCTCCAGCCCCCAACTCTGAACAGCCGCACAGTTATGCAGCTGAACCAGTTCCACCATGTCTCTCCACACAGCTGCACAAACAGCCCCAGGGGAGGCAATGGCATGGGTAAGCATGGGATGGTGGTCCAGATCAGCAGCAGAAACACATATGTATATTTAGGAGGCAGGGTTGTTGATGCAACATGCAACTAATGTCCAAGCAGCAAGAAGATGCCCGTTCTGAGGAAATCTACACAAAATTTTGCAGCATGGAAGCAGAAGGTCTTTTCTGTAAATCAGTAACAAGAGGTTGGGATGTGAGGGTTTTCCTCACTAGCAGGAGAGAAGTAGAGACAGAGAGACTCCAGCTGTTCACTTTTTCTGTGTTATTCACAGTATGTCTATAAACTTTACCATTATTGAACTACCACTTTGGCAGGGGACAGCTCTGCTTTAGTTATCCAGTATGCACTGATTCTCCTCTTTTCATGTTTCTCTTGGGTTTTTTCCACACTTCATCATGGCACAATATTAGCTCCTTATCCCACCACCTCCAGTGCTTCATATGTCTATTACACAGTTTTACCAAAAACAATGCACTTCTTCAACAGGGTGGCAGTTTTATGGAGTCTTGGATTATGCAAAGTGTATAACCCCAGCAAGACAAGCATCCTTACTTGTATACCATGTACCACTGAACACCACCAAAGACTTCTTCATGGACAGGGCTCTTTTCCCAACAGTTTACTAGGGAAAAATATCATTAAGATTCATGGAACTAAGTCTGGTTTTCTCTAGGGAGAATATGACTTACCAACAGATAGCTCATAGGAATGATCTCAGCTCCAGGGCCAAAGTGGTGGCTTCAGGGTGTGTCTGGAGCTATATTATTCTTCCTCCTCCTTCCCTGCAGAGCAGATAGAGGCGCAAACAGAGTGTGTTTGTGGATTTGCCCCTAAAAGCATCTAGCTCCTCAGTGATTGACAGTGATAGCACACATACTTTGAAAGCTCTAATGTTGATGATTAAGCCTTAATAAAAGCAAATAAGGTGGCGTCTGTGTGTACCCCAGTCAGCCAAGCAGATATCTACCTGGCATCTTGCAAATTAATCTGGGTGTTTATGCTGTAGATCATGATGAACGGGTTGCTATAGCAACCAACATTTCTTCCTTTTTTTTTTTTCTGCTAATTATCATAACATCACCACCAGCTACTAAATCTGAATTCCTAACGAACGAATGTGGAAGGCAGTTTCTTGATATATCTCTCATTCTACATCAGCAGAATGAGATAATTAAGAATTAGTGGATATTGATTATTTAGGGTTTATTGGAGCCTGTCATTCCAATACACATATGCTTGTGCACCCAGAGGATCTGCCTGATTTTGCTAGGTTTGTTCTGCCAATCTGCTCCAATTATTGGCAAAATAGAGCTAGGGGAGTGCACTTTCTGTCAGATACTCAATGTACTGCTTCCACAGGCTTCAAGCCTTTGCCAATATGGCTTTTGGGGGCTTGAAATCAGCTCTCTTCACTAGCAGCACTGTCACAATACCTTCATTAGTATAGGTATATTCTAATTTCTTTTTATTTTATTCTGGCTTCGGTTGTTTGGATTGTTTGGGATGTTGGGGATTTTTTTTCTTGGTTTTTTTTTTTTTACTATGTCTTTTACCNTTTTTGGCTTCTGTCTTGTTTTTTCACCTTAACTACATTGTACAAGCCAAATGTACCATTTACCTTTACCATTCTGAATGAGATCTCTGACACACTGGATGCTGTTGGGGTTGTGAATGTCAGAGGACACACTGGGCAGTAGACTACTCTCAGAGTACTTCAGGCTGCTAGCACATTCAACTACATTTGATGTTACCACCTGAATTTTAAGCTTTTATTGCAAGGTATTATGAGACTTAAAATGACTGCTTA
>VZTX01010010.1:22193-44616 GCA_013400915.1 Pardalotus punctatus
ACTCAGTAGAGATAAAAGAGGAGAGAGGGGCTCTGATGGCACAGCAGCTCATATCTTTATTCCCTGCCCCAAAGGGACAGGACAATTCAAAAGCAAGTAGGACGGAATGCTACAAAAGAGTTTGTATTTTCAGCGTTTTTAAGGGAAACAAAAAGGGGAGGATCCAGTAGGGCTGGTCCAATAGGGAGAGATTACATGAACACAAATACCCAATGGAATGACGCAGGGGGTGGAGTACATTCAAACAAACCAATGGGGACACAGAGAAAACCAAACTGCCCAGAAACCACTATCTATTAAAAATCCTCATACATAAGGATATAGCTGGGAGGGGAAAGGGGTGTAAGCTAGAAGAAGAAAGGGATGTAACCAAAGCTTTGAAGGACAACTTAAGAGGCAGGAAATGTGGGGAATTCCCCAGCCTCTCCTTCCCTCTCCCCCTCAGGCTCACTGTCCTGTGGGGGAAAATCAACCCAACTGATTTTATTAATTTTCATGGATAAGGCAGGCTGGCTCACCACAATATTTACTATTTTTATCGTAATTAAGATAGATCTTCTCAGCCAGCAAGAAACTAAGTCATCTGTACTGTCATAGCAGTCAAGCCGCCGAGGCGCTGAATTTTGAGATGTGTCTGCCTCAGTGGGAGGATTCCTAGAAGAAACATTCATTTCTGTGCTGCTGTCATTTAGAAATGAACATACATAAAAGTGCCTCATGAAGAAAGGCTGAAGGAGCTCTGTCTACCCATCTTAATAAACTTTGCCGTTAAGGAGCAAAGTCCATACAAAAAAATGCCAGGAAGGGCTTTTCCATCTAGCAAAGACGTGACAAAACACGTGACAAAATCTGTTCAGAGCAAAAGATGCATTTTCTTTTCCATTTCTTTGATCCTAGGTACGACAAATGAAATTCTCATTGTCATATGATCTTTCTGAGACAAAATATATTTTGAAAGATGTTCATCATTTCTCTTGCATGTTTTGGGAATGGATTCTGTGGTGAAACACCATTTCCTCTCAGCAGATTAGATGGTCGTTGTCTTCTCTGACTGACATTGTTGTGCATCCATGTCTAGATTCAGTGTCAGGCGTAATATATATTTAATATACAAACACTCTGATACCTGACGTAGTGGTCTGTGCTCAATCTGAAACATTTTCAAATTTACATATAATCTTGATAATATAATATATAGAAACAAAGTTGGTAGCTCATCTTTCAAATAATTTTGGGGTCCCCAATGATAAAATAGGCAAGTTAAATTATGTTAATTAAGTGACTATATATATATTACATGTTCATGATAACAATCAGCAGCATAGTAAAAGTTTAATATTTTATCTTATTTTTTGAAGTAACATGACCAGAAATTTCTGCAGAATGACATAAACTAGAATTAAATCTAGAACTGTTTACCTGGCTCTGGCAAGTAAATGTCACAAGTTCTATAAATTCCATTCCCTCAGCTAAATGCTTTGAGATTAATCAGAACTGGTGGAGTTTTCAAGAATTGCAGAGTAATTGTTACTATTTCTAAACCTTTGTAGGTTGCTCCACTATAAAAAAATAATTTTGTGATACTTTGCTAGTTCTCCTGTTTCTAATGGAAACAAATTGATATGGAATGAAAAAAAGTAGAAAGAAATTAAGAAAGAAAGCTTTTCCTGAATATTAACAAAACATTTTAGAGAAAATAATTTTTTGGGAAATACTAAATAAATAAATTTTTATTTAATTTAGAGTAGTTCTAATACTCTGTTCACTTATTCATTAATAGCACAGAGTCTGAAAAATTCCCTGTGGTGAACCATATCTCCCCTTTAGCTCTCATTCTTCCACTAAGAATAGGCCAGACAGGGAAGGCCACAATGTCTGTGCCTGATGGCATCTAGAAAAGAATGGTAACCATTTTTAGGATCGGGCTTTTTGCTCTTCTATCTGCTCTTCATGCTTCCATCTGTATTCCTGAAGCATGGGGCAAACATAAATCCTGTACAGAGCCTTAGAACCATCTCCGCTATTTAAAACTCCAGTCATCCCGTTATATTTGTAGTTTCCTTCAACCTTGACTTGCACCCTATGTTGAGTCAAAATCCTTACCATCCAAAAGGAAGATGATGCACATAACTAGAGACAATATATATAATTACATGTGCACACATGCACATGTAATAACACATATATATGTTTATATATCATATAGGCATACACATTTATATGTATTCATTTATTTCCAGTGATAACAAGTGTAGCAGTTTTGGGATTTTTTTTCCTAATATTGCTTACAAAGAAGACTACAGGGAAAAACAGCCTTGAAATCACCAGAACATAAGCTAAACAACACTATGTTATGTTACAAAAATCCAAATTGTTCACAACAATTTATAATACATGGTTATGTTTTAAATGGGCAAATCCTAACATTGCAAATTGATTCTATTGAATTCATTGAATTCTAGCAGCTAAGTATATTTCAGCACTACTTTAATTTTCTATTATATTTATTCTAAGTGATTTTCATACATCAGATTCAGTACACAGCCTGGAGTAACAGCAGCTAGAGAAAACTCAAATCCTTCTAGCTGGTACTGAGAGATAAAGCACCTGACTTGGTTTTAATATTAGAAATAAATTTATAGTAAAATTAGATGGCAAGCTAATCCCTAGACACTATCCACACTTCCCTTATAGAAAGAGCTCTTTTCTCTATAGACTTTGACTACATTCATTTAACATGTTGTCTTGTCAACTTATCAGACTCTAAGTGAAATTTGATCCAATGCAGGAAATATCATGAAATGACTATTGACAGGTATCCAAACATCTGTAACATACTGATTTGACTATGTCCCGCCCCAGTTTTGTGGTTTAATAGCAGATGTTACCACTGGACTGTGTAAAAAATTCTTGTGCTCTCCATGCAAACTAAGGAAGCCCCACTGTTCTGGACATTGCATCATAAAAAGAATTGAACAAAGTCACAATAGAAAAAAACATAAACATTCAGACTCTGCCATTCTGCTGCTGGGATAAAGGATCCCTGGTGATAAAAGTCTAATCTCACTGAAATCAAAGAAGGGAGCCATTTATCCCATAAGGACATTTCGTCAGGACTGAAAAAAGGAGACATCTGCCTATCAATTACTTGATTTTGGTTTTATAGTTTGACTGTTGTTTTTACTAAAAGTGCTCTTTATTTCTGTCTTTGATCAGTGGTTGTGTACTAAGAAAACACACACAATGAAGAGTTTTGTCTCTAAAATGCTTTACCAATCAATAAAATTAGATGAGGCTGCCCTGTAGGGAACATCCAATCATGCACTGGTGACTTGGAAAGGGAATTTTATGTGTTTCTTAGGGACCCAACCTAGAGGACCATGGAAAAATTCTGTGTGGTCTGTGGGACTGCTGACATCCACACATGATGCCATAGAGATCACCAGGGCAAGAGCACCATTAACAGGTGCTATTGTGTTAATAAAGGTGTTGAAGTTTTCTCTTGACCCCCAATATAGGTGCAGAAAAGGTATATTGCCACACTGTTCTGATCAAGACAGCCTTGAACTCAGCTGTAAAAAGATCAAACCCGCTGCATGCACAGAACTGACATTTTTTTATGTGTGAATTTAACTAAAAAAAACCCAAAACATTTTTGCAGAGAGGTTATACTGTAATTATCTGAATTTTTATTATAGAAGTTCTGTACCTATCATTTTCATATGTTTCCTTAACCAGGAAACGATGTGGTAAAATTGTGGGTAGTGGCAGTATGAAGAACAGAACCATCTTAATTTGTCCCATCTGGCATATTAACATTAATAAAAGATGTTTAAAAAGAAATGCCTTGAAAGGCTTTCACCTACTGATTTAACAAGATAATAAGTAAAGCTTGCAATCTGCCACTAAATATAACTGATAAGAATAAGAGTAAATTTGAGATGATGATAACAGAGATTAACCTCTGAAACTCTGTTACAAAAGGGAAAAAAAAAAAAAAGCCGGCTGATTGCAACATATGAACATTAAAACTGGCAACCAAACTGTCTATTATTTTTGGCTAATAGGGTATATCCAAGTACGGACTGTCACCAATTTTAACAAACATTGTAAACCATTGAGGGACTTTAAACCAATCAGGGCGAAGCAGAGACAAACCATTCCTAACCCTGTAATTGCCCACTGAGGGTACCCCATGCTGGGGAATTAACTGCTCCTTGATTGTTCCATTAAAATTTAACCAATGAATTGTCCTGTTTTCAGGCTGCTCTGAGGGGGAAAGCAACATTTTTAATTTGTCTAAAATAATTATACCATTACTTATTTTGGTTATTTGTACTCCAGTATTTAAATGCCCTGAGTGGTTTGTCAGAGGCAGAGAGGGCTGGCTGTGAGGACTGATAATTCCCCTATTGCCCCACTTAGTCCCAGATTTTAGTTGCTTGTGCCCAAATTTAAATTCAATGAAATAAATTCAATTAAATAAATTTGGGACTCTAGAAAGTGCAGTACAAAATTTTGTGGTATTTCCCCTATTCCAATGTTGAAAATGGGTTTCACTCCTCTACTTCTCCACTGCCTGCATCAGAGTCACCTTTTCATCCCTGTCTTGTCTGTTCATCAGAGCAAAGCAATATCTTTTGCTTTCATTGTTCACAGAGAGATTTGTATTTAAGTCTGAAAGAAGGTGTTTGCTCAATTTTCATTCCTAGAAAAACAGTAGGTGGTATTCTATGCCTGATACTGCAAGAACGATACTGTGTTCCCAGCTGGGATGAGAGAAGCTGGTGACATCCAAGTTTGACTTTTGAGGTCATAGATGTGTGCAATAAAGCAGTATTTAGAAGTTCTGTACCTTTCTGATGTTCAGAAATGGTCATATAATTATGACTGATCTGTATGTCTTGCCAAACCCCACAATGCCCTATTTGAAATCTATGGATCAAGATGTAGCAGTAAATCATGCAAAAAATAGCTGAAACTGGTGTGTCAAAATATTTTAAAATATAGTAGTTTCCATTGTCCATGTATAAATAGAACAACAAGGAGAAAAATTGCAATGGGTGTAAAATAGCTGTGACAACGAGAGTGAGAAGTAATATTATGTATCAGTATTTACAGAAATAATGGGATTTACTTAGCATATCTGTTTTCAACCAGTGTAAGTATTACAGTGTGTTCCTGTCTCCAAATCTTGGATCAGATTACAAAATATGACAGAAGTGAACTAGGGAGATAGGACAATAACGAGACAAAAGTTTATTAGAATGTTAAGAGCTCTCAAAACCAGATTCAATCTAGACTAATTACAGCAATGAAGGCACAAGGAAGCTGCAGGAAAATTTAAGAAGATGCCATAAAATTTAGTAGAGGTTTTTAGTGCTTATACAGTGTAAGAAAAGGCAAACTGGGTTATGAAATGGCTGGCATTAATAGTTATTTAATGACAGCCTGAAACACAAAGATTTTTATTAACTTTTTCCTTCTTTCTCTGATGGTAAATATCAAATATTTATGTAGATGGGAAGAAAACAACAAGAAGATGACAAGTGGCTCATGTCAAAGGAGAATTCCTAAAATCAAGCAAAATCCTTTATTGCTCTAGTGGCTCAGATGCTTTTAGTGACACCTTACTAATGGAGAAAAATGTTGTAATGGCATTTCTATGGGAAGTATTTTAGGACATTTGTTTTCTTTCTCTGTTTGTTGGGGTTTTTGAGGGGTGGTAGGGATGTGGGAGAGTGGGAAAGCTTCCTTTTCCTCTCATTCAGATGTGTAAATACATGCCATAGATGTCTTTTTGTTCACCACACCAAATGTCTTAGTTCACTGCTACCAGTGGAAAGATCATCACATGTTTTGCTTCATAGCAGATGTTACTATCTTCCAGTATTTTTAGCACTTAGATGTCTAAACTTGTCTAAGCCTGGTTAAACTATGTGATAGCAGAACTTATGCAGCCACCAGCATTTTGATCGTACTAATGTTCCCACCACCGCTACCAGCAGAGAAGTTAATTTGTTTGACAAGTCCAATGAATTAGAGAAGTGATTTGTCATATTGTGTCATACTCCTTCTCTGAGTATATGTATGTATCTTGCATAAAAAATGGGAATGTGGTCCATTCTAGGGCTCCGTCACCCACCCCCTCCTCCTCCTAAGCGTCGCCAGCACTACCGAACACCATCATTCAAAAAGATAAACACATTTTATTTCATAATATATTCCAATATGTTCAAAATGTATTTTGACATGTTCTTCTTCCCCAGCTATGCCTATTTTCTAAACACCCTGGCACATTGTCAACACTGCTGATTCACTGTGGTCTTTCTTTGATTTCCATGATATCAATTAAAATTGGAAAGATGTCACAAAGAACTGTTGGGGAGGGGAAGGAATTGCATTTATGTCCTACAACACAAACGTATGTGCACATCTGATTTTTCACAGGATTTCAAATTCATAACATAAATTTGACGAACACTTACAAACTGATGGCTGTGTAACTGACAACCAAACCCTTAAAAATGCTGCAAAGACTTGACTCAGTTACCTAAATCAACATAGGTGAATAATCAAATACTGACACACTGATCTGCCAGTTTCTTTCATGTGAATATTTTTTGTTAAAGAAATGGGAAATGCATGACTAGAACACAGTTGTAACTGTCACTGTTAAAATAGAACAAATGCTTACTTAAAGCACATGTTGTAAGGAGGCTCTCTCTGCCTCTCCTTGTAATCTTTAAATGGAGATGGACTTCACATGGCAATTAGAGTGAACAAAAAATTCAGGACTCTCCCCTCTCTAACAGGCTATAGAGCTTTTCTAGACACTATTTCTGGGCATTCTGTTTATTCAATTTTCTCTAGATCCAATGAATCACAGGATCACAGAATAAGCTCAGTGGAAAGGAGCCACAAGGGTAATTGAGCTCAACACTTGGACCTGCACTGGACACCCCAAGAATCACACCATGTGCACCAAAGTGCAAGTCCAAACATTTCTTGAACTCTGTCAGACTTGGTGCTGTGAGCACTTCCCTGCAGAGCCTGTTCCAGAGCCCAAACACCCTGTGGATGAAAAACCATTTTTTTAATAACCAGCCTAAACTTCCCTTGACACAACTTTAGGCCATTCTCTTGGGTCTGTCACTGGTCATCACAGAGGACAGATCAGTGCCTGCTCCTCTTCCCCACACAAGGAAGTCAGAGTCATACATATTACAGAGCCTGCAGGGTTTCTTTCTCTTACAGGATCATTTTGCCACAGTAGTCTGATAAAAACATTACAGGACAAAGCTTTCCATCATAAATCAGAATTACTAATAGAGTGAGTGCTGAAAGGTTTAAATGTGATACATGTTGCGTCATCTAAGAATCTGCACGTGGATGAAAAATGAGACTTTAAAGGCCAAGGTTTGTTAACTTTTTCCCCATTCACCTGGCCTTTCCTTTTTTTTTCCCTAAGAAACTTTTTTCCTTGCAACCACTGTCCATGCTTAGTAAATAATACATGATCCTAGTGAAGCACAGACAGAACGAGCTGTGTTAAGAGCTTAATGGTTGATTTTAGGGTGGTGACTTGGAGTAGAAAAACCGGTAATGAAAGCAATGAACATTCACAGAAGAGACTCAGACTGAATAAACTCGGGGAGAGGAGGGTATTTATTCAGAGCTTGGAAGATATTTTTTTTTACCCATGCTTAAGCAATATCAATACCATCACACACCATTTGATCAGTGCATGTTCACACCTTGCAAGAAAAACATCTAGAACATATGCTGAGAGGAAGCATTTGTAGTGCAGTTAACCCCAAAGCACACTGGGACCTGAGTGTGCCGAAATGGCCTGAGGACCTGGACTCAAGGCCTAGCTCACAGCAGTAAAATTAATATTTGTCTCTTATGGGCAGTCATAAGGTTCACACAGAGAGCTATCTGACTGTTAAAATTCACACCCTGTCTTCAGTCTTACGGGAAGATATATAAAACAAATTTTTTAATAACCGTTATTGTAGACTTCTCTGAATATCACACAAAAGCAATTAAATCTTCCATATTCTAAAGTAATACAGAAAAAAAACATAAAAAGTTGCAAGCAGCATAAAAGTGCTTGTTCAAGTGTGGAAGAATTTAGTTCCAATGTAATCTTTACTTATTTCATGAAATAAATGTGAAAATAGAAGATAGAAAAGAGCCCCACAGAAACAAAAATATATTTCATCAGGATGCATATCTTTTTTGCAATATCTTATTTTTGTTTAAGAAGCTACAGAACAGCCTTGATCAACTTTTTTTTTTTGTGTGTTTTCTCCCCCTTCTCATAAGGTTCTACTTTAAGACCTCCATATGCTCAGTTTTAATAATTTGTTTCCAAAACCCAGGAATTATTCCAAATGTGAAATATTATGCTTTTTATTAAAAGAAAAAGAAAAAAAAAAAGAAAAAAGAAAAAAAAAGAGGGAGAGAGGGAGAGAAATCCAAAACTCAGGTAAACCGTGGAAAAAAAAACCAAAATTAATCACATTCTCAGATTCTGTCCCTTTTCCTCTGAAAATTCTTTTTCCACACAGTAGTGTGCTACTACTCTAATAAAATTTCTGTAAATGCTATTGGGATATTTCCTCTTGTTACAGTGTGGTTTTGTGAGCTGCCTTAGTAATTGCATTGCTAACCATCAATTTCCATGCAGCTGCCACTCAAATTCTTGATATAGCAAGGTCTCTCTATAAAGGTAAACTGCAAAATTCAGATTTTTTTTCTGGGGAAAGAGGCAACTTTTACAGTAGTCATTGTTAAGCCAGGAAGAAATTCACAGAACAAGATTAAATTTCTTGTTTCACTTTTGTATTGGGACTAAGTACTACATCTTTGGAAGGGATTGTGGAAGATGAGTCACTGGGATCACCTGTTTAAACAGAAGAAAAAAGAATTCAAGTTTGAGTAAATTCCTTAGTGAAATGTTGCATCTACTAACTTCTCAAAGTGTATTTACATATAGTCTAGATGCAAAGTACAGATGCAAGACTCTTCTCTGTGTGGGCGAATGAAGACTACACTAAGCACAGTGCTGTACAGACCACCAAGGTTGCAGAGGCTTTTGATGTTGAGCTGGTAACTTAGGTTTAAAAGATCAGGATTGAGTGTTCCTTAAAAGTTTTCCTCCAGGTGAGAGCATGGGAAGGGTTTTAGAGCTATTAATTTTTGGGGCCCAGCCTGTCCCGTAGCAATGCTCCTGCTGCATATAGTAGGCATGGAGGGAGCCCAAAGTTGTGGTACCAGTGCTGCACAGTGTGCTGTGTTACAATGCACAACCTCTGGCATCCCAGACAAAGTGTATCATTAATCTATAACAGCAGAGAGACTTCTCCTGTGTTGAATCATGCAAAGCATTCAGGAGAGGAGCTAAGATGAAGCTACAAGCAGATTCTCAAATAAATTCACCCACTTCTAGCATTTGTTACTCTGAGGAAGAAGGCTTGCAACATGAAAAATGCTCTAGAAATCCATTTTTGGGGTCTGGACAAGCTGGAATAACCTGAAGATGTCAATGGGAGGAATATCAAGCTGCTGGTGGTCATTATAGCAATGATGACAGAAATGACTGGAAAGTGGAAGGCACCAACCAAAGCTTGCTGAAATCAGTGAAAACATTTCTAAAGACTTTAATAGACTTTGGCTTAATCCTAGAGAGAGCAAATGGGAAAAGGGAGTTTTTTTCCGAGTGGAGCTGGAATTAGGGAGTGTAGCTGGAGTGAACACATATGTTCCTACCATATGGGTGGAGAGCTCTGGGATTTCTGCCATATTGATCCTGAAATCAAATACAGTTTGTCTTTCCAGTTCAGATAAAATAGATCCTCAAGTGAAGAATATTTAACTTTAGGTGAATAGTGAGCGCCTGGTGTATTCAGAGACCAATTTGTAAACCTACAAACCTGTCTAGACCAAGAGAATGAGACCACATCCTAAACTCAGTGGGCTTGATCATAGTTATAACTGAAAAGCTAAAGAGAGGTCTGCCCAAAATGCTGTGTACTCTTGGTCTTTATTCATTATTTTTAATGATATCTGATTTGATTAGTTTTACTTTTTATAGATGCAAATGTCACTTTTCAATAGCATTGTAGGAACTCTACAGCACAGTTAAATTTCAGTGAAAAGTAGGGTTTAAAAGGATGCATCACAGGGTATGGATCACTTCTACAGAAAAATTTGTAACTTTTCTTCAGGATGTACTACATATATTTGCTTAAATTAGTGTTAGGTCTGAAGTCCAGGTCATTTAACAGTAGATGTTTCTCAGCATATCAGCAAGTTGGTGCCCTTGGTATCAATTATTTCAGGACTAAGCCCTGCATTCAGCAGGTTTTTTGGCATTCGTAAAGTCTAGCTAAGAACTGGCACTTTGGGCAGTGGCTCATTCACAGTGCATTTTGGGTCCAAAAAGTTAGTAATGGATGAATCATTAATAGCCAGAGATCACTTTTGAAAGTCCAGTGTTTCTATGCTGAAATATATCAGAGCTCACAGAAAAATAAATTTCACTATTCTAAAAGTTCTCCAATACCCTTTTCAGAAGAAGGGTACTATAATGACCACACTATTTAATGTTAATTTTTTATATTTTATCTTCCAGATATACACAAATATACATGAAATTTAAAAAAAAAAATTATAAACGAAGAAGTTATTAACAATTTTTCAAAGCTGGAAACTTTGATTTAGTTAGGGAAAAATCTCAAATGATTCTTTAGTTGTCTATCTGTTGGTGTATAAATGAACACAAGCTACTACTACTTTATGTTAAAAGAAGATGTACAGATTTGCTTAGATTAATTTAGACATAATTCAGATGGACCAGGGCGTTGTTTGAGAAAGTGATTAGCGTGAAGATTACTAGCCGCAAACACATTTGATTGACATGTGTTTCAGACTGCAATTAATTAACAATATGCTTCTCTTATGCCATGAAGAATTTTTACACATGACAGCAAATATAGAACTTTAACTCAAACAGCCCCTCTGAGGTAGGATGACCCAAACAGTTCACCTGGAGGACTATTGCATTTGTACCCCGATCTCTGCCTGCTGGTCACAGAGCAGCAGCCTCTTACTCCTCAGTTGAGGAAGGGTGAAGGGTAACAGCTTCAGTAGCAAGTAGGTGGGAGGGAGAGAAAAATACAAATCATGGCCCATGCAGATAACTGGTGAAAATAATGAGTACAGATAATGTGACACAAAAAAGAGTAAATTAATTGCAGGAAACCTTGGTAACCTTTCTTTTCTCTAATAGTGATGATCCAATACATTGTCTCTTTGTGGGACTGTACTATTTACATTAAAGACAGGATCATTCAGCAAAGTTGCAGAAAAAGTGAGATCAGCAGAAGTTGCTAGAGAGGGTTTTGTGGCACTTTCTGGACACAGCACTAGTTTCTAAATGAGCTCAT
The DNA here is from genome assembly GCA_013400915.1 of Pardalotus punctatus. NCBI lineage: Eukaryota > Metazoa > Chordata > Aves > Passeriformes > Pardalotidae > Pardalotus > Pardalotus punctatus. The sequence goes on from VZTX01010010.1 coordinate 33,650, forward strand.
GAAGCAGCTGGTGGCTGTATAGAGAAAACTGGATTGGAAATGGTCATTTTGAGTGAACTGTGCTGAAAAATGATCAGAACTGCACAAGTATTTCTGAATCAGTATGAACAACTCCATAACTGCCGTGGCAATCTCAGTGGATGGCAAGAGCTGCAGGAGTGGTCTGCAAGACAACTGCTCCAGGACACAATTCTGTCTCAAAAACACAATTCTTATAAATAAAAACACTTGAGGCAGCTACAAAGAAACTCAAATAATTACATTACCTTCAAGATAAGTAAAACATAGCGCTACCATGTTTTGTTTTAGTTTCTCTAAGCTATATGAACAGGCTGCATTTGCCTTCCACAGGAATTTTCGAGATTTTCCGTGGAAGTTTTTTATTTGGAGACTAGGGAATACTCTGTCTGGGATGGGCTGGTGACTAATGAGTTCTCTATTGTGGCAGCCAATCCCAGCTCCTGCACTTTGTTTTTTAGAATTCTTCCCGTTATGAAAGATACTTGTGAGCTTTCATGAAAAGTTTGAGAAGTTTTAACACCTTTTTTGGAAACAAGCATTTGGAGTTTGGCAAGGAGAGAGCATCTGGGCTGAAGAAGAGCCTTTGTCCCAGATATAAATATCTGAGATATAAATGTCTGCTGTGGTTGTCTTCCTCAAGAAAATCTGGGCACCCTGTTGAAAGAATAACTAGACATGAATATGCTCATCAAAGCCCAAACCTCTGCCACCACCAGAGCAGCAGCAGCAGCACTACATGCTGCAAGGGTAAAGTATAGATATGGCCTGGATGCTCTAGCTGGGGTGAGAAGACAAATGGAAACAGGTCCAGAGCTCCTTAGGCTCTGCTCTGAGCACTCAGTTGGAGAGTAGGCAGAGCCTGTGTGGTCTGTGTAAACACTTTCAAAAACAGGGTTTGGATTCAGCATTCACCTGTCAATACTGCTGCTATACCTCTGGCTTTGGGAAGGGGAAAGGAGGTAAAAGACCCAGGCAGGTTCCTTATGGTGAGAAACTGGAATAGGGAGAAAGAAAACTGTAGTGTTCGTCCTTAAAATATGCTGTGTGAATTATAATAAAATTTTGGCTGCCCTATAATGCTATATTTTTCTACCAGATGTGCATGAAACAGAATTGATGTTTCAGGGGGTCATGTCAATCTGATTCTTGAGTGTCCATGGATCCCAAAAAATATCCTACTGTCCTCCTGTAAAGGGCTTGGGAGTCCTTAACTGCCACTTGGTTGACCATCAGAGCCAAGCAGGAGATATCTTGATTCAACACCTTAGCCAAGACACAGCTCTTCCAGAAGTGCAGCTCTCCTAGTATTACCCTGAAATATTAGCTTTGGATATGAGCCCAAATCCTGATATGGGATTTAACAACTACTTTGCCTACAGGCAAAAAAGTAATCCTGGCAATACATTGTAAATGGGTTCAACACACATAAATCCTGGAATCGTTAACATGTGTAGTACTCAAAACTGTCCTAAAAATACAAAGCCTATACCCCTCTCCTATTAACACTAGAAAATCCTCATGAAGGAGGCAGCCAGTCCATGAAAGCTGATATTTTAGCCATATAAATAATCTGGTATTATGCTTCTGCTGTTCAGTTTTGTAAACAGCTGGTAACCAACTGTAATTCAGATTTTGACCTGAGAACCTTACTTCTCTTTCTTATTAGATAAAAATAGCAAAATTGTTGGGCTGTATGTTCTTAAAGAAAATATTGAAATTCACATATTTTTTCTCTTAACATAAACCCCTGGAAATGGCTTACAAAAAAGACTGTAATGAAGATTGCAACTGCATTTTCAGAGGGACCCTAGTGCTAAAATTTGTTGCAGAGACATTAGGAAAAGTGTTCCCAATTGTGAGCAGGTGGTACAAACATGAACCCTACTGAGATATAATGAGATGTGTATACATGGGAAGTTTAGGAACCTCCTGTGCATCTTTTTGAAAATGGCATAAAACAACTTGCAATTAAACTCTGTTTGATACCAGATGAGAAACAAATGTTTGGGGGAAAGTAGTTTTTATTACAATAATAATTCACCTTACATGTGCTTGCCAGCAACTTTGCATGCTACTTCCCCAACCAGTGAGAAGCTTTAAAATCCTTCAGCAGGAGAGGAGATCTTCCATTTCACATATCTTTACAGGGATATTTCCTCTAAATTGCTGCATTTCACACAATGAAAACAACTTAGTGTGCCAGATCTGCATTTACACTGTGCAAACACCGTAGCCAGAGGAGCACTTCAGCACACATTTAATTTTAAGGACACTGGTATTGCTCATTAAAGTAAAAAAAGCAGCTCCATTGAAGCCAGACACTAAATGTGCTTTGATGGACTGAAGACAGAAGGTGCAGAACATGCCATGTTCACCCTCATTTTGTGAGTGAAGTGCAACAGGAAGTGTCACTACCACTTCCTATAGAACTGATTTTCTTCTCTTCCAGAAGCACATACACACCAGAAATGGTATATATGACAGGCAGAGAAGCATCTTCATTTATCAAAACATACAGTTTGTTCTGTTTATGAGTGAAACTCATTGCTCCAATGGAAGATATCATTTGTCTCCAACCCAGCATGAATATTCCCAGTGGGGTACAGCACTCCTGCTCACCAATTGTACATCCCATAACTGTTAAATAGGAGATGATATTTGTGCAAACATTATGTTCATACTGTAGTCCAAAGCTTTCCACAGCTTTCCCAAGGTAGGAAAATTAATCTAAACAATAAGATAACTGAAAAAAAAAATATCAATACATATGCATATGCATGTGTATGTGGATATGGATGTGGACATGGATGTGGATATGGATATGGATATAGATATGGATATGGATATGGATATGGATATGGATACGGATATGGATATGTATGGACAATTCCCTTCACCAAGAAATTGCATGACCAGAGTAAACAGCAAAGTTGATGCTACAGTATTGCAGTCACAACTTGGTTCAGATAAAATTATTAGAAATATTAGTTTCTGTACTGCAGTTAATAACTAGTTGGAAAAAACAAAACAAAAAGGTAGGCAATCCAGCCAGCATGCTGAGAGAGGATTAAGGATTAATATATTCCTGAAAATCATGCTTCAGTAAGCCACATTTTTCCTTTAATTCCATGTAGATCTTTCTTACATTTTCATGTTTATAGACACTGCTAGATATCTGGAACTTCTCTCAGCAGTGTGAAACACTAAAGGAAAAGAGATGAGAAGCTGGAAGAAGCTTCTGCAATGCATCATTGGACAGGAAGTCAAGTTATCAGAACAAAGTCATACAGGTATCCATTTTACACCCATATATGGTGCACATCCAAGTTACCACACAGATATGAAAGGGCCATTAGGACCTCTTATCAGCTGTATATTGGTGTAATTAAAGGGTTTGATAGCATTAACTTGAACTGTGAAAGTCTCCAGACAATGCACTCCATCAGTCATCTGACCCTTGAGTTTAAACAGCTACAACAGAATGACTTTCTCCTCTGCTTTGCAAAGGACATGCTGAGATGCTGACTTTGTTGGCCTTTTAAAGGAATAATGTTGATTTTTTTCCCCTTAAAAGCAAACCATTCTTTTTCATGTAGCTCTCTACTTCAATGACAGAAGGAATAAAAAAAAAATCTTTTTTTCCCCAATATATTTTGGTGAATATGCAATATAGAGTACTGCAGAATTTGTGTTATTTTTCTTCATGTGTTTTAGTACCTGTACTATGTTTTTCATTTTAGCTCATGTTGTTTTGTGGTCAAATTACATGTGAGAATTTAGTGGCAGTATGTATTTCTAGGGTCTTCTTTAGTTCTTTTTGTCTGTATACCCAAGAAAGACTAATTCTTTTTATCATGTGCTAGGAAGTCCAGATATAATCTGGTAGTCTAAGCAAAATATGGAACTAGAAATTTAATTGCCTTTTTGTCCTGCTATTTTGCATGGGTTTCTAAAGAAAGATTATTTGCTATCCAAATGCTTCCTGAATTTACAGCACAGATGATGGGAGACAACAAAGTCACTAACCATCAGGAAGATTTAATCAACATTTTACTTTGGGTAATTTGGATACACCTTTTATTCTTAGTGAAGACTAGCCTGTGATCTGGTTTACAAATTTAAAAGCAAAAGAAAATAAAAAAAATAAACAAACAAACAAAACAACAATAAAATGTCTGCTTACCACTGTTTCTAAAGGGATTTTTCATTTTCAAAAATTTAAATAACTTTCATGAAAAATAGTTTTTTATCAGTATTTTGTATTTTTTAAGGATCCCCTGAAACAGAATAAATAATGCCAAATAATTTCCAGTTTACCAATTAGTAGCTGTCTTTGTGTAACTGCACTGCAATCATCTAACTCCTACTTTATCATGGTGAAGAGTAATCTCAGCCTGTCTTGCTCCCAGCTGACTATACTTCTGCAACACCTTCTTCTCTAAAACTCTAAACAGTTCCTTAAAATCCTAAGGAGTATTTTAAGTCTTGCAAAGTTCTTATTTTTCATTTTTCTTTTTTTCCTGTTTCTGTTTTCCAGCAAATTGATATTTCATGGAATTTTGCCCTTTCTGTATCTCTTGCATTATAGATAATCTTTTGTTTATGTTATATAAAGTTATGTACACCACCCTTTCCCTCAAAAGAATCCTCCAAAGACTGTTGTCCTTAACATATGGAGGGAATACCAATATTAAATTTGCATAAATCCTCTTTTCCTCCAGAAAAGCTGAAGTCTTAATGTGATTCACCATAATCCCTTTGTCTATTGATTCATCCTTCTGTGTACCTATTTCATATTTATATTAGACACAGTGCTGACAAAAAATATAAGGAAAAGAAAACCTGGCAAAAGATATTATAGCCAGATGTAATGTATGTTTTTTCCATATATAGTAATAGAGTAAAAATATAATGTAACTCTACATTAAACTAAACATCGTGTTTAAATTTTTCTCTAATGGAAACCTTATTCTAAATCAGTTACTACAGATCAAGTAGCATTAAACTTTAAAATAAGAATTTAATTTAGCTGGAAAGTGATGAAGGAGACTTTGGTAAACATTATTATCTGTGCAATAAGCAACTTCAATGTTTATGAATTAATCATTAATTGCACTAATAAAACAGCCTGGCATGCTCTTACTACATTGAGTTGGAACCATCATGTTGCCCTCAGCTAAAATGCAAAATTTGTCTAATCACACAATTTTACCTTATTTTCTGAACAAAGCTTAGTAGGCTTGCTACTCTTGTGGTAGAAGTGGTACCAAAAAAGTTACTCAAATAAAAATGACTGTATCTTGATCTTGCAGATAACGTGGAGCAATGATATTCCAAACAATGAATATGCAGCTAGCTAGGTGAATTCTAGTTATTTGATGGGCTTTGGATAAGCCCATCCAGAAGTATACTTTGCATTACACAAGCACAAGTAAATGGTAGCGACTATCCTTTTAACATAGGTTTTTCGTCATTTGAATGTATGCTGTATGAGAGTTGTATTTATTCCAGAAGATGTGTAAATTCACACCAATGTGACTGTGCAAGCTGAGATCAAAATGTTTGTAGAAATACTTAATAACAAATGTCTTTACTCAGTAAGGAACAGGAACCACACCATGAGATTTACCTGCCGATTAAAACTAACCAATGTATTTCTAGGAGTTATGAATATGCATCAAATCACTTGCCATTCATCTGTCACATTAAAGAGATAATTAGTGAAGGATGTTACATTAAACCACTAGCAGAAAGAGCTGGTATTTGTGAAATATTTCTTTTATTGTGAATTCTTTAATAAACCCCAATGTTTACACATGAAAATTTGATGTTTACTGGACGCTCTGAGTACCATGTTTCTTGTGAAATTATCACAATTATTATTGATAAAAATAGATGAGACAGAATTAATTTATTGCTGTTCTCCCAAAGGCCACCATTATGCAGGCAGCAAGAACCAATGAAGCCCAGACTGCTGCAAGTGTTAACCACAAAGAGGGAAAAAGGCATTTTCCATCTTGCCATCAGCTGTTCAGATTTGCTGTTTATGTGCTTGCACACTGTTTGGTTGGTTCGTTGGCTGGCTGGTTGGTTTGTTGGTTGGCTGGTTGGTTGGTTTAACATTTATGAAAACATAGCAAACTCCCCATGTCAAGTCCTAGGAAGTACTTACTGAGGGTCTGAAACATTTCTGGTATCCAAAAAAACTACCTGTACTCTCCAAGTAACACTTGAGTAGATCTGCATCAACACAAATCCTGCAACAATGAATCAGGTACCATTCCTTCCACTAAAATAATATCTGTATCACCTCCTAAAGGCAATGGAAAGTTTAGGATATACAAAGGAATTTGATGAAAGCCCTTATGTCTTAAAAAATTAAACAAGAGTAAAGATATTTTGAAGCAAGGAGAAATCTTATGTTTGCAAACAATATATTGTTTCACTATACTAGAAGAGTTAGTGTTATCTTTGTAAATCTTGACAAAGGACTGAAGGAGTAAATAAGGAGAGAAATTCTTTTCATCTTATGCTTTATCTAGAACTTTATGGTAGGAAGAAAAGTCACAGAGTTTGTCTGAGGCCAACTGAAGCTGGTTTTGTTATTTCTGTTGATCTGAAGTTGACCTCACTGAGGCAGTCACTGCACTACCACAAACTAGCAATAAAATGTAGCATTTAAAGACATTTAAAACATAGTATTTTTAAAATAACTATACATGAAAATTATATTAACAGTAAATGTTAAGAAAAAAGCAATAAAAGCCCATGAATGCTGTAGCAAATTCTTTAAATAATTTGAGTCTGGCACAGAATCACATTAAATCTGGAAATTAGTAGACTTAGCAGAAAAAAAGAGGAATTAGGAAAAATAATCACATGCAAAGAGTATGATTAGAATAATTTAATATTCTAGTTACTAAAGAGTGCTTAATATTTAAAATCTCCCTGCTGTTTATCATGGTTAGTAGAGAGATATATGAGAACAAAAATGAGGGTGTCAATCCGTTATACCCATTTTGTTATCAAGAGTAATCACCATGTGAAATCTGGGATTGAAGAAATTATGCTAATTTGGGGCCTGCAGAGAGAACAGCAATACAACCTGGGGCTCCTATCAACCACAGGCTTGTTCAGGTTAAGTTGGGACAGAAAGAAAGTGGTGCTATGCTTCAGGATCTCAAGTCAGGGGATCTAATTTAGGTAACATAAGTCAGAGCAACCTTCAGGTGGTTCCAAATTAATTATTTTTCTAGAAATGTATTCGGAGATTTATTTTTATTCCAGAACATCTAATTTTTATTTTTTTTTTTGCTTTTCCTTCCTTTTTCTGCTGCCAATGCAAAACATCATGTTGCAGCACATCTAGGAAGGCAACAAATTGCATTTTGCTCTTGTAAAAGAAGTCATCATTGGTTTTAAAATATACTTGCCTTAGCTCTATCTTTATATTTCAAAGAAAATACAGGTAAAAGCAGCATAAGAACTTGTATACTGTTTCCTACTTCATGCCATTCTCACCTTCTCCAACACTGGATATCAAAATACAGTAATGCAAATTTATTTGACTTCTTAATTTTACAAGTTCACAAGTAAACTCTGAGCATCAAAAGTTTCGGTCAGGTTCATACCTTTTAAGGTTGCATGTTATTTTGGGTTCAGCCTTCTGTACACTTAACAAGTTATCTAACGTGGAGAAGAAAATCAAAGAAGTGAACTTTGAGACCTATAGCCATTTATATTTTTTGCTTGAAACCTCTCTGGTTGGTATCTGAGAATGATTTTGGAATTTTAAATTCTAAAATATAATATACTGTGCTACTATTAGAGCTGCTACTACTACTTGTAATATACTATGAGAAAAAACTCATCAGACAATTTCTTGGGAAATCATTAAACTATGAATTATATCTCAAAATATTTTCAGAGTCTATAGCCATTTCAGATATTGAATCACTTGTTAATGACTAGAGATGAGACTGAAGCTGACCACCAAATCCAAGCTCTTGAAATCCATCTTTGCTGCTGACACCAGCATCATCTGGTTAAATCTTATTCTACACTGTTCTTTGTTGTAGTTTTTTCCACGTATAGTATATCATTTCTCCTAATGCTCCTGATTTTTCAGGGTGATAAGACAACAGAATTATGAAAATGCTAACTTTGATTTCTCTGTCACTCTGCACAGGTAAGGACTGAGAGATGAAATCAGTTATAGGAGAAGGAGGTACCTTTGATGCAGTTTAATCAAAACCTAAAATATCTACATTGTTGAGTGTTATGCTTGCAAAAAGTTCATTTTAGAGGAAATAAAATTAAAAATCCCAAATAATTGGGACTATGCTCAGCCTGTTCAATGTCAAAATACAGAAGTGTCTAAGAAATTAGGGACTGAGTTCCATGTTAAAAAAAACCAATCCAGACATTATGGACAGTGTAAGCATTAAACTGCAGGTCTCTTAGCTACAATTCAACAGCAGCACATCAGTTTCAGAACTGTGAAGTCTAAAATATGTCATCTGAACACTTGGGGGGCTTAGTAAATGTACTACAACAGACACAAGATATTTTCAACAATGTTATTCTAACTGCATGCATTTTACAGGAAATGTGAAAGGCAGCAGACCCCCTTTCTTTACCTTACATGCCTTGAGATGATTGTTATTCACTACAGGGTGATGAAGACTAGGTCTGGAAACCTGTAATCCAAAAGAACAACAGGGTCTGAAGCTGAGCTTAACAGACATATACTTTGAATTTTCACTTGCCTACCTGCCTGATACTAGCCCAGAGATATCTTTTTGGTCTATAATTTTAAAGTCAAAAAGAGGCTACTATGATTATCTTGCTTGGCTGTAATACATGTAAGATAACACATGCTAACTAATAATTCCTGCATAAATCCCAAATAATTATTTTAAATCCTCTATATTTCAGTTGTACTCTTCAGTTATTTACATTAGCGCAAACCCCTGACCCTAGAATTTTGATTTTAATGCAACATGATTTTTAGAGCCAAGAAATGTCTTGTTTCAGTTCTCACAGAGCTTGTCACTATGGAATCAGAGCAAAAAAAATAAGGAAATTATTTAACTGTGGTAAGTGTCCTGAAAACAGAACATAACCTAAAACCCCAGGTGTCGCTACATTGGATATCAACATAATTAGAATAACTAATAAAATTACATTCCAAACTAGTTATAGCACTGTTTGAGATTATCTTTGCTGAAGTGATGATCTAGTATCCCAAGCTCTTCAGAGGGGTGTCGCTGCAAGCTGGACTTTTAAATCTCACACACGAGATTGAGGGCAGCCAGCACAGTCAAGAAATGCCATTTGCTATCATAGATTGAGACTTTCTTGACAGCAGAAGTCATCTTCCATACAGTGATAAAACCTGGGAACTTACTTGAGTTGGAGTCAACAGCTTGAAGACCAGAGATACAGGTTATGTTTTCAGGATTTACATGACTCTACTCTCTTTGATTAGAAATATGAATCCCAGCATTTTCCAACTATCAGCTTCAATCGTCTATAAGGAAAGCATGAATAGAGGCTTGTTACTGAAAAGATTTCTATGCCATTTTAAGTGGATTACAGATTCACAATTCTCAGAAGAAACCAGCAGCAAAATACCCATGAGTGCTTCACTCAGGAATGGATCTCATCCTTCCTCCTCTGTTTCTATGTTATAAGAGGTGGAATACCTTAATATTGTATTCCTAACCACACCAGCAGGTTGTGCAGATAAATACAGGCTCATGGTGAACTGGGTGGCAACATGAAGGTCAGCTTCAAAACTTGCCTGAGATGCTGGATAAATCCTAAGATGAAAAATTTTAAGAGCTCCATGTGGCCATGGTTACACTACTGATAATTCAAGCACAAGTTTAGGGATGTTGACATGATCTGTGGTGGGTATTTTTTTATTCTTGTGTAGGGCTTTTATATGTCTATACATGCATAAGGGCATAAGAGCATCTCCAGTTGGAAGAGGACTCAGGCTTGAACTGGGTAGTTGTTGATGGGGAAGTGAACAGTGGGAGTCTACACAGATAGCCAAATGCACACTCCTTATCTGCGTCCTTATACTAACATAAAAATGCTATAAACTCTACTGGTCATTGACTTTTGAAGGACTGAGCTATTAGCTTTTATAAAAGCACTATTTCATCCTTTCCTTTTTGTGGGTCAGTTCAGTTTAAAGGCTTCAGTTACATGCACTCACAAACAGAAGCACAGAAGCATGTTCATTTCTCAGCATTCACTGCTTACAGCTTTCTCTTTTCATTCCTCTAGAGTGAAAAATACCATTTCTACCTAGCACATGCAAACTGGGAGTCGAACTGCCATTGGGACACAGGAAGGTAAAAGAGTCCTTTAAATCAGTAAAAGTTACATGTATTCATTTACAATAATGGCATCTTGAATACTCAACACTCTCAGTATGTTTACCAGATGTCACGTTCCACTAAGGGAAACTATGACGAGATCTTTTAGATGGTCAGGAACGAAGTGAAGTCAACTGAGACAGACTTTGTATTAGGAACCATTTATTGATAACGAGAAACAAAAGAAAGAAGTAACTGCCCCACTAAAGAGGGCCAGAAAAGACAGAAAAGAAGGAGATAAAATGGAAAAGGAATGGGGGGAGAGAGAGACAGAGGAGACAGAGAAAAAGCGGGCATTGCCAGCAGCAGAACCAGGGGGTGCTGTTGGCATCCCAGCAGCAGAGGGTGTGGTGCTCATACTGTTTGCTGTGAAGCCTGCACAGTGCTCGGAGAGGTGCAGGCTACACAAGCAAGGCTCCTCAGGCATGGCTCCTGCAGCAATGGACACAGCCAGATACACGGTGAGGGGTGATCAGAAGGAGATGCAGGACCCTGGACAGTATCACAGAGGGGAGCAGTGGTGGATCGGAGGCAGGCAGGATGGATGTAGGTGGG
>VZTX01010014.1:0-22388 GCA_013400915.1 Pardalotus punctatus
AGGGGAGTGAGAGAGTGGCTTTGTGGGAGTGTGGCATCTATCCAGGTTAATGCACTATACTTCAATGGCCTCACAATTCTTCACTGTCTTATAATAAGTATATTAAAAGTAGGGGGCAAGAAACATTGGAGATCAGCATACCTGAAGAAAACATTCTGACTCAAAGTAAGCACAGCTTAAAACTCTTGATTTCTTTGTGTGTTGCTATTCCAACAGGTATATAAATAATCTCTCTCTCAAGCACAACTCTATCAGGCAAATCCTAACCACTCTAACAGCTCTGTGCGGCACACAGGTGATTAGTCCTGCCTGACAGTTATGTTTTCAGGGTTCTTTTCTTGTTTCTAAGGCAAAATTATAGTGATTTTTGCTTAGAGGTAACAAAACCCAAGAAATGGACTTACTGAAACTTAGACCTGCTCTCTCGCAATAGAAATGCAGGAGGCTGTTCATGGTGTGCTGAATCTGCCCATGGCATGGGAGATCAAGAGTACCTACACCTCCGAGTAAAGCTGTGCCTGACCCACCATCTGCAAACCTGTAATGTCAAGGTGTGTTATAGGCCTTATATGAGGATTTGAAGATCTCCATGCACAGAGAGAAAACTTTTTGGAGCCTGGTTAGGCAGACTCTTCTGGCTATGTAGGTCAGTATATTAGTGAGTCACCCAGGCTCTATTTTCCCCACTTTATTCCCTCCCTCCCATCGTGCATCCTCAGGGAGCTTGTGAAGCAAGACATTTATGCCATAATTCTGTAGAGATTACAAATAATTTTTCTTCCTTTCCTTTGAAACCCCAGAGCTTGGAAATTCTAAACCTATGGGCAGAGAGCAGTTGATGGAGATTTTACCCAGACAAGACATACATGTGCATTAATAGTTTTGTACCTGTATTAGGAAACACTATAGGATCAAAATGCATCTTTTAGTCTCACCATTACTTTGAGCACCTCAAAGCAGGCTAACAAAGCAAGTACAGCACTGTGTTGATGTTTGGGTTAGGAAGTTTCCAGGTAGTCAAGAAAGTTTCTTCTTTGTTTTTCCAGCAAAGAAACATCTCTATTGATCCTTTTTCCTATCATATCTAGTACAGGTTCTCACAACTCCTTTTTTCTCTGTCTTAATATGAATGCTGTGAGAAGCCTGTGATTGTACAGCATGCAGCTAACATGTCTCAAAATAATGATGGCCAATGCGAGCAGCTAAATTTCATATCAGAGTTCAAAAATACTCATCTTCATTGACAAAGTTACTGCCAGAATAATCATAAGCTTCCTGACTGAGGGACTTCACCATCCAGATAATTCCATGCTCCAGGGAAGATAATAGTTCTGGGACAGGTTCTTGAGATGCATAGGGAATCTTCAGCTGAGCATCATTGTAAAAGAGGGAAGAGTGGGCTGAGCATGAGCCTTACTGTGAGCTGTATAGCACATTCTTCTTTTAGACCAGGGATTGGTATTAAAACCTATACCATGGCAGAGGGGTTGGAACTACATCATCTCTAAGGTCCCTTCCAACCTAAACCATTCTGTGATTCTAACACATGATAAAAAACTCCCCCAAAACAAAACAAACAAACAAAAAAAAGATACTAAACCTCCTTCTGTGTATATGTTCACACCCTGCATTTGGGCAAGGGAACAGGTCAGGCAAGCAGGAAGTAGATCTTCTGATCAAGTTGTTGTCCCCAGGCTTTACCTCTAAGCTTCTCTTGTCCATTTGCAGAGTCTTTCTGGATGTTGCTATCTCATTTGTAAAATGATGGCTTGAAATACTGTTTTTGTCTTTTATTCACATGAAATTAAATTATGTCAATGAATGATTGTTAGGGACTGGGATAACATAATCATGGGAAAAACACTACTAATCTTTTGAGTCTATAGTCTACTCAGAAAAAATCAGACTTAATGTGTGAATATAAAAGATTGTTTCCTAAAATCAAAAAACTGTGGAAAAATTAAGAATTTAAGATACATTTAATTAACCCCCTTGGAGCACCTTGGGTGAAAGTCATCATAAAATTGTTCATTCTCATATTTCTACACTGGATTAGGGAGTAGCAGCTTTCTCATTTTTCCCAGTCAGCCTGCCTTTCCCTAGAAGGCATGTTTGATGTTTTGATATTGTTTCTTTTGTAAATGATAAGACCATTGTTTCTAAAAAATGGCACAAGTCCAGAGCACATGTTCCACTTGTGTTTGTCTGAAAGGTTACCACGATGGTGCCGTGCTCTGCTTACAAATGTGACCAAACTACTGCTGCCAGTAGTATTCCATGCCTTGGTTAAACCTCCAGTAATAACTGCTGCTGAAAAATGCAGAGCTGAGGAAACCACACGCTAAACCTACTTGTCACAAAACAAGTCATTACCTCTATTTTTACATGTAATAGCACTAGCAACATATTTCAAGTCTGGGGATATGTTCAGCTCCTTTTATTTTGTCTTGGAAAACCATGTTGTAAGAAATTACTTAGTCTAGCTGAGATTTAACAAAGCTGTTCTATTACATTTTGTGTTGTGCAAAATGATGTCAAAGGAAGAACACATTCAGCAGGAAAGAAGCTGCGCCCTTTCCTAATGGTTATCTCCCTCAGGAAAGAGGCTGTTGTCTGCAAGGACTTGCCATTCCACAGCTCTGCAGGAAATTTGGGATCATGATTCTAACTGCTGTTAATTAATGGGAGATGCTCCTCTGTGTGAAAGCAAGTCCTGCTGGCAGCTGGAAAAGTTCAACTAATTGCCTTTTTTTCTCTTTTCTTCTTCAAAGTTTTTGTAATTTTGTGAATGACTGCAATTACTATTTTGAAATCAGTGAGCACTAAAGTTTTCAGGTTTCATATAGATCATTGTTATCTAAAAAAAAAAAAAATTATGGCAACGCAGAAACGATGGACCCAGTAATAAGCACAGTGGTGTGAAATGAAGTCAGTCATGTTACTGCTGGAAAATCTGTTGTGAATATCAAGCAACTAGAATGTTCAGGGATTATTCTCAATTAATTTCACAACATGACATTTGGCATACACAACATTCATTCTGTTTGCTCTACACACAGCTATTTCCACAGTAGCCAATGAAATTAAGCTGTCCATACACCTGCAGTTCTGCTCTCCTATGCAGTTTCATTTGCCAATAAGAATAATGCAATTTCCTGAGGATGAATGACTAGGGGCTTGCTGGGTCAAGGTGTGCACACACAAAATCACACCCTTCTGGTCATTACTCCCTGGGATCAGCATATTCTGATTAGTACTGTGTAATTAGTTAATAAGGCCCCTTTCAAAGTGGAAGAGAACTGCTTTCTCTGACCACAATGTGCACTGCATCTATCATGGGTTTATTCATTCTGGATGAAACCGATTCCCATTTAAGAAGATGTATTCTGGGAACTTAATATATCTATTGTAATGTTTCTGTTGTTTCCAACACTTAAAAAGGATGGTGACAATCAAGAAGCAACTCACATTGGGCCCAGTGTTTTGCCTTGAGTATAAAAAGGTAGAGGTGAAGGAGGAAACTGATATTTCAAAGTGAGAGGTTTGCATGTGGGACTTGGAGAAAATGAGATGTATTCTGAACAACATATTTTCACTTTGTCCAGAAATGGAGATATATTTGATTTAGTATTTGCTAATAAATTCTGATGTACTATTAAATTTACTTTTTAAATTATTGCTTTGAAGAGTAGCTAGTCCTGAAAAGTAGTTATCTTGAGTTGTTTTAATTTAATGCTTATGTTGCATGGCATTTAAGCTTAAGGTGCTAGGCCAAGGGTTTTGCAACCAAAAACCTTAACATTGGTGCTTTCCATGTCAGACCATAGAGTAAATTAATTGAACAGAATATTCACAAATACTGTATTCACTAATATAAAGAGACCCCTTGTGATTAGGCAATATTATTGTACAATCTTAAATGAATATTCGCAGATAGGCTGCTGCTGGTGGTGGCTGGTTTTGGTTGTTTGTTTTGTCTTGTTGGGGTTTTTTTCTCCCCAGCAGTACTTGGCCCAGATTAACTGACCAACTTCCCAAGTTAGAAAACAGATCCTACTCATTACTCTGTGAAAGTCTGATGAATTTATGTTCTGTCCAGCCAAAATTGCCTCAATCCATTATTAGTAGCAGCCCAATCTTTTTCATTATTAAAAGGGTGTTTTATAAAATACCAAGACCAACCATTGTCAGCATCCTGAAATGGGAATGCTGACTCCTTTACAGATATTGCCGGACCAATGGAGCTGTTACAGGTTTGTATAAGCAATGAACACAATGCCTCTCTCCTAATATCATCAGATCAACAGTAATCTGTTTTAAATTATGAATCTCTGAAATTAGTGGGAGCACCTTTTTGGCATTTTATGGAATAACAAAACCTGAAGAAGAGGTTGAGAGTGAGACCAGCAAGGAGAGCCTGACAGACAGGACTGTTTCTGCCTGGAAAAGGAAAGGCACCTCAGAGCAGCCTTCTGCCTATGGGCAGGTCACTGAGAAGATGGAGCCATGCTTTCCACTGCAGTGCAAGGCAGAAGGATAAGAGTGTGCGTCTAAGTTGAAACAGGAGAAGCCCACATTATATACAAAAGGGAAACCTTTCTCCCTGTAGGGATGGTCCAGTGTAGAGCAGGTTGCTAACAGAGGCAGTGGGGTCTGTGTTCTTGGAGCTTTTCAGGATTGGTCTGGAGACAGCCCCAAGCCACATGCTCTGACCTTCTTGATGCTGCTCTTTTGAGAAGGTGGCTGCACTGGGTACTTCCTGCCATCTTTTTCAGACTGGGTTACAAAAGTGCTTTAGAAAAGAGACCAAGGACACCTCTGTGCCATGACTATTTGCTTAAAGCCATGCAGTGTCTTCCAGTCCTATCCATATAAGATTCTTTTCTATTTATTCACTCTGTTTTTTAAACCAATTTATGGTTTGAAAACCTTGCTAGCCCATTTTCCACTCACTGTCTGACTCATGCTGTGACACACTCATGTCATACTTTTCAGTATCTCAAAACTTCCTTAAGAAACAGTCCTCTCTCAAAAGCTAAGAAACTCAAGATGCTTTATCAAGTACTGCAAACAGTTTTTATTTTTATGTATATATATATATATATACACATACATATATACACACACACACCTCTGACTAACTATTCAACACATTCTACCTTTTCTAGATGTATCAGAATGATCAGCTTTTAAAAGTCAACTGTATCCCTGAGTGCCACAGAGCTCATACTCTAAGATCGGTGGAGTCTGTTTTTGCATTTGTAGTTAGGTCAAAAGAGTGCTTCTTTGATTGAATTTTCACAGCTTGGAGATTATCTCAGTGAGGATTCTGCTGTGCATTTCTGCTCTCTGCTGATTTCTTAAATGCACTGTACCTTGTTTGCAGACTTCTGCTGCTATCATGCAAACTTACTCTGCAATTGAGTCTGTTTCATGTTTTAGCTCATTGCTTAGGTTACAAGCAAGCTGCTGTGCACTGGAGCTCTAGCAACTACAGCTGACGGTTACATTATCTTATAAAAACCATTCCAACACATTACCCAGCACTCTGAAGATATTTTAGAGCACTCATTATTCAATTTTGATTAAGAGCCAAGTATATTTTACTACTGCCATTCAAGACTTCAAGTTACCTTTACCTTCTGCCACTCAATAATTAAATCCACTGTCTGGCAAAACTTGTTTTCCAAGTTCAGTGGATAAGCTGTTTCTCCAGATACAACTAAAGAGCATTGACTCTGGAAAATGGAAGGAGAGAAAGGAGTATGGAGAATACAGAAAGCTGGGGGTGGTGCCACGAGGACCTTAACCTTTGAGATTAGCAGTATCTTCTTCTTGTCTGCAAAGCAAAAAACCTTCACTAAGTATTTGGGCAGATTAAAGAACAGCAGTGGCAGATGTGTTGCCATGGTAGATGCAATGGCTCATTTTCTGTCGGCTGAATCTCCTACAATTGATTATTTGATTTTCCATTATTTTGCCTGAGATTGCTACCAAATTAAGCCACCATCTGTCATTCTGTTTGCTCCCGCTGAAGTGCGGACAATGTTGCAGATCTTCCAGGCATCAGGCCTCTTCTCTGGCCTCTGCTAGAATCTATTTTCTATGTAAAATCAACTGTCTAGAACATTCCACAGAAAATTTACTTCATGACTTGGGAAAATTTACTTCATGACTTGGCCCTACTATCTCAAGTGTTTATCTGCTATAAGCTTACAGTGCTTCTTCTTCTGCTGCCCTGGAAATCATTTAATCTTTGTCAGGAAATACTTCAAGTCCCTTATCTTGCCTTTTTCCAGATAAAAAGTAGCAAATTATTATATAAAGGCTGCTCCTAATGAGATAGAAAGAGGTGTTCATTAAACAAGTGCCCATCTTGCTTTCTTTTTTTTTTTTCTTAAAACATTTAAATGGCAATTGTTTTGTTCTTTGCCCAGCCTGCCATAGATCTTTATGTACCGTATTAACTTCTCTTATTACACCTTCCTATACTCTGAGCTAGACAACATATTAATTTCAGCCATCCCTCCTTGTTTCTTTTTTGTATATCTAGTTTCTATCTGGTCTGTATTTATTTAACAGGACTGTTTGACCAAAAAAATTTCTCTGTCTCTATTATAGCTTTTTGACCATCTAAAACTTTTCTCAAAGAATGACAATATCCATTCTTGTTCCTTCTCTTTTGTCTGGTCCTTTCTTTCAAATGAAGCTGCCTAAAACTATGCTCACATGTAACAGAAAAACTCTCCTTTTTATCACTGTCACTGTCACTAATCTGTGAATCTTGCCTTACAGGATTTAGAAAGAACTGAACAGATAAAACTGTTAGACCTTGAAAGAATTTCAAGTGGGAATGTACACAATGCAACTTTGTGAGGGGGAGAAGATAATCAACTTCTTTTTCAATTATCTTTTAACACAAAATAAAGTGTGTGAGCATTTACAGAAAACTTCAAGACCACACCCCCCCAAAAAACCAAACAAACCCAAAAAACCCAAAAAAACACAAACCCCCCAAAAAACCCCAAACAAAAACCAAAACAAAAAGCAAATAAAACAAACCCAGACAAATACCAGTTAGCAGTCTGCAGGGATGAACAGATGGGATAGGAACAAAACAGGCAGCATCCAGCAGCATCAGGTAGCACTCAAGTCTAAGATGCAAATTTTAGAATACCAACCCAAGAAAACAGTTTTATTGTTTACATATATACTCTTCTCATTGGTTTACGATGTTCAATCTACTTGTATGTGTCAAACATGGGGAAAAAAAGAGCTAAAAAAAGAAAACCAAACCAAATAATGGGTGATATAACCAATGTTCAGACCTTTCTGTGTGTGTGTGTGTTCTGGACTGGAGTTTACAGCCTTAAGGTGAGCAATGATTCCTGTGACACATGCTGTAAACGTTCCACCTGTGTTATACCCCTTTTATTCCTCTCAACCAGGTTAAAAGCAATGCTTTTAACCTTTTAGACATGCAGTGCCACCCACTAGTTGTCTGTAATGTCAATTATATTGTCTTCTTTAAAATAAAAAATTTCCATTTCTTTTTGCTTCTTGCTGCAACTTCTACCAATTGGAATGGTACTTCTTTGCACTTTTTCTGTCATTGTAGGTCAATTTGTTTATGATTTGCTAAGTTAATGTCTATGTTACCCTTGTCTTACTTACATACTCCAATCTATTTTTAAACCACTGCCTTTCTTAGTGCTCCTCTACCCTCCATTCCCAATCCTTTCCTGTGCTGCAACACAGGTAATACTGGTCACCCTGTCTTTAAAAATAACCCCTTCTGTTTAAGGCTCTGGGAAAAGAAAACCCATTTCACTCTATTAATATGACTAATGATGCGTCTTCATTATTTCTATCCTGTTCCTACCTTACTCTTTGGAACAGAAAACGTGGAGCCAAGTTTTTGTTCTCTCATCTGCCTAGATTGGTTTGATATTGCATTTGTCCCAGAATGACCCATCATTAGCAGTGTCTTTCTGGATGTCTTCATAATACTAATTCCTGGAGCTCAAGTAAAAGAGGCAGCACTTGTGCTTTTCTCCTCCAAAGAGACTGCATGCACTAACCCATTCTTGAGCCGCAGAGAGGAAAGGATGCCTATCAGGTAATGTCCTGAGTTGTTAATTGAGTTTTGCTCCTTCACAGACAAATTTCTTAGCAGCTGACTTACCAACAACTTGGTTACCACCTGATTTCTCCAGCCACATTGAAAGCTGTTTCTACTTCTCATCTTTTCTAGGAGTCTCTAGTCTGGACTGTAAAAGAGTACAAGTACTGGGGCATGTCAGAGGATAGTGTGGCTCTCATCCAGTCTTCTGGAAATTCCTGAATATCACCAAGAACTTGGAGTGACTTTATTCTAATATTTAAATCTATTTGTTTTCAAAATAATTATTTAATCTGGACCAACACTGGTATCTGCCTAGCATTGTAGAGTGAAGGATTCTTTAAAAGTCTCAGCTGAAGCTCCCTCGATGGTATGGTTGAGGACAAGAAGGTCACAATATTTTTCTACAGCTTGAGAAACATAAGGTGCCAGTGGGGTTCCCCACATGAAACTGCAGAGCATATCTTTGTTATTTATGCATAAGCAAACACAGAGATTCTAGCAGAGTTAAAAATCAAACCATATGATGCTATAGCAATATTCTGCTCTTAATATTTTGTTCTTGATAGTAGATAAACTAGTGCAATCAAAGGCATGAGAAATCTTGGGAATTTTTATATTTGGAAAATAACTGCTAAATAACCTTCAGAGAAAATAATTCCTTCAGATGAAGGGACTTCAATAACTGCTTTAAAGATCCATGCATGGTAATTTTGATTTTAGTTAATCTGATGACACCTTCATTGAACTCTGAGCAGCATCTGGGTTTATGAGAAAAGGCTGGAATTATGATTATTTGTAAGCAAATGGTGATGTTGCAGCAATGTTTTGAGGTGTGGTGTTGAGCAGCAGAGAAGTGAAAGAGAAAGAATTGAGCAAAAGTGAGTATAAAACAGCAAGAGCCCAAAATGACACTGTGAAATTACAATTCAAATGTGCAAGTCTGTGCCATGTATTTTGAGTCATAGCCTGTGTCCCCTTTCACACAGGGGAAGAGAGTATGTACACCTGATGCTGTAACTACTCTAAACTCAGCATTTTCTTCTTGAGCTACACAGCTGTTCTGCCAGCTTCAAGTCCCCAGAAGTTTTTGGGGAAAGTGGAAGAAGGACAAGAGGAGAGGGATGAGAGGAAGGAAGAAGAGAGGAGGGGGAAAAGTACAGGAACCCTCTAAGAGCTTGAAGCTTATCCCTCAATGCTGGCCTAAAGATTTCCTCAGGCACTTACTTAGGAACAGATCACAAGGCAGCCTCTGCCCAGCCTGGAGTCCCTCCTGGACCTCAAAGCTGAAGTGAGTAACATCCTTGTGCCTCAGGGCACTGAGCAAGTGGAGCTTTCCTACCTGGCAAGCCCTCGATATTAGAGAGCAGAGACAGGTGCCTCAGCAGGACACGATGGAACCGTGGCCCAGAGTAGCTCTGACCACGCAGAGACCATGCAGGGACCGCACAATCTACCCCCACAAACACCGCCCGGGGTGCGGAACAGCGCGGGTGGCTGCAGCTGGAGGGCGCGCAGGGCTCCAGCAGTGAGCTTGGCTGGTGGTCAAGCATAGCTAAAGGGGCTCAGACGTGATTTCCACTCTGCCAAAAGTCACATCCCCTGCGCGCACCAGAAAGGACGTGGTCACCCAGACCGAGTGCCTGCAAACGTGTGCAGGGGTCCAGGGCTTGGTGCAGGGAGATACAGAACCTGGAGCTGCTCAAAAGAGCAAAAAGTTCCAGAGCCCAGTGGCTGCAAAGGCATCAGCTGTGTGAGGTGTGACCAGGTGGACGAGCTGCTCAGCCTGGTGGCAGAGCTGAGCGAGGAAGGAAAAAGGCTATGAAGTGTTAGGGCATCTGAGGAGGAGACTGGCTGGTAGACCCATACTGTACCATTCCCTAGACAGGCACACCCACCATCCACATCTCAAGAAGCAAGGGATCTCCTACCCTCTCACCACCAAACTGAAGGAAGGAAACTCAGAGAAATTTATTGGTTCTAAACTTTTGGAAGACATAGTCACCAGGAACAATCTGTTCTGTTCATAGTGTTTCATAATAAATCACTTTTTAATGTGGAATATTATTTGATTAGTTGTTTTTTAATTTGTATCCAGCAAATTCAAGGTAATTTATCAAATAAAACTAGTCCTAAATTCTGCTTCATGTAATTTATGTGATTTCCCATTTCCATTTAAATGTTTCTTTGATGTAACACAAATGTGAAGTTTCTTAAAAACAGGGCACACAGTGTTTACATTTGTGTAGGCAGCTATTGAACTGTAAATGGGTATTTAGCGTAGCATAGTTATGTGGCCTTATTTAGTCTCGTGAAGACATTGTATGCATCCTTCTGTTATCAAGAATTATAAAATTTAGTGACAGAACAAGAGAAATGAAAGACCTATAGCAGATAAAAATTCACATATAATTACAGCTTCACAACATGAATCAACTTTTTATTAGCAAAATAAAAAGAGAACAAGAACAAAATGCATGACAACATGCATGAATGATTCTTTTGTGGTGCTGGTATGGTATTTTACATCAAATCATCCCGAACATACCATGTAGATCAGGTATTTGACTCGGTCTGGTGTAATTTAAGCATTATGGAATGTTATATACAATAAAACTGGCATGGTGGGCTGTGTCTTTCTGCCTTTGCTAAGTAGCAGTGAAATGCACTTAACACTGCTAAGCAGCCAGAATGCAGCAGGAGAAACAAACATCGGAAGCTGCAGGAAGAAAGGCGCCAGTGGCACTTGAGTGTATGTCCCTTTTCACCAGAACATCCCACACCAGGGAGCTGCCTCTGCCAGCCCTGGCACAGCAGGCACAGGGCTCATAGCCATGCAGCAGTGGGACATGTGGCAGCCCAATCTCCACAGCCCCTGAGCAGTGCTGGGTTAATGGCTGGGCTGGAAACCACTGCAGGCTGGAGCACACTATGATACCAAGTTGCCTAAGACAAGCAGTTCTAAAATGGAATAAAACTTTAATCTTCACCTCTGATGAAGCCAGTTCTGAGAAAGGATGGACGTAAAAGTAGCTGCAACCTTGTGTGTGGCCAGAAAGCATGCAGTCCCCAGAAGTGATGCAGGGGGTAAGCCAGCAGCAGCGTTGCCCTTGCCTTCCTTTGAATTTTAACCTTTCAGGGCAGTTTGGGCCAGGGAGTAGCACTGAGAATGCTCTCACACACACAGCTTGTAATGTTTCTAACAGAGAGTGTACTGTGACTGCTGTTGTTCCATCCACAGAGTTGGATGTTAAGTGGCTTAGCTCTGGGGTCTTTGGCATTAAAGCTGTCTCTCACTCCAGGGAAAACTCCTGCTTCCAAAAGGGTGGCTTTCTGGCCTTTTCTGTTAAAAATTAAAGCACTGTTCCCATTGCAATGGGATTGGCCTGATTCTGATTAGGTGCTTAAAGTAATATCAGCGCTAGTGAAAACCAAATAAAATGTAGGGGAGAAACTGAAAAGAAAGAAAACCTGTCCGAGTTTCTACTAATATATTTTTCTTGTCTGTATCAGTTTAAAGCACTACGGCTTTCCAGCAAGGTTACCAGGTGAAAGCAGGAGTTTGACACTCAGTTTGGTTGCTAGCACTGAAGGCTTTTCTGTGCTGTGGGGCAGTTCAGTGCTGCATCACAACTCTGTTTGTTAGTCCCTGCCAGGGACCTCAAGAAAACAGGGATCAGGGGCCACATGTTGGGAGGATGGCAAATGCCTTCACTCAGCCTCTTCATGGCCACAGCTGGAGATAATCACAGATAGGAGGTTTGCATCTGAATCCTTTCAATGACAGGTTGTAGCATTAAAGCACAAAAATATTGCACTTCAGACTTAACTCTTCTTTAATGACAAAATTCCCCGCGGCCCAGTCCTCGTTTGCTATGAAAATCAATGAAATAAACTGGGTTGATTTCCCTCCTAGGGATAGTGAGTGAGAGGAGGGAGAGATCAAGGTTGGGGAATTCCTCACACTCCCCGCCCCTTAAGATGTCCGTTAAGACCTTAGTTACACCCCTTTCTTCTCTTTGTTCACACTCCTTTTCCCTCCCAGTTGTTCAATATGTATTAGGTTGTTTGAATATGTATGATTCCAGAAAGTTCTGAGTTCTTCGTGCTCCCATTGGTTTGTTTAAATGTACTCCTCCCTTTGTTTCACTTTTTTGGGCACTTGCAGTTATGTAATCCCCCTTTATTGGTTGATCTGTTGTTCCTCCCCTTGGACCGCCCCTTCTCTGCTCCCCTTAAAAGCCCATGTAACTGTCATTTCTTGGTTCGTTCTTTTGCCTCCAGCGAGCGAGTTGGTGGTTTTCTGCCGGCTAATAAAGGACTGGTCTCTGGGGCAACCAAACCCCTCCTGTCTCCTATGTCTCTGCTTTGTGGCTATGTTGAGTCCGCCTGCTGCTAGCCTCAAGCGAGGTCTTGGCCAATGGCTCCAGGCATAGCAGGAGCCTGTTATCTGGACTTAAGGGACTCAAATGGTCTCCCTGCTGAGGCACTCTTGTTCCCTGTTGTGCACTGACCATCCAGGTAGGTCAAACAGGCAGCGACGATTCTCCAGTGCATATGTTCAGGCTTAAGCAGGAACATCCAATGAATGGTGTTTTAAAGTGTTGCATAAACATACTGAAAATACATTTGCATGCACCTTCTGTCTTTACATCCATTTTTCATTCCAAACCCAAAGTGAACAGAACATTTGCCCTGTATTGTGAAAGCACAACAGCCCTACACAACAAGACAAAGAGTGTTGGGACACACCATTTTATATAACTATATAACTATTTTAGGGATGCTTTTTACTTCTGCTTTTGGGTGGATTGCAGAACTGGTGTTTTGAGGCAGGGATCAGGGGCATTCAGGCTGGGGGTGAAGGTTATAGAGAGGAAACAGAGACAATGCAGAGAGGAATATCTTCAGATAAGCTGTGCAGAGAACAAGGTGGCTCACCTCTTTAGTTTTTGTGAAAGAAACACAAAAATAAGATTCTCACATAATTATTTGGGCAGGGGTTCGCACATCCATAAGTATGTACAAAAATAAAAGTCTTCAAAGTCTTAAAAACTCTTCTCAGGAAGAAGGACTTAACTGGAAATTGCTGGAAATTAAGAGAAAAGAAAGTTACCCAGGCTGTTTAAAATCCTAAATCTCATTTATGGCCTCTTTTAAAACAGGCTGATTGAATATGTGAGTGTTCCTCATAATAAATAGATGTATTTTGTTGTGCTGTCAGATTATCTCATGGGAAAGATACCAGAATCTTAAAAGCAATCAAAATCTGGTTATCAGTTGCAAACTCTATTGATTTATTTTTTAAATGCAAATGTAACTGGGAAGGTACAATATTTGCTTTTAAAAGATTACAATTTTACTGTTTTGTGTGGGCTGAGAATAAAGGAGGCAGCTGATGGAAAGTCTGCAGATCTGATTGAAGAATCGAACAGAAAATTATTCCTACATGAGCTGAAGCACAGACAAATAGCCCAGTTTGCTGAGTTTATGATGGCTGTTAGTTGATCTGGGACCAGAGAGGGAGCAGGGATTAATAATGTTTTATGACTGTTTAGGGAAATTTTTAATGGAGTCATTGTGATCGTTTACTGGTTAAAGCTTCATCAGGGAATGAGAAATGACTCTTCTAGATAGTGAGTAAAGAAGCAAGAACTTGCAGATGTGTCTTGCTTATCAACTGGGAATTGGTACCTCTAGGGCTAACATGTGTTTATGGTGCAGACACAGAAGACTATTTCATTAGGCATTTTTTCAAGTCACACAGACTGGAGAAAAGAACGTGTATGTCATTGATAGAAATTGGAGTATTTGCAACACGGTTCAACGGAAGTTAAAGGAAGAAACCAAACTAGACCAACCCAAAACCTTATCCCCACTCCAAAGTGCCAGATACATAGTTAACTGCTGGTAGAAGAGCTGGAAACTCATCTCAGAAATGTCAGGTACAGACATTTCACAGATGCTTTTTGATTTTCACTACAATAAGAAAGGAAGAAAAAGCAGAAAGTGTAGATTTTGGGACATAAAGAGTCCAATGTTGAGCTGCCTTGAAGGGTTCAGCAGCACAGTCTGCTCGCTTTCTTTACTGAGGTGTAGAGAGTCACTCTGGGAGGGGGAGCATTTGTCTGCTGTTGTCCCATGTGACCTTTTTGGTTCAACAAAGAGAGGGGACAGAGCGTTCTTCATTCAGCCTCTTCCCTCATAATAAACCATAACTTTGTGGATTTGGGCAAGAGAAGGTGCATGGTGGACCTTAAGTTTGCTTCAGGAGTTTTGAGGAAGGAGAGGGAGGGATGTGGAGAATGCGTGTTTTAGAGTGGGCATCCGCCAACCTGGAGTTGCAGGCTGGAACTTGGGTCCCCAGAGGCTGCTGTCCAGCCCTGTGGGCCTCAATTTCCACACAAATCTCATGGCTGTGTGAGAGAGACCAATCTGATTTTTATTTATGCCTCCTCAACATATGTTTTACATGAGGTGAAAGAATTACTTTCGGGGCTGTATCTGTGCTGGGAGCTCAGTCCCCAGGGAGGCTTTGCTTGGCAGGCAATCGGGAGAGACAAAGCTTCCCCTGCTGCTCTGCAAGCGACCTCCCCTTGCCGGTGGGGCAGATCCCCGGATGCCCGGGAAAAATGTGCAGAAAAAGCGCGCGGGAGGTCACACGATAGGAGCGCCAAGCACATATGAAAGAAGTTAACTGCGACTTCTTTTATATGTGCTTCTTTTAGCCGGGGCCCATTTTTCTTTGGGTTCTTGGAGGGAGAGGGGCTCACCTGGGGGGTTATTTCTGCCCTCCTCCCTCTCGAATTTTTCTCCCTGCGATATCCTGCTCCTTCCCTGGCTGTCTGTCCTGTCTGCCCTTGACCTGCCCTGCTTCGCTGCTTCCCCGAGGCAGCTCCGTCGCCGCGACAACCTTGTGCTCGGTTTTCCCGACGGAGCGGCCGCTGCCTGCATCCAGCCTGGAGCCACCTGCCCCCTGCCTGTCGCCCGCAGCTGCTCCCCGAGTGTGCCCGTAGCCACGGCAGCCTGTTCCTGTTCCTGTTTGTCACCCACGGAAGGAACACGCAGCTGGTGCTGTTTGGAAATCGCGCCCAGCCCGCCACGGGAGCTACGCAGACTCCACAGCTCGCAGCGCACACGCTCCATCTGCCAAACCCTCGCCGATGGGGCGCCCGGGGTACAGCGGTAACGACCTGTCCGGTATTCTCTTTCTGTCTCCATCTCTCTTTTTCCATCTTGTTCCTTTTCCCTGTCCCTCTTTGGTAGGAACACTTATCCTTCTTTATCAATAAGCGGTTTTCCAGATAGAATATTGCCGCCTTTGCACTTAATTTTTTGTCCGAGAAATCTACTAGAAAGAATCATTTCCGACTCCCCCTTTTATTTTACAGCGGGATAGGACACTGTGTCCTGGTTGCTTTAAACTCATCTTGCTCCCAGGCTTCTCAGATGGAGGATTTAGTCATTCCTGTTTTGCATCAACTTGCTCCTAGAACGGAGGTGGTATTGCAGCACTTTGATGGAAAAGACCACCTCTAACTCTTCTAAGAGAACTGCAACATGCAGACTTGCTGACAGCCTGTTTCATCTCTGAATTTAATTAGTTCTACAAGGACTATAAGACAGTGTAGAAATCAGTCTTTTATTATCCCATAGTCAGACTTCTGGATATGCAGCACTAAACGTAGACTCAAAAGCCTCACTAGGACACTGAAGAAATTGGTATTTATGAACAAACTAAAAGGTAAAAGATTAAGATAAAAACTTAGCTCTAACAATTGCAGGGTACTTAATTAAAGTAATGAACAAAAACAAAGGTATGCCATTTAAAATGAGTTTCTAAAAAATCATTTGCATTGGTTACAGAAGCAAACAAGTGCACATGACACATAATGGCTAATGAAAAGGATAGCCTGCTGATGAATAATAAAAACTTTGACACTTTTCACTCATCCTTTAAATATTTCTGCAGGAGGGATTATCAAAGTAAAAAAAACAAAAAACCCAAACCAAAATTTGGGTGCCTTGAAGCACTTTTAAAATCCTTTTTAAGTATAAGAAGCTGTAATCCAGAGAAAGCATAAAAGAGAGTTTTATTTCCATTGTCATACTTTCAAACTTCATATTAAAACTATATAAAATTTTGTAAAAATACATTTACAAATAATAAGCAGGTAAGTATTAAAACAACTGAAATGGGTGTTTATTTTCCACAAGTCTGGTTCTCCTTTTGCAGAGGTTTTGTACCAGAAAACCTTATTCGTGTTCATTTATTTACACATACAAGAGGGCTGTTCACATTTTTTACTTTTCTAGAAGGACCTAAAGACACTTTAGGGACCCTTTGAGAGATATAGGTAGCATTTCCTTGTGTTTTAGAGAGAATCAGTTTCTCAATTTTTGCACCTCATGCCATTTTACAAGGGGAAGCAGCCTGCCTCACCACAGAGAGTAGGAGACAGGTGCATGCTATAAAATTGAATCAGAATTTGCATCCCAAATTAAAGAAAAAGGTATTTGGGCTTGTTGACAGCACCAGACGTGGAGGTAGTCACACAGGTATGATGATACTATTTGTATGCTTAAAGTTCTTTTGTAGCTCGTGAAAGAAATTAGACTAATGTTTACTGTTCTGTTGCGATAGGGCCAGTTAGCATTTCTTGAAGCTCCTAGGGGATCACTCTTTGATGTAAAATTCTGTATTTGATTATGTTGGGTAAAAAAAGGAATGGGAAAACAAGCTTGATTTTGGTACTGCCATCAGGTCTTAAAGACCTAGTATATCTTCTTTTTAAATACTGAAACTTTCAGTGAGACCTGATCTACAGAAGCAACATCAATGGGAGTGTATATGTGCAGACGGCTAGCAAATCCTTAAGATTTTTTTCATCCAATATTGAGCATAAATCCAGGCTTATACTGCTGCAACAATTTATCACTTCAGGTCAAAATGTTATTAAAAAAAAAAATCAACATTATGCATTACAGCTTTATGTTCTTTTTAAATTAAGGAACAGCTGCCAGATGATGAAAATTTTGGTAGAGTATCATAAAAATACTTCAGTGAGAGCTCTCCTAGATAAGGTCTACAGAAACATGACATTTAAATTCAGGACAAATACATGAAGCAAAGGGGGATGGTTTAAAAAGTAGGAAATGTTCTGCAGTAAGACTGCTGTTACTTTTCCAAAAGGAAGAGGACCAAAGACAAGTTTAAAAAAAAAAAAAGAAGAGGAAACCATTTAGCACAAACATATTGAAAAAACACCCCAAGTAATTTTCACAAGTACAAGAAGGAATTTTCACAAGTACAAGGCAAGGTGGCCATTGCCTAATGTGCTGAAATTAGGCAGGTTGCCTTCATTGCACAGCTGCTTAGGTAGAAGCCCAGGAATTGAAAACTTGAAAGTTTGACGGACAACAGTAAACTGATTTCTGCCTGGGTAAGGCAGGGCCTGTAGTTAATTGGTTACCTGGCTGGTAACCAATTAACTAATTAACTAATTAACCAATTAACCAATTAACTAATGAACCCTGAGCAGGGCTGCCAGGAGTAGCGATACAAACCTGGCACCAGGCACCCAACTCTCAAGAGACCTTCATGCATCCTCACCATTGCTGCCATTTTGAAGCTGATCTCTAAAAATGAGGGCTGGTCTAGTGGCCTTTACAAAGTCTCTCCTCTCTGCTTGAAGGTATTGCAAGTTGTAGGTGTCATTGTTGTACCCAATCCACCCCAGTGGGAGGCCTGTGGGTATTTTCCATTTTGCAAAGACCAAAAGCAAACACAGAAGTTCACACTGATGCTGACATGGCAGGGAAATGCCAGGGAGAGGTGATGCTCTCTGCCCTCTCTGCCCCAGGGCTGGAATGGGTAGCATGCTCGGGGTGTGAAGCATGGGTGCCTTGGTTCCAGCCCTGGGGAGATCCCAGCATTTCAGAGGATTCATGGATTTCCAGTATGAGTAAGACAGCAGTGGGGATGAAATGTTGACACGAGAGTGTCGCTTTCTTTCTTGCTTTCACCCACAGGTCTTAGCTCTGCTCCGGAAAATCACCTCAGAGATATTGGCTTGGGGAGACTGACGCTTAAACAGCACCTTTTGATCGCAAAACTTCAGATTCCAAAGCAAATTTCACCTTAACGAAAACTGTAATTTTTTCAGGAAAATAGTGCTGTCATGTCATGATTGCATTTGGCAAGCCTCACTAGCTTTAAAGTTGTTATTTAGAGACACGGTGTTTGCCAACATGATACAATTGTAGATGCAAGCCTCTTGACTTCAAAGAGGAAACAGCTTTGAAATGGCAAATTAAGTTTGGCAAATTTTGGCAACAATTTTAACAGTGAATTATTACTGATTTTTTTCTTTTCAGTTACTCTGTTTTTCACAAGAGCTCCTGCTGCACAGAGACTCTGAGAAGTCTCCTCTGAGCTCAGAGACAGCAGACACAGTGGTACCACTTTCATCAGCAAAGGCAAAACCTTGGTAAAGTGCTAAGACATCAACAACTGTCTCCTAAATGCTGACTGGTCTAAAATAGACTATTCTTTGCATACTGAGCATTTGTCAGGTTGAATTGATAGGCTTAGATTATTTAATTTATTTCTATTTCCAGGAAACCTCCACACCTGTTCAGTCTTGCCTCCTGTTTGATGCCAGGGATAGGTATCTGTGTTCCAAAGTTTTCCCTCAGCCTCCTCCATATATTGTGCCTACAAGAGTTGGCATTGCAGTTCATTTTGTTGCTTGGAGACAGCTGCAGGAACACAGTGGCATAAATCACACCTGACGCTGTTGCTAAGGAAATAAGACTATCTCCTGTTTTTCCTTCAGACCTAGTTTTAAGTGAGGAAAGCAAAATTTATATTCAGGGTATTTAAAATATTGCTTTAATTGGACAAAAGGACAAAAGAAAACTATGTAATGCATATCTGTAACAGCTTCCCTGGGGAACAAATATTGGATTTTTATTCTGCAAGTGAGTGAGCATAGAATTTGAACAGGTTATGTGATGGAGGATAATAATCACACACAATCTGGATTTGGGGCATAAAAACTCCATAAACTTTTTGGAGGGCTTTTAAGATTGCAGAGCAGTGCCTGCTTCTCACCCTAATGTTTATGGACTTTCAAAGGAAGGAAAAACACAGTTTTTGCTACTGAAAACTTGACTTTGGCAAAAATTGGACTTGAAGCAGTTGTAATGCGTGGGGTTCACTGACTAGCCCCCTGGATGGATCTTCATCTACTATGTCATTTGCCTGGCCCTCAAATTCCAGAGCCTCATACTAACTGTTTTAGGGCACCTGGGAAGGCAAGTAGGGATTTGGCTGGTAGGGATTTGCCTGTCACTCTGAGACCTGTTTCCACTTCCCCCGAGTCCCAGCACAATCCCTGACGAAAGTCAATCTCTCTCTTGCCCCAGTGAATGGTGATGTGGTCACCTCTTGCCTCTGTGGTCATAAACAGAGATATATTACACTCCAGTTATAAACTGAAGGAAATTGTCACTGACCACTTGACAAGCCTGGATGGTCAGTGCACACGATGGGGAACATGCGTGCCTCAGCAGGGAGACCGATGGTGTCCCTGGTGTCCAGATCGTAGGCTCCTGCTAGGCTGGGAGCCGTCTGCAGGGACCTCAGCAGAGCACAGCAGCAGGCGATGACAAAGTAGCGAAACACAGAGGCAAAGGAGACCAGAGGGGTTCAGCTGCCCCAGCCACCGATCTTTTATTCCCAGAGGGCAATACAGAAGCGATGGGTGGAGTCGAACCATGGGCTGTCCGGTACAGGGGGTTTCAAGTGGAACAGAAAGGCGCAGAGCCATGGATCGGCCAACAGAAACGGATTACATAACCACAATTGTGCGATCAAACAAAATAAGGGGAGGGGTACAGTCAAACTAACCAATGGAGGTACCAAGAACAGAAAACTTTCCAGAAACTGATACATATGAAAGTAACTTAATACATATGGAATAACTGGGAGGGGAAAGGGGCGTAAACTAGGAGGGGAAAGGGGCGTAACCTAAAACTTAACAGACAACTTAAGGGGTGGGGAGTGTGGGGAATTCTCCAGCCTCGCCTTCTTCCTCTCCCCCAGGCTCCCTGTCCTGAAGGGGAAAATCAACCCCATAGGATTCATTAGAGAAGGCAGGGTCACTGCCACATCTCCCTCTTTTTTACTAAATAAAAAGAGAACACAACTCACAATAATCTTTTTCAAAAGGTAAAGGGCAGTGCAAACAAGAACGGAACCAAAAAGGGCAATATAAGCAACGCAAATCAACGATGCCCACCACCCCGAGAGTCCTACTCCTGAGAGGGCATCTTCAAGTCTGGTCTCGGACTCCTGCTTTATTTGGTGAGTCATGTCCTGCAACTGATGGGTCATCTCCCACATCCTGAGCCCGAGAGGAGATCAGAGGAGACAACATGAGCAGGCCGGTGGTCCCCCCAGTGTGAAGCTCCGCTCTCGCACCCTGGGGGTGATGATGGTGCAGAAGTAGGTGATTCTTCATCTGCGGGATGTTCCATAGTTGGATGAGCAAGGTGCAAGACACGATGAAGACGCCTGCCCCCAGGATGGCTCTGATCGATCAAATGGGATGGTGGAACATATCTAAGCAGGGACACAACAAATATCAATTAAACACAACATAATTAGGACATTGGACACTTGCAGCTAACTCCAAATCAAGGGAACCAGAAAGGAGGGAAAATTTCAGGGATAGGGGAGCTCCTCTTGCGGTGCCTCCTCTTCCACACTGCCAATGACACGTCCTTGGATGGCGTCAGTGCAATGTACAGCTTTACCCACTTTGTCGGTACCCATTTCAGTCCATTTGGGGTGATGACGCTGCCATACCCGTGGCCCCACGTCACCAGCTGGTATGGCCCCTGGACTTGCTGGGACTCAGGATCCCTGACTAGCACCTGAGGATTGTCCTGTAGCTTCCTCTTCCCACAGTTGCTGAAGTGCCGGAAGATGGGAGGCTCCGGGTCCTCAAAAGTCCCATTCAGGAAGTTGATGGTAAACAAAGCTTTGGCTAGCCTGAGCATGGGTGAGTGGCATTTGGTGTCATCACTCTGTTGTCGGAGGACCCTCTTCAATGTCTGATGGGCCCTTTCCACAATCGCCTGCCTGGATGGGGAGTGGGGAATGCTGGTGATTTGTCGTACTCCCCACTGAGGCAGAAGCGGATAAACTCCTTAGATGTATAGGCTGGGCCATTGTCTGTCTTCAACTCCTTTGGCATGCCCAGCACGGTGAAGGCCTGGACCAGGTGTTTCTCCACATCTTTGGCCTTCTCTCCAGCATGGGCTGAGGCGAACATGGCTCCAGAAAAGGTATCAATGGACACATGCACATATTTTAGTCTACTGAATTCAGGTATATGTGTTATGTCCATCTGCCACACCTCCCCACTGTTCACACCTTTCAGATTTACCCCGCTGCCAAGGGATGGAAGCTGGTACGTTTGGCAGCTGGGGCATGTCGCCACGATGGCCCTTGCCTGCGCCCACGACAGGCGGAACATGCGGACCAAAGCTGGGACTTTCTGGTAGAACATGGCATGGCTGATCTTAGCCTGCTCAAACACCAGAGGGAGCTTAGCAAGTTCCACTGGCGAAGCCAGGGCATCCGCTTTCCGGTTCCCCTCTGCGATAAAGCCTGGCAGTTCAGTGTGTGACCTCACATGCATCACATAGAAAGGTTGCTCTCAGAGGGAGATTAGGTACACTAGCCTTGAGAGCAATTCATGAATTTTTGTAATTCGAAACCTCTTTTATGAGAACATTTTTAGCTCTCATAGTTACTCCCGCCGCATATGCCGAATCAGTAACTAAACTGAAAGGTTCAGGGAACGCTCGAATGCTCTAATGACAGATGCTAACTCCACCACCTGGGGTGACCCAGGACAACAACTGTTTGCCTAGCAGATGATCCATTGTAAGGCCCTGATTNGATCCATTGTAAGGCCCTGATTTCCCTGGTCTTGAAGGAGGATTGGGAGGAGTTCCTGCAACTGCCTTCTCCAGTCATCAAACCTCAAATCATATTCGGCTGGAGAAAGCAGGCAGGTAAACACCTTCATAATATCCTGCGGTGCGGCAGCGCCCTCCGACCTCCCGCCCAGATGGAGGAGGCGAAGAAGCCTGTCACGCGACGCTCTCGCCAGCAAAGCCGGGAGAAGGTTTCACTGCTAGAAGGAGCAGAAGAAATCTGGCCTGAACCGAAGGAGACTGGGACCCGCAG
>VZTX01010015.1:0-38945 GCA_013400915.1 Pardalotus punctatus
CTGCACCATAGCAACACTTTATGGACACCCTCCAAGTAAAAAAATGGTGACATCACTGTAACTATCTCATAACATTACATGGATATATTGCTTCACCAAAGGTGGCATTTCACTGCACAAATGATGACCCAGCTTACTGTAAGGCTGCAATGTGAAAATCTTTACTTTTAAAGCTTCCCTGTGATTAATAAGTGTCTGGGCTGATTAATTTTAAGTCACATATGATATTTCTTTAGAAGTTAAATCCCTTCTTTATCATTGTTACTGTCATAAAGTCAGTAACAAGCTCAGAAATCAGCAAAGAAACCTAAGCATTTCCACATAAAACACACTTCTAAAGCAGTAAAGATCAGAAATAAATATAACACAAATTTTTCATATCATGTTTATGGGTTCCTCTCATAGGAATTTTTCATGCTTAGGAAAGAGAAAATCAAAGATAGATACGACTCCAAATTTCTGGAACCACTGACAGCAATCATATCAGTTGCTGTACAGATGCCCTGATAGCAATCATAAGGACCACTACTATCCATTCTGCAAGGAACAGAAGAAAGTGAGAATGATACAATCAGAAAGTTACTTGCAAACTTCTATGTATGCTCCAAACTTCTATGTATGCTCCAAACTTCTATGTATACTGCATTCTTTGTCTCAAGCAAACATTAGCCCACACAAGCTCAGACTAGGTAAATGTTTTTGGAAATAATGTGATTAATTTTTCCCTAGAAAATGCTCACAAAAGCTAACAAAACAAACCTGCATACAACAAAGAATACTCACTCTTCTTTATATATTACTTGCTCATAGTAATCAGTCTGCATTTGCTCCCTAAAAGCTTCAGGTGTTCAAATGAGAAGCGGTAACAATACTGCTTGACTTCAGTGCCCAGTCCCAAGATAAATAGCAAGAGTGCCTACCAATGCGAACATTTTGGAAGTGATCCATGGGAGGAATAACTTGAGATACCCAGACTATCAGCAAAAATCAAAGACAGCTCTGAAGTGTTAGCACTCCCACTCAGGTCAACCACCACCTTTAACCACATGCAGAGAGACTTTGCAAGCAGCATATACCTTGTTTAAACTAAAAGGAATTGTTTATTGGAAAAAAAAAAAAAAGCATAAAACTCCCCTGTACTTTTCTCCTCTGACAGTTTATATCTTTTCAAAATGGCTTTTATTTTCTTCTCAATCTCTGCCTCAACAACCCTACCTCTGGCTGCAATTTCACATTTCTTATCTTTCTGGAGACCTCTCATAGCTGGTTGTCCCCATAAGGCAATTTCCTCAGCAATGTGAGCCAGGGTTATGCATCTGGCCCATGCAAAGTAGAACCAAGGATCCTTGGACATCACCAGTGCCATCCTGGGCCAGGGGGAAGGCTACAGAGGTGGTTAGTGTGTGAACAGGCTATGTGAGTGGCTACTTAAACGAAATACTAAGTCATTCTTTCAGGTGCAAATACGGTTCTGGTTCTTGTACTATTGAGAGGAAAGGTTTTCCTTCCTGCTAATAGCCAAGCACCCCATCCTACTTCAGGGGCATCACTCAGGCTGACCAGCTTCAGAGAATAACCTCTGCTGAGCCGTTCCAAAAACAATGCATACAAGTGAACCTTGCACTACAAGGATCTACCAGATACAATATGAATAAATACTCAGGGCTTCCAGACATGTAGCTTCAAATTACCACAACGATAGATACAGTATAAAATCCCAAAGATAGATACAATTTCAGTCTTACTTGAGGGGCCAGATGGGTACATAGGCTGTACATCCACAAAACCAGGGTCACATGGAGTCATACAGGAGAAAGGGTTATGCTACCTAATGCTACCACCACCCATCCAGCTTCTGCCATCTTATATTGCTTCCTGATACCAGATTTGTCCATAAGATGGTGGAAATCTTTCAGTCATAAAGAGGTCTTGAGGTGGTTAACTTCCATCTGATGCCCATGAAAATGTGAGGTCTTACAGTTTTTGTACCTCTCAAGATGTCACTAAAATTACTTTTGATTGAATTATTATACTCAGGGATAATAAAGTTAATTCTGCTTTGTGCTGTTAACAATCTGTGTCCTGCATTACATTGCCTACATGTTACATTAATAATCCTTTTGCCATTTAATTTCTCTTGACTAGCTCTTCAGAGTTTATTAATTTATTCCCCAAAGCATTATAATTACTTTGGACACACAACAGAATACATTTACAATTAGACTTTACATTCAATGTAGTGCTTTCAGGCTCCTGGACATTCAAAACTAGTAAGAGTATTTCTAAAGCCAATTCAGCTTCTTATTTGTACAATTCCTTCATGCTTTTAGCTTACAATGAAGAGGTGTAGGTTACAAAGATTTGCAAGGTATAACTTAATTATGCAAAATTTAATCAAGAAATTATGTTTTTCTTATAGCTTGAAGTAATTCATAAAAATCCAATTAAAATCTCCTTAATTATTGTTGGCAAAATTGCTCAAGCATCAAAGGAGATCATATTCCCCACCTCCAGAAGAAATGATAAAATCATTTTACAATATATATGCACTATCACTTCTGGGAAAAGTATGGCCATTTGACATTTTCTAAAGACTCTGTTCAAAAATATTCAAAAAAAAACTGTGCAATGAGTCATACTGCCATTGTACTGTACACAGCAAGAATAAAAAAATCGTGATTATTCTGGCAAAAACAGTGTTCTGAGATGTCAAACGTTGTGTCAGTAGGCAATGTTATCTGGAGCATACACTGATTTATTACCAATTGGGTGAAACAAGGTGCTCCATTCTCTCTGATGTGTATTCTTTTTTATTTATTACACAATAACTTTTGAAAGTTATGTCTGATCAGTGCCAAAAATGCAGGAAATGATCAGCTAAATCTCATTCATTGTGGTGACAGTCAAAAAAACATGAGAGGAGAAACAGGATACTCACAAAAGCTCTTTGTCTGTCTGTCTCCAGCAAAACCTGCACAGGTCTACCTGTCCTCAGAAACACTGGCATGCTCTAGCGACATGCACACAGAAAAGGGCTTGCTTGAGACTTTGCAGTGCAGGACTTGCATCCACTCAGCCTTTCATCACATGTGTCTCAGAGTAAATAGGTTACTCACATTGCGCACCTCACTCCACAGCCCTCTGCCAGCTGTATGTTCCATGACCACCACAGCATGCTCCACAGAAAGGACTGCAGTTGTCACAACCTCCAGCCACTTCTCTGAATGGCTTTCCAAATCAACGGTACAGCCTTTTGCATTCATGGCAGACAGTGAGTAAGATGAAGACCAACTCTAGGGCCAGCATCTCAGGATCATCCTCTCTTTCTGACAGGAGAAATTGTGTAATTGTGCAGTGGCATGTGCAGGGCTAACAGGATGCACAGTGGAAAGAAAAGAGGGAATGGGCAGAGAGGCATATAAGGGGAGGAGAAGAAGGAATGGAGATGGGAATAACACAGGTGAAACAGAAACTGGGCCACAAAGAGTCAAATGTCATGTCCCTGGGGTTTGAAGCTGGGAGTGAGGGGCCACAGAGATTCCCCAGAACTGAGGAAGAGGATGGTATGAAGACAGGGAATCTCTAAAGGAGAAAGGCAAGAGGAGTCAGCAGTTGGAAAGGCATGCAAGAAACACATACTGAAGTTGCCTTCAGTAACCTCAGTGAGCTCAGCCAACAGAAGCTATGACCTGTGCAACACACTGGTATTTAATACAAATAGCTCTTGGGCCAAAATCACAAACATGAGTCAGTGAGAAGGATCTAGAGTTTCCAAGTTAATCCTAGCACACTATTCCTGGTGTCAGTTGTTCCACCCCTTTCCATGCAGCATGGCAGAAAAATGTCAGGCATCACTCAGCAGGTCTCCATCTCAGTGTACTTGTATTAATGCAGGACCCCTCCTACTGTTTGATCTTCTGGCTAACGGAAACTCATCTGGAAAGTGAGTACAGACACTGTACCAACAGATCTCTGGCTCCCAGACCAGAAGAGCTATCTTCCTCATCGCTGCCATGGATGTGCTCATGCTACATAACAAAAAATCAGGGATACACTGAATATAAATATATCACAGAATCATAGAATCCTTGAGGTAGGAAAATATCTAATATCATTGAATCCAACTGTTAACTTAACACTGCCAAGTCCACCACTAAACTATGTCCCGGAGTGCCACGTGAAGACATGCAAACATGCAAAAAAAAAAAAACATGAAAACATGCAAACACACATCCACATTTGTAATAAATCTCCAGCAAAATTTCTCCTAAGCCTATGACAAATGATGAGACCCACATTGCCTTCTGCCTTCCCTCAGGCAGGAAGTAAAGGTATAGATAAAAGTCTGGGGGCACAGGGCTAATAAGAGCATAAGAGATCCAGGTCTGGTTGATTAAAGGTTTCCCTCTAGAGTTCCTTCCACAATCCAAAACCGAGAGCTCCCTCTTCCTTTTGAATATACTTTCCTTGCCATGATGGAGAGAAAACCTATCACCTCCAAATAACAAAATCTTTTCTAGCAACTTCATTTTCTTTCTTTTCAGTATGTTATTAAGAACCTGAGCATCACTTCTGCCTCCTTTAGCTCAGCAGGCTCAGTATATTTTGTGAGTGCCTCAATTAGCTAGTAGTAGTAGTAGTAGTACAATTCTCATGTCAACTGCCTTTTTCTGATTATTCTTTGAAAGATCTCAGATGCATAGGAGAAGTTGGGGGGGGGTAAAATAGAGGTTGGAGTGTCATCTCTATTATTGAAATCTGATGCTTTCCGAGTTACAAGACATTCAAACCACAAGACATTTGCAATAAATTATGCTGTTTCTTATTAGGCATGAGCACTGGTAGCACCGGTGTTCTGGAGAGGGATCCAACAGTGACTCTCTGCTTAGACAGCTACTGCCATTCTTCCTAACTGGCTGCTCTTATGGTTTTTACTACTATAATTAATGCTAAAAATGGTAATAATAATATTATATAAAGCTTGCTAGAGCTCTCAATTAGTAGATCTCATAATACTTCCCAGGAACCATTAACTTCTCAGTTTGTAAGCAGAATAAATGGGACTAACTAAGGCACCATTTACTTTCCAACGGGCATCACTGTCTGACATTAATAGGACTGGCAATTGCCTTTGTCCATGTACATGACTGTAATTACTTATGATTATTGTCTGAAGTGCTGCCATAAACCATTTAAAAGTCTCAAATGCTTTTAAATAAGCTACCTGTCAGAAGAATCAGGAGGGACATCAGCATACAAAACTTTTAGAGATATAATTTAGACAGTGAAATGTTTCAGTCAGTTTTTCCTATTTTCTTCCTCCCAAATTGCAAATAGAAACTTCCTATTATTATTAGACAATTTTCTTATTGTATGATTCTGTTTAAAAATTTCTGCATATAATTAGTCTGTGACTGGTGCAAAGCCAATGGCAACTCTGTGTTTTGGCATCCATGCACCAGTGCAAACAACTATGCTGGTACAGAGCATCAACACCACAGCCATTTCCACAGAAGCCAGCCCAGCTCAGAACATATATACCTTTGTTTTCCCTAATAAACGCTGCTAAGAAATGTAATTAGCTGATGTATAAGGCCACCTGAATGAAGGTACATGGTGTTGAAGTGAGTGGGAACTTCTTGTGAGTTTTGATGTGCATTAGGATGTTAAGTTACTGAAACAGTTTTTAAAGCCTTACCTCTTCTTCTTTTTATTAGGGGTATGAGCAGGGGATAAAAGGTCATGAGAATGAGTTAGAAGAGCATTATTTATATATATGCAATGTAAAATTATCTGTTGGAAGCGTGTTGCCAAACAGGATGATATGTGTTGTATTAAAATTTACAGGATTATACCAAGTATCTTCATTTCTCTTTTATAGTCAAGTAAAAATTTCTCTTTATTATATAATGATGGTATACTCCAAGAAATAACTACATTTTTAATTAATATACATTGGAAGATTCAGAACAGGCTGGTAGATATGAGGAACTATGCAATTAGTTGACTCATGAATTTCATACTATAAAAACACATAACAAATATAAGGGTTATAAAATCTACCCTGGGAATAAAGTTTTAAAAATTAGTACACAGGCTGTTAACTTGGTCACTGTAAATAAAAAGAACATTCAGTTATGCAGGCAAGTTGAACGCAGATGAGGTTGAACACTGTGGCCAAGCAATAAAGGCGCCTTTTGCTTCCAAAAATGAGTAATTTTTACACTGTACTCATTACAGATACTTACAGTATTGTCTTTAGCTTTGGTTGCAATAAAGCATTGGAATATCTGCTCTGAGCTATGAGTTTGTGACACAGTACAAGTGAGTCTTGTTCAGACTCATCACAAGGCCCAGCCATGACCTCTCTGTCTTTATGTTGCAGGCAAAGATTATTAAAAATTGCTAACAAAAGTTGTTGGAAAACTGCATAAGACGAGATGTAACATGAAGGAGCACAGCTGTTCCTTTTGCATACTTTTCATAGACACACTATGAAACAATCAAGACAGTCAAGGTGTTTCTGCTTTACATTTTTTTAATTGCAAGACTGGGTGTGCCCAGTCTTGCAATTAAAATTATGTGTGATCAAAATTTAAGTGTTATCCCCAAATGCCTGTGCTAATATTTCCCCCTCAACACCTGCTTTGATTATGCAGAAGTGTTGCATTGACCTGAATGGAAAATCACAAAAGCATCATTGTAGGAAAGAAATGTTGAAAAAGGTAGTAAATGCATAATCTTTTCCTCACTAACATGCTCCGGTTCCTCTTAACAAAAGAGCTGCATACTGCAAAATATGTTTGGGGGTTTTAGACTGAAACAGCCCATTACTAGCAGTTCATTCATTCAGTTAGCACTGTGGAAACCATAACTCTACTTGTATGAATCACCCCCTTATGTATGCTAAATATGGACAACAGCTGCATTTAGCAGATTTCATTGATTCCTCAGTGTTCCTGAAGTGTAGAAAAGTGCTGTGTACATTTAGGACCACAAATGCTTTACAGGCTTCTTTTTTGTTATCAGCCAGGGGCAGTTAATCCCTGGAGGAGAAGAGGTACAATGTGTTTTTAGTATGCTGTTCTCAGTATCAAACACGATTGTCTTCAATTGTCCTCCATTCCTTCCTAAAGCAAAAAACTTGCTGTCTGCTTCCTATTCCCCAGCGGCTCTGCTATTTCAGGCTGTTTGTCTGAATTTCCTTGAAGAATCCTCTTTCTTCCAGTCAGACTTCAAAAGTGAATTATCAAGTGGGAATGGCTGTGTAACTAAAGATTACTTTTTCACTGAGCATCCTCCTCATGTTTTTTCCATACACTAATTTTTTTCAAAATCTCAGCTTCCTCTGTACTTTGAACAAAATCTTAATCTGCTCTCTGTCCTATATTTGTCTCCAGTTGCATGGAGACAGAGGTTTGATGGGAGCACACAGCTGTTATGATTACTGAGGGACTGTCTGAGAAAGGAAGAGGCTGGAGATGATGGTTCTTAGCACAAAGAGACGGTTGTTGGCAGAAGTCTGAGATGAGGTCCTGAGGGACACACTTCTTCTGCTAGGAGGAGTGCTTTGGGGTGAGGATGAGACAGTTTAAGTGGGATTTTAAGAAATGGAAAAAATTGGGAAAGATTAGGAGAGGAGGAGAATAGGGTGGTGAAATCACAGCAGAATGAGAAAGAAATGGTAAAATTTAAAATTCAGTTCCTGAAATAGAGGCATTTAGTGCAGTTTGAGATACTCTATGGTACTTTAGACAATTCCATGGAACTGGCAGCTAAAATACAGAACACAAGTGAGCTTTCCTGGTCTTGCAGGGGAAGATTTCCAAGGACACTTCAAAGGAAAATAGATCCCTATGTGTATTTGATTGAACTATTCCTGGCATACATGGCAACACATAGAAATTAGGGAGAAACAAGGACCACTCTGTAAGGAAAGCACAAAAAAGTAATCACAGAAAACAGTAAAAGCAAAGTAGAAAAAGGAAAACTTGACAGGTCATATAAAAGAGAGAAAACATGCTGAAGAGTAGAAAACACAGAAGCAAGGGATCTCTGGGGTAATAGTAAACAAGCAGAAAACTGCTGTGCTGCTTAAAAGCTCCACTAGTGAGGTACTGGCAGACACTCACTACACAAGTCAGGTTAAACTTCAAAAATATCCATGTCCCACAAGCCCTCAAGTTCAGCACAGCTCTTATTCTACAATGTCAGAATCTCACCTGTGGGTATATTGAATCAACATGTGGATGTTTAAATGATACATTTTAATCAAAGGTAATACATTTATTATTTTAAAAATTGAAAGCTAAAACTAAAGACATTTCATGAATGAAAAACAATGAACCTTTCTGAGTTTCTGTAGCATGACTGCATGTTACAAGTACCCAAATATCTGGCCTCCTATCCTATATATTTAAGAATGTATGCACAGTGTCAAAAAAGTAAGACAGAGTTGAGTGTCAAATAAGTTTTAAAAGACTGATCTGAATTAATAATGTTATAGGCCCATACTCTGCTTGGTTCATATTTCTTTTTTATTCACCTTTCAAACTTGGGGGAAAAAAAGACAATAAAATGAATTTTTAAAAAAGAGAGAAATAAAAAATACAAAATGAAAGAAAAAAAGAGGGAGGGCGGGAGGGAGGGCGGGTGGAAGGAAGGAAGGAAGGAAGGAAAAAAACTGTCCATTCCAATTGGCATTTTTCTTGTTTCAGAGAAAGCTTGCTATGTGGTTGAACACAACTGTTTACCTTGTCAACAGTCCAAAGGACTGAAGACATGAGATATAAATGTGTTGGGCCAGTGTTTATCTTATTCATGAACGATGGGATAGGAGGCTTTTGTTAGGAATGGCAGAATTCCCAATTTAGAATAAAATGAATTTTCATCTGCTCTTATAGAGACAGTGCTGGATATTCAAGAATGTATTTTTCTGTTGTAATATCCATTTCCTTGCTTGTCTGACAGGAGATTTACAAGGATGTAGGTGATAGATTTGGGGTTAATATATGTAGCGGTGGTTCAAGCCCAGAGAGTTTCTTCCCCCCTGAGGAATCTGTGGAGACCTAGAGAATAAAACCCCCCTGGGGTAGAGTTGAAGGCAGCTTGCCCCAGAGAGGGGTCAAGCTCCCCCTGTCCCTCAGTTCATAATGGTATTTTCGGATCTCCCTCTCTCCTCCCTTCCTCCTTCCCCATTGGTCCCCATCCCTTGTCCCTCCCTGGTTCCTCCCCCGTNTGCCGTCATAGGGAATCGCAGCTCACGGCTGGGGGAGACGGTCCCTGACTGCAGTGAACCTGGCACTCAGGGACGCTCGCAGATGCCGCCGCCGAGCTGCTGATCGGCCCTGGTGGTCAGCTGGTCCAGCCCACGTGACCGGCCACACATACTTTGCTTATATCTGAATCCATCTTTCTTGCCAGTTGGTAAGAGTGAGCAAATGAAGGATCATAAAGTCCCTTCCCCAGCAGAAAGAAAGGGGAAGGAAGAGGGTGGAAAGGAAGCAGCTTCATCCTCTTGCCCTATATCAACTGGGCATGATTTCAGGCAGAGGGCTGTTTTTCAAGCTGAGAGCAGGAACTGAAGTGATATGTTCAAACCCAGGCTCAAACGGTAAAACATTTTTCCCCATGATTTGCATTTGCACATTCAATTCAGACCCTGCATTAGTTCAATTGATAAAGAATTTGAAAACCATGATATTTAATAACAACTCTGCCTGGATAGACTAGGAGGATAAGGAAAGATGGCAAATAATTCAGCCTAAGGGGATTTTTTATTGCCAAGCACTTTTACAGATTTCATTGAGTCTTCCATGGAAACAAGGAATGTACTCAGGATGGGAGACAGATTCTAAGGGCTTGCTTTCAGTGGCCCCAAATTGCCCATCTTAGTGTTTAAGTCTGTACAAAATGCTGATGCACTAGAAGGCAAAATTAGAACTTATTGCAACCCCTAGTGTCTCACCAAGAAACCAAAATTCTGTACACATACATTGTTTTGTATAAGGCACTTTCAGCAGGCAAGATACTGCATTAAGCATCAAACTAGTTCTGGTGATGACTTGACATGCAACCTTGACTTCATGGGCTTGTTCTTGTGCACCTTTGTCCATTTTTCTTTCACTGCTAATGAGCTGCAGCACCTACAAAGTGTTATGTAATACCTAGTGCCTGACAAAAGGAGAGTCCCAGTTCCTATGAGATTTGTGAATGTAGGAATAAAACCATTAAGAAAGGGTATGCATAGCACCCAACTGTATGATCCTAATTTAGGCTAGGAGGCTACTTCATTAGTCAGTGAACCACAGCTCCTGGTAACTGCCTATGGCTCTTTATTGATAGGCAAATGTTACATGTGTTTAGCAAAGTCTGGTGCCTATTGCTTAGCAAGGTAGTGTCCTCCCAAGAGAAATGTTCCACATGTTTGGAGAGGCCTCATGGGCCTGAAATTAAGCAAAACAAAAATAAGAAAAATTCAGTTCAGCTGTTGACTTCCTATTGTACTTCTCGCAGAACAGGGAGAATGAGAAGAAAGATATAGCAATACAGTTTCTATTTCAGAACTGAGAACCACCCACAGATCACTGCAGCATACAGTCATTTGATCCATGGGAATAGCACCATCAGTGCCCAGTTTGAGAACACAGTTTATGTTTTTCCTAAGAAATTAAAGCAATATGAATTCTTGATGAATTAAATTGTAAATAATATCAACCCCTGTAATTTGTTTTTAAAGCTCTTTTTTTGTTACCAGACTCTAAACGA
This sequence comes from Pardalotus punctatus, assembly GCA_013400915.1. Classification (NCBI taxonomy): domain Eukaryota; kingdom Metazoa; phylum Chordata; class Aves; order Passeriformes; family Pardalotidae; genus Pardalotus; species Pardalotus punctatus. The sequence goes on from VZTX01010015.1 coordinate 10,768, forward strand.
GGCAATATGCCTGTAAGCATGTCATTCTGTAGAGAACAGTAGCTGAGTATCTATGACAAAGAACTGTCTAATTAGTCTACATTTTTTAAAAAATATTTGCCTGTCAACCATTTAAACCATCTTTCTGGAAACACATTTCCCAGGGAAGCAATTGAAATGACAGGATGTGGATCCCTGAGAATATAAATCTTCCTCAAAATCAGTCCTATTTCTGCTGATTTATAGAAAAGTATATTTTCAGTGCTATTTTATATTTGACATGCTAGGCATAAAATTAAGGAAAAATATATTTAAAGGTTTTTCAGGGCTCCAGCAAGATTACTGTTCAACTAATGTACAATAGTTCATTTCAAATAACAAGGCCAATTATTTCTTTTATAGTATATGCTAAGTGTTCCTAAACTTAAACAGTTTAAAGCATTTGCTGTTAGTTTTTCAGAAGACATAAAGCCCATACATTAACAGTGGCATGAACAGAATAGTGTGAGGTTGAAGAAAAAGGGTTTGAATATTAAAGCTGTCACTCCGGGTAAAGATGGAGGCTATTTTTGGATCTTCCTTTTAAATTGAGCTTAGAGCAATAATGCATTCATTATCAGACTCCATGGGTACTTCTGCAAGGTAAAACTTATTCAGTATGCAGTGGTACAGAGGCAAGGTACTTTCTAAGATACTTTTACATAACTTAGAAAACATAAAGCACATTTCAATAAATATTAGTATCTTTAGCAAAGCTCAGAGGAGATATTTTCCAATACCACATTATGTATCATGCCTTCTTACTCTAACAGCAATTAGGCACCAGGGAGGGAACAGATCTAAAACCAGGAAAAACAAGTAAATTAGAGATGCCATATACTTGTTTTTCTCTAAATATATCCCTGAAAATTAATCTGATATGATGTAACCAAGAAACTGCTAAGAACATAGGTGAAAACTCTCCTTAGTAATTTATTGCACACTGCTGTTTATAGATTTGCATAACTCAGCTCTTCATGCAGTGCAATTTTTATTCTGTGATTTACAGATCACTTATAGTTAATTTCTCTTTTTATTAAGGGCAGGGTTCTACAATTTTCAAGTTTAAAAATTAGGAAATTTAGAAACTGGGGAAGTTTGCATGTTCACACTTACCATGACTATCAGCAATGCATCTCTCCACAAAATGCTTATTCTCATCCTTAACACTCAAAGCACTATGATACTTAAACAGGGGCTACTAATATTTGCTGCAAAAAAAATATTTTCTTTTTTACCTTAGAGAAAGATTAATTGTGATATTTGGCTTTCCAATATATATAAGCAGAAATAAAAATCTCTCCTAATTTTAATATGCCTTTGAAGCACAAAACTAGTCACTATTCTGAAGTTTACATACTAGAAGCAAAAAACCCCAAACCTCTCTTTTGCCATCTGAATTGGCAGGCACCACATGTAGGGGGTTTTGTGTTTATTTGCCATTCATTACTGGAAATCCCTTAACATCAGCCTTCAGGAGTATTTTTGTCACTTTATCTGTGAAGCAAGAATCCTGATTTTCTTTCCATTTCCAATATACAAAAGATAACAGATGGTGTTACAAATAGAAAGAAAAAATCACTGAGCTTCATTAAATTATTGATTATTTGATTACAAGGCCTAACATGAATGTTAATGAATGTTAAATGAAAATTTGCTAAAATATTATGTTCATTCTTTTTGCTAAAAAAAACCCCAATCAATCAATACCTTTAGATATATTGATTCTAGGTACCTATATCTAAGTTTTATCTTAGCTAGCTTCAAAAATATCAAGATACCCCTTCACTTATACTACAGGGATACACAATAGCCTTAGAATTCTTTATATTTGAAAACTAGTTCTAGAAAAGAATTTTTGGTTGTTTTTATATATACATAATGTGCCAGATCATCCAAAATAACAATTTAATAATATTAAATGGACTCTGGGAAGAAAATGTGATATTTGGTTAGCACTAGTAAAAAAATAAATTATTTCTACTACCTTTAAAGTATTCATTATGGAGTAATAAAACAATTATGCCCATAATTATCTTTTCAGGGTTTCCATAGGGTATTACAATATTATTCAACAAATAACAGCCTATTCCTAACTTTACTTGGAAATATTTTCATTTTCAGAAGGTATGTTGCTATCAAGAATTAAAATGACATGGATAATCTGTGCCAAAGCTATTTTCTTCCTGGGGCTTAAACACCAGGCACTCCCTACACGGCCAAATAAAATAGGTCATGTTACCCCATATGTAGAAAAACATAAAAGAGGAAGAAACTTCCAAGGTATGCCTCAGAAAGTCTGCATCAGAAAATCCATTACTCCTTTACAGTGATAAAAGCCTGTACCCTTTCTGGGGCTTCATGCGGAGCACTGAGGTAATCTACAGATTAATCTGATTATGAGAATTCATGGAATAGTGAAAGTGGTGGCCTGAGTCTTTTCTCACTGTTGAATATATCACCGTTATATATAAGAAGCTGCGGCACAGTTCCCCTCCAGACTCCAGAGGTACTAAAAACTGGAACTAAGATTATGTTAGTTCTAATCTGTTACCAGAAAGTTTGCCTTTCTTATTATTATTTTCTGTACTCATTCCCTCAAAATAATTAAGTTTGTCCTGACATTTACTATAGCTCTTGATTTAGAGTTATTACTACAGGTATTTTTTAAGGCTTTGTCAGCACTGTTATTGCAAACTCCAAGCTACATTTCTGTTGAGCCAAAATCCAGCACTTAGATTCTTTCATTTGTCACTTGCATGCTGAGTTGCAGCTCTGTGTAGATGGGTATCCACTCATCAAGCTGTTATCACAGAGCAATGGATATCAACTGAGTGGGGATTTATCTGTGAGGCATATTTTCAAACCAAGGCATAAAAGAGCGTGGGTTTTGTGTTAAAAGGTGTACTACTCAATTAGGCACTTCTCAATGAGATTAATTTTCCTAAGTGAGTTATGAAAGTATGAGAAAACTAGATCATTTTTCTCCTCATTATGTGTTTGCTTTTCCTTTTTCCAAATTTTAACAGCTCTGAAGAGAGCTGTTCTCAACTATTTTTCTCTTTTCTTTCCTCGGGTTATTTCTTTCATGAAAATGATAAATCGCAACATGAACTTTTCCCAGACTGAACTCTTCATTGGATTACTCTGTTTTACACCAGCTGAATTTTCAGGAGAATGTATGTCCCTCCTGTATCAGTATTACCAAACCAATTAGCTGTGGATCGTGCTTACAGGGCACAAACTGCGGCCAGCTTGTAAATGCTGGGACTAAAGACCAATCTTCTGGACAGCATGTCTTTCCTATGAATTCTCTTCACATCAGAGAGACCGGAATTAAAGATTAACTTCACAGTGAGTTGGTATCTGTATGCCACATCCTCAGATAAGAAATTAAGCTGTATCAGCCTACAACTGCTGCCACTGTTTCCAGCCATGGTAGGCAGTGGCTGCAATCATCCTGTGTGCCCCATCACAACTCATGAGACCACCTGATGTACCAGCTGGGCTCCAGAGTGCCATCATTGAGGACTCATAGGTTATACATTTGATATATACACATTTACACATTCAGCTGGCAACAGCCACCACAGTTTGTAGTCCTTAGATGTCACTGAACCAGGAATATGGCCAAATTTTAAGAGGGTACTGGGAGGAAACATCTATACACAAATCTTTGCCTAAGCAGTGAGTACATCAGTCCATGGTCTCTTTTGGCTCAGCCTTTCCCATGCCTCCTTCCACAGACCTCACGACATTCTCCACATCCCCACTGGCTCATGTGGATTGACACCAGCCTCAAGCTGCCCATGGGCTGCCAGACAAAAGTTGTCAGCCTTTCTCTCAGTAATGGAGATCTCTCTCCTCTATTTAGGGACCAGCCATAACCAGATTTTTAAGAATTTTAGCATGCTCAGGATCTCAGTTCTTCTCTGAAATGTGAGCCTTAGTCAAAAATTTGGAAAAAATACTAGCAAGACAGAGAAGAACACACAGAAAAGACAGCTGCATATGCTTTTTTTTTTTTCTTTAGGAAATAAGGCTAAAAATGTTTCCATTATTATATATATCTTACCTATGTATGTTCTGAAAAATAGCAAAATGAGTGGATATTTAACTATAACTATACTTTTCCATGTCACATGGACCATCAAGTGTCCATCATGAACACACACTGACATCATGGAGATTTTACTTTTGTACAGCAGGAGCAGAATCCAGACAAGACTGGACAAATACACCGAACAACAATAGGCCATACTGCTTAGGTGTGTGTTTCGTTTTGATTACACTTTTTATGTAATATATGCATCACTTTTGGGCTTCTATGCTATAAATAACTAGAGTGGCAGACACTGAAGAAACAAATGGACTCTGTAAGACAATTTTCTTGGCTACATCAACATCAACAGTTGAGAACCTAACTGAAAAAACTTGGCATACCACATCAAATGTTACAAGTAATGTATTAATCAAATAGACTAGTCACAAGTTTACTGTGGTGAACTATGGAAACAGGTCACACTCTACTTTTGTGTAATTTTTAGAAGAGCTCTGAGCATGTCTCCCACTCTCTTTCATTTGTTCTGTCAGCAACACTTGTCTCTGATGTCTCTGATGTCTAATCGCAAATTGTCTGTATAATGCAATTCTGCTGGTACCCACTACACCCAACTTCTACTTTATCAAACCAGATTGCTTATTACTGGTCTGAAGTTAAAATTCGTGATTCAGTTCTCAACAGTGATGTTATAAATCCTCAGATAACACTAAATCTTGTAGGCCACATATGGCCCTTCTGAAAAAACAATTAATAAACTTGCAGTCCCTGTAAGAGTCTAGCTCCTAAAAGCAATTCAGACAAGAGGAGGAAAAAATAAAAAGTGGCATCCCATCCAAAAGACAGTAAATGACACAGGGGTGTTAGTATGGGGAAAAGCACAAAATACATTGCAATCATCTGTGTCAAATTTGCAGAGAACATACTTTGCTATTAAACATTATACATAATAATAAGAATGTAAAAACAATTACAAAGAAAAATATTACAGAAGAAAAGGTTTTTTTCAGTGAATATGAGGATAAAGGTCACTGGAGAGGCAGTAAGAAGATGTGCACCCTGCCCTCCCAGATGAACCTCCTCCGGATGCATGTGGCTAGAAGACTTTCAGGAGAATGTTCAGGAGAATGTTAGGGTGCAACAAATATTAAACAGTTGGTTACAGGTCTCCTTGGGCATCATTGAGAGACAGTGGAGTAAATACTCATGAAAAAGCAATAATGGTAAAAACAGAAGTAATAAAGCCCATGAAACATCTTAAAATAGCTCTAAGTGTATGAACATCTAATATAATGAAAGTCCTTTGTATAGACTTCCACTTAATAGTTCAGGATATCATGAACCATAAAAAATAAGAGGAAAAAATAAAACAGCATAGAAATGTATACACGGCAACTTTTCTGTATCCTTTTTTCAATGAACGTGTAATGTTTTAATCTACAGCAACTCTAGCTTTATAACTGCAGACTTAGACATTTTGCAGTATTTAACCTTAAGTGCTTTGGAAAGAAACTACAAACAGTAATCAGGTTGTTCTTTCCACGTTGAGGAATGACTGTGCTGGGACAGGGCTATCACCAGCCCAAGTGTTTCTTCCTTTTAATCTAAGTTTACAAGCAGTCCAAGTAACCTTGACAAGATCATTTCAATATTTAAATAGTTACTTACCACATCAAGGCTGTAAGGCTAAATGATAAATGCTAACAAAAATATAAATGCAATAACATTATAAAATACTGTTAAAAAAACCAAATTGACATGAATAAACTCAGATAAGAACTCAGTTTTGCATCCATCACGCTGAAATAAGCATGTACCATGTTATTTTTTGGGATTTTTTTTTGTTCAGTCTAATGCTGTCCCAACTGAGCTAATGAAACATCCAGATCCCAACCTCACTGCAATGGGACAATAAGCTGTTCCAGCAAGATGATTTTTTAATCTTTGGAAAATGTAATAAAACATAAAAGGTGTTTGCAGTCCTTTGTGACAGAAAGTGTTAGAACAAAAGAGTTCATGTTATCAAGCATTTTTCAAGTATTACATACTGCTTCCTTTCTGTAGCATCCCAGTGTTTCCACTAAACTGTAAAACAAGTACCCCAAAAAAAAAAACCCTGAAAAATATACAGGGGTTTGATAAAAACTAGGCAAATCAAATAATTTCTTCTTCCTTCTTTTGTCTTGTAATGATGGCTATGTGGCACTAAATGCTTTTCATGTGTGTGTCTTAGCTTATCTTGTGAAAGGGTAAGTAATTGATTACTTTTATAAAGGCTTTTTAATGCATTCTTGTCACTGAGACTGCTTTTTATGACTCATTCAGGTTCATCTACTGCATTCTCCCATTTATTGCTATCTGATATTTTATATGCAAGAAACTCTGCAATTACTACATTTGCACTCTTAAGAATTTTTCTTTTCCTTTCATTTACTTTTCTTTCCTTTCTATATTGTTCTCCCTCACCCAGTCATGCACCATTGAGGTTTTGACTGCTAGTGAAAGAATATATAATTACATGAAGCAACCACCTCTTTTCACAAATACATGTTTTCAGCATATGGGTGGGAAAATTATTTTCAGTATGATGACAAAAAAAAGATTAAAACACTTAATCATTGATCTAAGATAACATGTTATGCAAAAAAAGGAGGCCCAAACCAAATTATTTCAGCTTAGTTGCACAGAATCACAGAATCATGTAGGCTGGAAAGACCTTCTGAAGATCATCTTGTCCAATACACTTACCCAAGCAGGGTCATCTAGAACAGGTAGTTCAAGATCATTTCCAGTTTGGCTTTAAATATCTGCAAAGGGACTCCACAACCTTGCCGTGGAGCCTGTCCCAGTGTTTGACCACCCTTGTAATATGAAAGTGGTTTTTTGTCTTCAGGGAGAATTTCACATTATTTATGACTATTGCCTCTTGCACTATCAGTGGGAACTACTGAGAAGAGCCTGGCTCCCTAATTTTCATTGCCTCCTACCATGTCGTTATTTAGACACATTAATAAGATTCTTCCTCCTCTTCCACAGGCTGAACAGCCTCAGCTCACTCATCTAAAAGATGCTCCAGTCCCTTAGTCATCTTTGTGACCATGTGCCAGACTCACTCCATATCTTTCTTGTAATGAATATCCCAGGACTAGACAGAGTAGACTAGATCATCACCTAGCTGGCAGGATATCTTTGTCTGTCCTGCTGCTTCAGTGACTCTCAGATTCCTAAAAGCTCCTGCTCTTACCACCATCAGGTCTGGTAAAGGATTCTTCTATTAGTGGCGAAATGAGTAATTATTCCATATATAGGAAAATGTCACTTAAAAGGTAGCTGAGTAGTCCTTAGTCCTGACAGTTACTGGAAGTCCCAGTTACTATTCAGTGGTTATAGATCCTTTATCTGTTAAGATCAAAAGACGTCAAAACTCATTTTGTGACCTGTTGGAGACAGGTCATAAAACCTTCAGAGCTAGTGCTGGTACCATGGTAGTGACAGGCTATACACAAAATAGCTCCAGTGTTATCCAGCTTTTAATACCATCAGGCTATTATTCAAGAAAGGCAGGCTCATTCAAGAAATCCTAATTATCTGGATTATGACAATGCAACGTTACTTACGATAAAATGTTCATATAAATTATATAGCTGTTTTGTTATCACAGTTTTTATGGTACTCATTATATTGTACCACCATTCTTCTGTCACTAGTCCTCTATACCAAAGCACTGTTTTCCTTACAGTAAGCGCCCTACTAGCTGGATCTTCACACAGTACTTGTCAACAATTGAAACCACTTCTTCCAACACTTGTCCCACAGAAACCAGAAACAGATGACACAGCTACAGGAAACAAGACACATCCAGTTACACGGTACCCTGCAAATGCAGTTTGAGAATTCAAGATTAAATGCATAGGACTAATGTAAACCCCAAGTCAGCATTATTCAGATCAGTACAGCTGATTTGGTAAGTTTGGTTTATTCAGAAAGAAGTCCTTTATATGATTTATATGTCACCCATTGAGAAGAAGTAAGTCTTAGGACTGTCTCCGGCAGGGAAGGAAGATGACATTTATGACAGAAAAGTGCTGAGCTGCCACTATAGGTCTTGATCCACCTGCACTTTTTTAGTCCAATCTCTTCAGTAATATTTAATATAATTATTGGCTCCTACTGATATAGTTTCTAATCTGAGGAACATGTATTCTTAAAATCTTGGGGTTTGAGAAATAGCATTGCTCCTATTCTTACAGGTGAGTGGAACGAGGCACGAATATTTTAAATCATTTGCTCAGGCTCAAAGAACAAGTTCCTGCTCCTTTACAGTGTAAGTCTGAGCTACAAATGCTCTAATCAATCTAATGACTTCTGAACTCTCAAACTTGCTGATGAACAAGCAAAGCAGGGCTGTGCCTTGGTAGCACCAGTCTGATGTGTGGCCCCATGCATGCCTACTGAGTTCACAAACCATGAAAGAGGTTACACCAGACCACTGCCTCCTCTTCCACAGGGCCCTGACATATACATCAGGGCCTCACTGGTGGACAGAAGTGCTAGGGCTGAGACAGGATAAAACCCTACGGAAATCAAGGTAGGTGCACAACAATAAAATGGGGCAAGACTATGAGGACTCTGATGCATGCTGCTGAGTGCATGTGTCCTCAAACTACACAGGCACCTTCCCCAAAGCAAGCCTGGGAAAAGGCCGGTTCAGCACAAGCTTTTTTTACTTCTTTCATCCTGCTGCAGCTACTGCAGTGAGCTACAGCTTAGAGCCGTCACAGGCAAAGGAAACAAACTGCGGCTTGAAAGACAAGGCTGCTGAGGCAGAGCTGTGCTTTGGTTACATGGCGCTGGGCCTGATGCCTTGGGTTGGGAAGAAGGGCCTCTTGTGCACCTGAAAGCCTTCCTGGGACTACTTACGGGGAATAACACCACCCATCATTAGTATAGACAGGAACAAGCACCTCAGACTGAAAAGGTGTTTTGTCAGTTACACAAAATCTTATTATGAGATTTGCTATTGGCCCTGGGAAAAGAAGCCACAGTGCTGTGTACTGAATTCCTCTGAGTCTTCTGTGTTGGAAAAAGGACTTCTATCTGCCCTGAAGACATAAACCCATCCCTTTTTAACATTGCAAGAACATGCTTTCTGACTCTTTGAGATCCAGACAGTCCCTAATGAAGAAGCTGAGGAATTTAACACTCTTCCTTTTGGCTCTTGAGAGCACTTGCCCACCATTATTATCTGTCACCTAGAACCTCCTTTAATAAACTTCCTAAGTGCAGCTTAAATCTAAAACGGCTCTGAACACTGACACAATAAATCAAGCAAGACAGAGGCACTGGGCTAAATCTGAGCAAAAGTTTTCAGAGGTAGCTCAGGGAGTCTTTCCCAGGTAGGAAAGCTTAGCTGACCCTTCTTGCAATCCCTGGCTCCCAGGAAGAGTGGAGTGTCAACTGAAGGATCATGGTTGATGTCAGTAACTCAGGAGCAAGATTTTTCAAAAAAAACCTGTGTTGATTGTTTTATGTGAACAAATTGTGATGGGTTTTGAGGGTTTTTTTTTCCTCTTCTCTCACTTAAGCTTCAAAGTAGCCAGTAGCTTTGCAATGTGTGTCTGTGGTGTTTCAGTTGTATGAACATCCTGTAATTACAGTATGAAAATCTGTGGAAGGATATTGTTTTCACTTTCTAGCCCCAAAACTGTTACAAGGGACCAAAATTGCTTGTTTCATAACTGAAAGACAGTGTTTACTATTACAACTATTTTATTCTAAATCTGGTAGCTCCAAAATAGTCCTATTTGTACATATGTTGGTGATCTAATTTCATTCGGGAGCCTGTTTCAGAATATAAGAATTGGTAAAGACATCACTGCAAAGCACTTACAGAAGAGGAAATCAAACAAGTGAAAAAATTGCCTTTTAGAAATGTTTCTATGCTTTTATTACAGAATCAGCACCAACTGAGATTTAAATCTCAGGGTTTTTTCACATTTATTGCTATGTAAATTGCTAATGTTTCAACTGGAAAAAAAACCAGCCCTTAGTGTAGATGAAGGGGGAGAAAGGCACAACATTTTTTAAAATAGGAACTTCTGTACTGCACCAAGTTCTAGAGCAAAATATCACCACTGGGGCCTGTGTTAAATGCATACAGCTACCAACATAATTGAAAAGGTTTATCTTCCTACAAAGAAGACAACTTTCACTGAACTACTGTAAAGTGCACTTCTCACCATTTCCTCCAAGTTCCTCTTGGCTGCTCTCCAGTAGATCATATATAGCTACTGTGTAGCAGTATGCAGTTGACTTTAAAGCCTTTTCTGCAGGGTCTTGTAGCATGTACACTTTTACCATTGCATCACATCATTAAAAGGAGAATAAATTTTGATGCACATTGCACTGGCATGTATCTTAGATGGGAAAAACATGTTATTGCAGATTGATATGATTCATTCAGTTACTCAGAGATACACCTGGTATTGGCCTCACATAGTTACTTAAATCTCTGGTTTTGCTTCTAGAATAGAGGTTGTATTCATAGTTGTAATACAGCATGTTAACATTACATGGTAGAGGTCTGCAGCAGGAAATACATATCTGCTCTGGAGATATGCTCTGGAGATTTAAGCAATCAGTGTGGATACAGAGAATTCCTGTTGACTTCACAAATTTCTGTGGTTCCCTTTTGGTTTACTGACTCACACTAGGTAATAATGAGAAATTGCCTCCACTTACAGACAAAGAGAAATATGCTTTACAGTCACAGAGAGTGATAATATTCAGATTTCAATTTTAAGCCAGTTTAAGCTCAATAACCAAATTTAAAACATGACTCTGTAGAAAGTTCAAACATAACTCTAATGATATTGGAGTAAGAGCATGTGAAATGTAACTCCAAAATAGCTGGTCTCCTGAGCTTACCTACATGCATATATCAGACTAAACGTAAGAAAGAAATTTCTTACTATGAGGGTAGTGAAACACTGGCACTGGTGTTGCCCAGAGAGGTGGTAGATGTTCCATCCCTGGAAACATTCAAGGTCAGGTTGGACGGGGCTCTGAGCAACTGATCTAGTTGAAGATGTCCCTGCTCATTGCAGGGGAGGTGTGACTAGATGACTTTTAAAGGTCCCTTCTAACCCAAACTATTCTACGATTCTACGTGATCACTCCTTCCAAGTTAATTCAAACCCCAAAGCATTTCAAGAGCCTCATTTCCAGGCCATGGTGGTGGTTCGGTGGCATTTCTTACCACTCTCTCTGATTAAGCTGTAGGAGTCAACAACAACAACAAAAATCACTTCGCTGAATTGATGTACTTCTAGCTCATGCAAATCACTGATATCAAATTTCTTAGTGGCCGAATTTCTTAATCAGCAAGTTTTGCTGAACTTAGAAATTGTCACTGATGTCTGATAACATATTAAAGTACTTGCTTCCCTAATTTTTATCACTTTCTATAGATAATATTTTATATTAGCTTTAAAATTTTCCCATTCCCATCACTATAGTTTCTTCAATAACAGCAGTCTACCAGCTTAAATATTCTGTATACAATTGCACAGTGTTTAATATTCCCTGACTACTTTCAATTTACAGTATCTCCTTTCCTTCCCCCTCTCACAGAAGAATATTATATTTTGATCCCTGTCTCCCATGTATATCTCCTAAATTGCAATAGCTGTTGCCTTTTCCCCGCTGTTTAAAATGTCCTCTAAGCCACCCATCATTTTATGTTAGAGTGGTGCAGTGAGGGAAATGCAGCAGGGCTCTGCACCTGCACCTGCACCAAATCCACTATTATGCTGGGCCAGTCATTAAAAGCAGCAAACAAGCTGCAGCATAACAAAAAACAACCCAGCAGATTGATTACAGCAATGGATAATACTAATGTCTTAAATTAACTATGTCTGACAGTATCCTTATCTGTCTCTCAAACTTGATGTCAGGCTGTAGTTAACTTCAGCACAGGCCATGGCTGCCTGCAGCATAGAAACAGGGATGGAAAGAGTCCTTATCCAAAGAGGGGGAGAGGAAGGGGAGGGGGCAGCTCCTCAGCTGTATAGCACAGGTATCAATGTAAAATATGTTTTGTGTCAGCTGATCCTAATGGAAAGAATAATTCCTCCTTATTCCTGCTGCTATAGCTGTGTCTGATTATTACTTGGATTTCCTCAAAAATATCAACACTAGTTCTTCTGCCCTGTAGTTTGCATACATCTCATGCAATTAACTTGTCACGACTAAGAGGTGTGGATTTTTGCAATATTTACCCATCTTCCAAAAGTTGGTACAATGTAATGTATTTGAAGTCATGAAATAAGGCAACTGAAATGAGAAACGTACTTCTGAAATGTACAGACATTTTCACAATAGTTATTTGCACTTTCTTAACCTCCAAGCTAGTTTTGCTTTAACGTGGTGTATGCAGTGCAGATGATCTAGTTTCTGAGGGGCTTTGTTTGCCCTAGTTCTTCATTGTTTTGTCAGACAGGGTGGTGGGAGCATTAAACTGTGGAAGCTCTTATTAGTCATATTGCTTTTGTTTTCCCAAATACCACATGACCCCAGTGCAGGACCAGTTGCCATATTGCCTTTGTCTGGAAAACCACACGGAACACTACCTTTGGGAAGTGTTTTGGTTTACTTGGTGGTGAATACCCTTGTGTGAGTAAAACACCCTGTCTCTTCTGTACACTTTTTGTTATTAATACTGTTGTGGTTTTTGCAATTTTCAGTAGATTGTTATCCCAATTCATAGTGTCTCCTGGTATTCCTCCATTATCAGAAGGGGTGAGGGAAGCAGAGAAGCTTGAGTCTACTTAATTTTCCAGCTAGGTTTTAAACCACTACATCATCCTTTTTTATATAGAAGTGTATCAACCCTGCAACCCTCCCAGAGTACCCATCTCTTGCACTGCACATGGTCCCTTCCCAGCTGCCACTTTTACTGGGATGCAGGGATAGAAGCAGACCCAGCTCAAGAGGGCCATGCCATCCACCTGTGCATATCCACATAAGAGAAGCTAAAGAAAAGGCGCACCCTGAGGGGCAGCAAATGTTGCGTCAGCTGTTAGCACTGCAAAGGAAAACCAGAAAATGAGGACTGAGGGCTAATAAGAGAGCTAAAATTCTTTCTGCACCACAGTAAAGCACATCTAGACCATGTTCTCTTAAAGATTCCCTGGCTTCAATGAGTTCCTTCATAACCCCATGAATACAGAAGATGATGCAACATAAGACTTTAACAGAGAAGCACTATCCCAGTATGATTCTAATCTCAACAATACAGCACACAAAATGCATACATTTGGAAGGAGTGATACTATGCCTCGTCTTGATTAATACTGTCTCCAGGCTGCAACTGAGTAATAATTAAATGCAAAAAAACTGCCTTTGTGTAGTGCAACAGTTAATATTTTACATACAGCAGGGGTAAAGAAGGAACAGAATTATATTATTTGTCTGCCAAGTCAGACAAAATTGATCTATGTAGAAGATATTATATGTAAAGGAACACACTGCTCACTAGAAGGTGACTCACAAAAAGGCTCACATCATTAGAATACTACAAACAACCTAATTTGTATCATAGATAATGTCACTACAGAATTTTGAAGGGTACATGATATAGTCTTGCTCTCCATCTTAGGAAATTGTCCCATGGGCACATGTTCCATGTTATGTTTTTGTAGCTTGAAAAAAAAGGGACAGCTAATACTGAGTAGGGCTGTTTAACAAGAATCAAGACATTTAACTGCATCAATGTCAGAAGCAGTCTGAATAGAAAAAGTTATTGTAAAATGAATCACTCCCAATATTAGCAAGTCCCAAAGTGTCTCTGTTCTCAATTAAATTACTCTGTCACCTTAAAAAAATCACTTTGTGGAGGGAAACTTCCTGGAATCTCAGATACTGGTCTTGCCTGGCCCCCACTATCTTCCCATGCGCACTTTCCTGACCTCTGTTAAAGCCTTCCTCGTGTCCTCTATCCATTATTTTTGTGTAAGACATTACAATGCCCTCAGGAGGTATTTGCCAGTTACTGAAGTCGAACAAGTTATCTGAGAACTTCCACTCATATGCCTTCTGGAAAAAGGACTTAAAATCTGAAGAACTCAATTCTGATTAGAGTCCTCCTACACTGGCAAAGAACTTGGCATTGCCTTTATTGTGCAACCAAACACTTACACAGCATCAGAAATACTAACATCAGGGTCTTTGTTTTTATCTTACCTGCTTTTCATCTCCTGAGATAATGAAACCCAACTGGAAAACTACAATGGAGCATACTGAGAAGGAGAGAAAGGAAGAATAAAATTTTGCTTATTATAGATTAGTAGCTAATATTCAACTGCCCAAAAGAGAGATAGAGAAAGATGTCATGTTTATGTTCTGTTTTCCTTCTGTGTCTCAAAACCCATCTATCACCTGTGATCAAGTTATAAAACTGTTCCTCTTAAAAGCGAAAAAAAATTCCACTCACATACACATCATCTGTGGTAAAAAGCCTGCATGACTTGTGTAATTCTATTTTGGCATATATAAAAGGCAGTATAGCCTATCTTTATGATAAATGCTGGATTCTGTGATATACTATTATTCTAAAAAAGTAGAGTTTCAGTATTGCTGAAAATATCCTGTAGTAGTTAACCAATTATAAATATTTAAAATCTCTCACGAACATGCTGGAACAGCCACACCTCACTAATTAACACTAATGATCAGGAGGATGAAATCAGTGACTAATGAAAAAAATACATAAAGCAAGGCAATGTAGCAAAAAAAGTCTGTTAATATGTTTGTTGAGAACAGTTTCATTCATTTCTAATACAATGATTTATGACGCATCAATCAGAAATCTTTATTTTTGTTTTTAAACAAGATCCATTCACTGTGGCAAATGCCATTTTCTTAAATCTGAGACATCCTGTAGTAACATCCAAATGCAAGAAAATTGTTTACAGAGAAAAAGCATACACTTCTGTAGCTCTTTGGCATCCTACCAAAGGTTACACTGCTTTGTTCAAACTAGTGTCAGGCAGAAACACTGAGTCTATCTCCAGATAAACTGGCGTTCCCATAGAGCAGAGGTCAGTGTTATCTAGACTTTAGCTTGGGTCCCATATGCAGCACCCAGCCCATATTTGCACAAAGCTCTGCTCATGCACGTTAGCCCAGACAATGCTGAGTGCCTTACTTTCAGACCGTCGGGTTTCCAACCTCGCTGGTTCAGAACAGCCTTGTGCCGTATATTCTCATGCCGAGAGACAACCAGCAGCCTGGCAGCTCTTAATCAAGTCTCCAGCAGAGATTCAGGAAGGCCTGCAAGCATCTTCTGCATCCCCTTGCTGTAAGTATGTATGTATAGTGATGGCAGGATTTCCTCATCTCTGTTCTGGCCCCACGTACTGTCCCTAGGGCAGATCTGGACTGTTCCATCCTCTCTAAAATTAGCAGAGCAACTGATTTCCATTTCTCTAAACTGAAAAATTCTAATTTAATTGTTTTCCCATAGAAACAGTTTAAAATCCACTCTTTTTTTCTTCTTTTTTAAAATCCATTAAATGATAGAATTTCAGGAATTGCAGTGCATGGTGTGTTACAATAATAATGGTATACCTAAGCCCTAAAATTCAAACTAAAAGTTACCATTGTAGAAAACCTGAATTTTCTTAATGTGGCTGTGTTCTACATTTCTCCCTTAGGAGTATTCCTAACATTACCAGCTGGATAGTGAAGGATATATTGGAGCAGAAAACAGCCCTCATCTGGCATCAGGCATCTGTGTTACCTTTCAGATAGTGCAATTATTGGAAATACATCTTCCAGAGGGATTTGAATATGAAAGAAATCTTTTAAAAAACTCTTTTATGTAAAAAATGCAAGTTAGTAAAGTGCAAGTTTGTAGAATTTTGCTTTAACACTTCTTCCCAAAATATAATTGATAATCTGCCATGATAACAAAAAGGGATAACAGACTACACATAAAAAATAGGAAGCCAAAAGCTGCTAATTAAATAAAAATGTAGAGCTCCTATGATCACTGTGTAATTCTCTGTAGAGGAAATGCACAACCGATCTTACCTGCTCTTCTAGCAGTTCTGTCCTAAGTCTATGCTGATTTATAGAAACACACCAAAAAAAAGGGAAATTCACAGTGGAAGTTGAGCCCATGGAGGTTATGTGGGGGATGTGTACACAGACGGACTTGTCTTAAGCTTCTCTCTCCCACACCCTACCACTGACCCATGAACAGGTTCATCCCAGGAACCACAAAACTGAATTTGTAAAATGCAGAGCTGTGGGCAGTGGGAACAGACATGGTTATGTCACCGTACACAGAAGTGATGCCCCAGGCTGGCTTGGCATACATCTTCTGCTAGGGATTTCCCTGCTGGGCAGCAGCACTGTGTTAGCAAAGTTGTGGTGCTTTGCCCAGGCTCACAGGTCCACCCAGTGGTGCTCCCCACCCTGAAAACAGACCTACTATGGACAGCAGGGCTTCATACTGCTCCAGCAGAGATGAAGCAGTGCCCCTGGGCCTCACCCCTCCCCTTTATTAAACAGAGCATATGCACAGAGTGTAAATAAACTAATTCACCAGGGAAATTATTTTCTGTGTCACTTAATTTTCTACAGCCTCTCCTTCCAGAGGCCTGAAAAGGCTGGTATTGAGCAAACAGGCAAAAATAATTAACCTCTCTCACCTTCCAATTGATCAGCTGTGGCCATCCTCCCTTTTATGTGGCTACAAGGAATAGGTTTGTGGAACAGCTTTTCTATAGTTTACCACTGGTCACTGCATGAGACATTATGAGACCTGCTGATGCAGAAAGAGCTTATAATTAACTATCTGAGATCTTAAAAAAAAAACAAGCTAAAGGGTCAGAGATGAGATCTCAGCCCTTATCACATGTTTGGAGAAAATTACCAGCTCAGTGACAGAGCCTAACCTCCTGCTAGCAACAGTCTACTCTTAAAAGGATTTAACTCTTAGCCATTATTTTTCACATGGAAATTCTGTTGCTAAGCTCCAATGAAACAGCTTGAATGAATGCAGGTGCGCCTTTCTAGTAACCCAGTTGCAGAGATGTATAAATATTCACAGGTAATGGGTTATGCAGGTCCCAGAATAGCTGTCTACCACTAAGCACTTTTTAACATTAAATAAAGCAGCTGTGAAAATGGTTCCAAACTTGTGTTACAAATAATCTTTTCAAGATAACACAGTTCTCTCCACACATGGAGAGAAAAAAGACAGGGGTATTTTTGTTCTGGACAAAACCTTCTGCAGATTTTGACCAATGAATAATGGAAATGGTCAGGAAGTGTTTTACAATAACTGTTTTATTAAAAAGTCAGTGCTCTTCCACAGACTGTTTTGAATTACAAACAAGACCCTTGCTTCCAATGCTGACATAGGAGTTCTTGTAACTCTTCTGCCCCCAGTTTTTAGACAGAGAAAAGGCAGAAGAGATTGGAGGTCACATAGACTGCTGCATTGCGAATGGGATATTGTTCAGTTGAACAATAGTTCAACAATAGTTGACATCTTACAGTCAGTAATGGCACTGAAGGGTTTTTGAGAGGGAGAAAGGTGCTGCTGAAGTGAAGGGGGAAGTGGAGCCTTGCTGGGCTTCGTGGGTGGCACTGCTTTCTGGAAGTAAAAAGCATGACCCCAGCAAGTGAGAAGTTAATCTTCAGGTGACCAAGGAGATTGTCTTCCTGTGGGTGTATCAGAGGTCCTGTCTGCAGATCTTAGGGAGGTGGTCTTGGAGAAAGAGAGTATGCCAGTGCTGATTTGAAGCATTTGATATTTAGGCATGTCAACCAATGTCAGGACACAGAGACCTGTTACCCAAACTATCCCAATGAAAACTGGATGGGTAGCCTGTCTATTAGATCTCAGAGACTGTGGGGACCAGAGTAACCTCACTAGTTATCCCTGCTGGCTCTATGGACAACAACTTTCTACTCTGCTATTGACTGACCTACATATATTAATTACAGTCTTTGAGTCCACTGACTCAAGGACTCTTGAAGCCTACATTCAGCCTGCATCCAATTGCTCTGTGTCTTGAGGTGCCTGGCATTTTACTTTAAAAGCAGTCAACCTGATCCTTTAAAATTCAGAACAGTTCTGCTCTGTGTGGAAACACAAGCATACTGTTCCCCATCTTTCTGTTAAGACTGATCCAAATGATGAACGTTTTACAGACTGTATTTACTGGTCTCTTTTAAACATTTTTCTCTTGAGTATCTCCATATGTAATTTCCTCCCTTACAGTCTTTCGTTACACTTGTTTTTGTCTGCTCTCTTCAGATCAGTGCACCTGCTAATTCATGTGTGCTGCCACTCAACTGAACTTGAACATAAAAGGAAGGAGAGTCCAGTGTTGTCAATGTTACAAACGGGCTAGAGACCGCTTGTGTTTAACCTGTTTATTAAACAACAGCTGGGAACAAGAAGTCGGGGTAAGCCCAACTTCTCAACAAGAAATCAGAAGAAATTAACAGCGTGCGCGATCCTGGGTGCTCCTTCGGACAAGTGAGGACCTCAGGAAAACGGGGAACAAAGGATCCCACAGTTCCTAAAGGGTACGTCCAGACGGGGTTTGCCCATTTCTTGATCCTCCATGTGATTGGCTCATCTAGGGGTCTTGTAATTGGCTCGTTTCACGGAGCATTCCTGTCCAATCACCCCCTCACTTGCCCATGTAATTGGTTCATTCAGTCCACCAATACACTTTCAAGCTGGTGTTCTCATGCTGGTGGACAACTTCTGGAAAATTCTTATGTGCACATCCCCATTTTCATTATTGCCATCTAGTGTCTTTACAGCGGCATTACACCCGTACGTCATGAGCAATAATTTAAACAACAAATCAGTTAACCAAACTCAGCCCCGATACANAGACAGGGTTTGCCCATTTCTTGATCCTCCATGTGATTGGCTCATCTAGGGGTCTTGTAATTGGCTCGTTTCACGGAGCATTCCTGTCCAATCACCCCCTCACTTGCCCATGTAATTGGTTCATTCAGTCCACCAATACACTTTCAAGCTGGTGTTCTCATGCTGGTGGACAACTTCTGGAAAATTCTTATGTGCACATCCCCATTTTCATTATTGCCATCTAGTGTCTTTACAGCGGCATTACACCCGTACGTCATGAGCAATAATTTAAACAACAAATCAGTTAACCAAACTCAGCCCCGATACAACTCAAATGTAACACAGAACTGGCCTATGAAAGCCAACCCGTTTATAACAGTCAATATTAAATAATCTGCTGTAAAGCTAGTTATCTTGCCATAAACAACTACTCCAGAGCTGTTTGACAGATATAGCACAGCTAGTAGTTCAGTGGTAGATCACAGACACTGGGGATTTGTGCAAACAAAAAAAGGCATCAGGAAAAAATAATTAAACTTGTATACTCTACTGAGGCCTACATGTTTTACTTCTGTGAGAAAGAAGAAGTGGCCAGGCAAGTAAAACCCCAGGAAATACAAAGATACATTAAGATGATACTAAATAACATGAAAATATAGTGGTTCTTCAATAAACATTCATCTTCATCCACACCTGGAGCTCACCAAAACTTCAGAAAACAAAGGAATGCACAATATACAAATAAAAATCTCCAGCGGGAACTGAAGGAATTCAGCTACCTAGCTAGGGTGATTCTGATTGCTAGGGTGGGACACAACTGAGCCAAAGCCTATTGCAGACAAAGTGCTGAACAAGAAAGATAAGCTATCCCTGGAGGAGAGTGATAGTAACAGTGACATTCCTTGTTTTTTTCCACTGTGGTCAAGCCTAAAGACATATTACTGAAGTTAAGCAGACTCAAACCTGACAGTAGGAAATTAAAAGCACGTCACATTTTTCTGAAAAGTCTAGCGGTTTTGGTTGGGGTTGTTTTTGTTGTTGTTGTTTTTGTTTTGGTTATATATATCTATCTATCTATCTATCTATCTATAACCATATATATATCCATAACGTCTTTCCCTGAGAACAAACACAAGCAGCCTGGTAAAGAGGCTGGCAATAGCCATCAGATCTCTGGGAACAGCATCAGTATTCACTACCGACCCACTCACTCTATGTTGCATATAGTTGCTAGGTGCAGAGGAGAGCCATCTGACATGTGATATTACACCTATGACAAATGAGGCACTTCAACTATACCTCTGTGGCTTTTATATAAGAAAATATATTTCTTTCTATGCTCCTTTACCCCCTCTTGGAACAAGGAGAAAAATATTCTTTTCTGAACTCGATCCTTGATGAATTAGAATTAATTATCAAAACACTGGATTTCTTTTTTTGTTGTTTTTTTGGGGGTTTTTTTTTGGCCTGTATTCTGTATAAACAAACCAAAGGAAAGAAGATTTTTTGCCAAATAGTCTAACACCACAATTCCTCTGAAAACAAACAAGGTTTGTATTCCAAATTTAGTTACAAGTTTTAAGCAGACTATCAATTGTATTTTACATACATACTTACTCAACTACATATGTTCATATTTATCATTTATATAAAGACACAAATAGTACAAGGTGTATACAATACACCACTGTCATTTGAAATCTATAGCAACAGATAAGGAAAGCTCAACTCTTTGCAACTAAGAATAAAATCACTGATTTGTGATTACTGACTTAAAGAGCTTTTTAGTAGAAACTAACCAGACAAGAGTATGTACCTGGCATAACATCAGCAGCCAGAAAAACCAAATAAATGTACCCAGTTCTTTCACAACGTTTATAAAATATTTTTAGCATTTATAAAATGTTTTTCTTACGCAATGAATATTTTCATCATCAAAAGTAATATTTTTATTAGCTTGTGTAAAATTTATACCCTGTCTTTCAATAACATAACATTATTTAGAGTTATTTAAAACACAGAAACCAGTGTTTTTAGAAATATGATGCTGAAAAATAAATTAATCTACACTTTCTAGCTTCTATAATACATGGATGATTCTATTCTGTCTTTTATTTACATTTCCATAAAATATAATGGCAAATAAAAATCCTGCAATCTGTGGAAATGTTGCACTATATTTCATTAGATACTTATGTATTTGTTGCTTATTTACCTCTTACTGTAATTACTGAAAAGATAGTTGTCCATCCAGTAATCACTGGTAGGCCAATAAAATTAGAAATGTCCATTTTTCCTCTAGTTACAGGTTAGACCTGTGAAACCTAAACTATTCTAATTCTACAATAGCAGTGGAACACTCAATGCCTTTTGTAGCAAGCTCGGTACAGACATAATGAGCCACTTAGCCATTTTAAAATGATGTGAGAAACAAGGAGTGGTTAAAATAACTGAAAAGATGAGGAAAGGTAGTAAGAAAGAGCTTACTGCATTCAGCACCCAATACAAAATACACATCAATAAAACAGAGTAACTGTCCAGCTCTGAGAATACCAAATACACCCAGCTGAGCGCTAAAAGTCTCACTTCAAGAGAAGAATTTGCCACTTCTTTATATCACTCTTACAGGTACATGGCATTTTCTTAGCTTCTCTAAGATAAGAAAGGGCTTTCCCCCAGACTGGCACACTATTTAGCCATTCCCCCCCCCCCCCCTNCACAGCAGGCAATTTGGGTACATATGAAATATTGATGTTTGTTGGGCTCATTATGTATTAGCACATTAAGTCATTGACTTCTTATGAAAAAGTTAGTATCCTAATAATAAAATACACATTTGAGATATCTTTGTTATTGGTATCCTTTTTCTTCTTTTCTTTGCTAGTCTTCTTAAACTTCAGCTTAAGTTCTTGTCTTGAAGTAACAGAATTTTAGAAACAAAATGCTCATCCCAAGAAGAAGCATGGAAAACATATGAATTCTTTATATTGTGCAGCATTTGGGCTGGACTATTCACTCCCTCCTGGATTCAGCCAGACTGGTAAAGCTGGTTCCAGTGCTGGTTACTGCAACTCTCTCAGAATTACGGGGGAACAAATTACCATGTTTGGGTGGAAGCAGATTAATTGTGCAAACAGCAGCTGATATCCACATCTAAAGCTATTACCTTGAGCCTTTGGGTTGTTTTGGTGAGTACTTCCACAACTGCTTCAGGCAGAACCCAGTCAATCACTTTAGAAGGGAAAAGCCCATGAACGAATACGGGCAACCCCTTTCCTTCTGAGCGGAAGGAAAAAGCATAGGGGCAGGACCATCCTAAATTACCACAGATGCTTGCTAAACAAACATCTATCAACTAAACATCTGCAAACAGTTTAGTAATTGGGGAGTAGCCATTTGTGAAGTTTCCACGGGGTAAAGCAAATTAGCAAGTTTCACACATTGGAGAGGCAAGCCACTAGAGTTCAGTGGGGAAGCAGCTCCGCACTCACACAGCAAATGTGGTGGGATAAGAGTCTGTCCTTATGGTGTCCTGGTGAGCAGGCTGAAGATACTGTTAAACAAGCTCACATGCTTATGGGAGCAAATCTAGGTACCACAAATTATGCTAAGTTACCCGGCCACGGAATGTAGATCTACCTCAGTTTCCCTCCTCCACTGCAATGCAACTTTGAGCTGTGATTTGAATATTCCTTTTGACTGGATTGTATTCTGCACAGTGTTTCTATATCTTTGGAAATAATGCTTGGTTTAAAGCAAAGAAAAGTACATTGTCAAAAAAACCTGCTTACCAAAGGTATGTACTGCATAGTACTTTTCAGACATTATAACCTCCTGGAGAGTATTTGGCCATTTCAGTGAGGTTTTGTAAGATTGCTCCTGGGGGTTGCCCCCTGTTTTTTCATCTGGAATACTCCAAGCTCACTTTTGGGGAAATCAGAACATGCCCAAAATAATCCAAAAATATATACATTTTATGTCATGTTTACTTCTGTGTGCAACAACTATCGCCAAGAACCACAGATATATATACTATGGACTTTTTGCACCAATGCCAGGGACTCAGCTCCTCAGCAGTAATACGGATGGATATTATTCCTATCACACTTGCAAACTGGTGGAATTATAGCATGTTTCAGATATGGAGTAACCAACAGCCGGTCTCTAATTTCGGGAAGTGAAAAGACACATATTTTAATAGCCTCGTATCAAGTGCTAGAACAAGCCATCAATAAAGACAAACCTAGTTCCAACTCATAGCCTGGTTCAAAAGTGGGTGGAAGCTCAGGAAAATAGCCACATACAACCCTACAGATCTGCAGAACTGTATCCCAGTGAAAGAAATTCCTCTAAAGCAATTTGGCATCACTGTTGTGGAGCTGTTTTAAGTACCTGCACGTCCAACACAACTGCTGCATTTCAGAGACACAGCACACTTAATGGTTATGGGAGGCACTCATGAAACACACATTCCCATCAAAATATGGCTTTTCATTTTAGAGGCTCCACAATCATAGAATTGCAGGATTGTTTAGGTTGAAAAAGACCCTTAAGGTCATCGAGTCCAGTTGTTAACCCAGCACTACCAAGTCCACCACTAAATAATGTCCTTGAGTGCCACTTCTGCATATTTTTTAAATACTTCCAGGGACAGTGACTCAGCCACTTCCCTAGGCAGCCTCTTCCAATGCTTGACAACCCCATCCGTGAAAAAATTTCTTATTATCCAGCATAAACCTCTCCTGGTGCAACTTAAGCCATTTCCTTTTGTCCTATGGCTTGTTACCTGGGATAAGAGACTGGCCCCTACCTGGCTACAATTTCCTTTTCAAATCATTATGGAGAGCAATAAGGTCTCCCCACTGTTTCCTTTTCTCTAGGCTAAACAACTCCCATTCCATTAGTCATTCCTCATAAGACTTGATACCTTTCAGGACACGTGCCTAAATCAGCAAGCAGGCTTCCATATGATCACATGAGTATTTGGTTAATTAACTTAAAACTCCATTAAGCTTCAGAAAAGCACCAATTTTGAGCACTCCTGTGGTTTTACTTGACAGTGGCTACTTCCCCCAACCTGACCATTCCATCTGGTCTCCTAACCCTTCATCACAGCAGTCCAGTCAGTAGCATGGATGGAGAGTTGCACCTTGCTGCTTGATGGAGGAGTCATACAAAAACAATTTTGTACCCTGCCTAAAAAGTAAAATTGTGAGGAAAACAGTACACAAAGATGTTGCTGCCACTAGATGGCAAAAAGTGCACATGAAAAGCAGTAACACATTTCTGAGAGCACAAGTAATGGTCTCTTCACTCAGTGGAGTTTACTCCTTCATCAGGCAACAGAGGCAGGAAGGCAACAGGACAGCACAAAAGCGTTGTCTAAGTATATACTGTGCATTTTGAAAAGCTGCATTGTATCCCAACGCTGTCTGATTCTCCACCTCCCATTGCATTGAGATGTGTTTTAAAGCTACCCACCAAAAAAAAAAAAAATACACCAAAAAGAAAAAGAAACCGAAAAAAACGAAGCTGGAGCCCCAAAGGTAGTTCAGGGAAACTTTAAGGACAGTGCTCAATAGAGTTCAAATATCTGGGTGCAAGAGACTATGAAGCTCTGAGGATAGTGAAACAGGAGGGAACATAGGAAAATCCTTAGCCATTTGCAAGTATTTACTCCACAAGTCTTATTGTTGACTTGTGGAGTGATTATGGGACACACCATATGATGTGAATAGACACTTAGGTTTAACACAAAATTACCTCACCTACACTAGGCCTGGGGACAGGCAACACTGTCGGAGTCACTTGGGAAAACACTGGCACCAAACACTAATTACCACAATGATGGTGGTATAAGTTTTCTTTTCCAAACATACTGGGGAATTAAATGTCCCAACATACTTCTCCCCCATCTATACAGCATCATCTCCTTTTAACAGTAGGCTGGGAAGTGACTCTTACTGTCATTGCATCTGTGTGAACACAAACTGAGCTGTCCCTGAGGGCTGAATGACTGCAAGGGTCACAAGTTAATATGGCAGCAAGGAGTTCTGCTACACATCCTGGCAGGTGTGCTACAAAGGACCGTATTACTGGCAAGTTTCATTTATTCTGGCACAGTGCTACAGACAGAGCCCATTCATCCCCTTTTTGCATCTACTAACTTTCTTCACATCAAAACTCCCTTTCCAATACTTCTTCAGTTTAAAAGACTTCATAACACTTTGCAAAGCACAATGACACAAGAAAGAGGAAACTGAAGAAGCCCCTCCCTCAGCTGCACTTAGGGCCATGCTAGAGCATTTACAAATGCCAAAGGAAAGACAGCTTACATGATTCTACTTGTGGATCAATACATTTTTGTCCTCCATGCCAGGTTCCAGGTCTGGCCTGGCAGAAATAGCAGCTAACAAAGTCCACCAAACCAGTCCCCACCTCTTCAAATGAAAGGAGAATTGCAACTTTGACAAATCACTCTGAACACATACCCTAATTTATATGTGGTAGGAAGCATGAAAAGAAAACCCAACATCTTCTTCCAATCTTCATGGGCAATAGTTTGGATTAAAGAAAACACTGTTAATGAGAGAAGAATGATCAGGAAAGCAAGAAATAAGATGAGATGCTCTGCTCCCTTTCAATGAAGCAGACTGGGAAGGAGACAAGTTCTGCTCCCATGGCCTCACTCCCTGCAGGTATGACAGGTTACCAAGGAAAGGAAGACAAAGGAAACCTGAACAGTATCAAAAGTGACTACAGAGCTCTGGGAACAGTAGTCAAGGCAATGAGGACCCTGGTGGTATTCTCCTCAATCCCTGATGTTGAGGACAAGCCAAGAACTGACTGCAGAACTGCCCTTGGAAACTGTGTTTTGGATTCTGTGACTCCAGGACCCTGTCTGCGGATCAGCATCTGCTTGAGAGAGATGTGAGACACCTCACAAAGCTGGTGTCACAATCCACTAGGAGGGGCGTGATGTCTGTTGTAAATTCTCTCATCAGTCTGAACAAAGACAACAGATATGTGTCAGGAACTCTTGTGCTTTTACTGTATAATTGCCTTCATTTTTATAATTCCCTAACAGTGGGCAAAAGGCCGACTGGTTAGACTCAAAACATATTGGTTATCAAGCCCTTAAATTTTTAAAATACGCTTCTCAAAAGTGGTACTAACAAGCTCTGTGAGGGACTGGAAGGATTGCTGGATCAAAACATTTCACGTGTGTATGAAAAAGGGCACGTGGAGTCTTGCCCTGGTCCAGGCAATGCATTACTCTGCACACCCCACCCCCTAGAGCGTCTGGCCCAGGCCCCACACTGGCCACCAATTACTCGGGGCAATGCTCTGCACCCAGTCTCTGGAGCCCCTAACTCAGCTCCTGTATGGCCACAAGACGGGAAATCGCACTTGGGGGAAGGGCCCAGGAAAGCCAAAGGGTATTTAACCCAAGACATGAGGCAAGCACATTTTGCCTCTGCCTCTTCTTGGAATTTCTGTCAGCTGAACACTGCTGGACTAGAAGTGGTAGCTGTATCTGATTTTTTCTGTATCTCTTTTCTCTTTCTTCTTCTAATTTTATGTTCTCAGGGTTTTGAGTACCTCAAAATCTGAGGGGCTTGGCATTTGCTAAGTTGAATGAGCTAAGTTAATGCTTTGTGAAATGCTTTATGTTGACTGAATGTTGCTTTAAACTCTGCCCAAGTTCCCTGATTTTCTGAAGATTGCCAGTAAAGTTTTTGCGGTTTGACCCTTTGAGGACTATCTTGTTGATATTTTCTCCTGTGGGTCTGACTTGGGGTACATAAAAAAACCCCATAAGTTTCTTTAAGGAACTCACTGAGTGAGCTCTGGGGCCTTATACACAGTGGGATGGCTCCTGTCACTTGAGTGTTGCAATGGAGGGATGCAGATTCTTTAGGAGGGACAGCATGGGTACATGAGCAGGGGAAGCTGACCTTTGTGGGAGAGAGCAGCAGGAGTGCATGGAGCTCTGCCTAGGGATGTATGAAGAGCCAACTGCAAATTTATATGTTAAGATTAAAGATAGACACTACCAATGTCTTCTTTACCAGTCCTGTCAGATGTAGGTCATCTGAAAAGGAAGAACAACCAAATCAGGCCCTCTACAGACAGATGAGAGCAGCCTTATATTCACAGGCCCTGGTTCTCATGTGGGGATTCAACCAGTACCTATTGGAGGGACAAAACAACAACACAAAAGCAATCCAGGAGATTCCTGGAGTACATCGATGACAGCTTCCTCCTACAAGTGGCAGAGCAGCCATGCAGAGATACTCTGCAGGGCCTTGTCCTCACTAACAACGAGGGGCTTGTTGAGGATGTGAAAAATCAAGGGCAGCTTTGGCTGCAGTGACCATGAGATGGTGTACTCTGGGTTTCTGAGGGTACAGAGGACAGTGAAAAGCAAGCTCACAGCCCTGAACTTCAGGAGAGAAGCCTTTAGTCTCCTCAAAGATCTGCTGGAAAGAGTCCCATGAGATAAGGCACTGGAGACTAAGGCCCCTGAAAAAGCTGGCTAATATTCAAGGATCACTTCCACCAAGCTCAAGGGAGTTCCACTCCAAAAAGTGGAAAGTCAGGCAATAATGCCAGGAAGCCTGCATGGATAGCTTGAATAGGTTCCTTCTCGTTCAAACACAAAAAGGAAGCTTAGAGAAGGTGGACACAAGGCCAGGTAACCAGAGACATTCTGGGCATCTGGGGGGATATCAGGAAAGCTAATGCCCAAATGAAACTGAATTAGGCCAGGAACATTGAAGAAAACGGGAAGGACTTCTTTGAGCATGAGACTTTTTGGCATCCCTCCTTCCTAGCAAGGCCAGCCTTCAGGGATCAGGGAAACTGACTCTAGGAAACCCTGTTACACAAAATGACTTGGACTAGAGCACCATAGTCATTCTGTGGTTCTGTGCAGGGGGTGAGCAGCAGCCAGCAGCACACCAGATCCATAGCTGCTATGCAGCATACACTGGAGCATACACAAAAGAATGCAGAGTATCATGGGGATCCTCAGCAAGAAGAGGCAGCCACTGTCCCTTGGCAGCGCTTCAGGGCAGCCCTCTGCCACCACTGCCAGTGGCATTTAGGCATGTAAGAGTTCAATGTTTGCAACATGAAGCATAAAACATTTTCTATAATCTGAGGCCAGGCATCCAAAGAGGAAAGCCACCTGTT
>VZTX01010016.1:5421-21370 GCA_013400915.1 Pardalotus punctatus
GGGGGTTTGGGGGGGCTGGGGGCAGTGAGGGGCTGACATCCCCCCACTTCCCATCCGCACCCGTCCACTCTGGATCCATGTGTGGCCCACTTCATCTTCCTCACACACAGGAGGGATCCCAAAGCACTGCCAGGAGGTCCATCCTTCTGCCCAACTCCTGCACAAACCCCCAAAACTCTGGGATCCCCCCAAAACTCTGTTTCCCCCTCCACACCCGATTTTGGCTCATTCCAACCCCCTGAACCCCTGTGCCTCTGACAGAATCCCAGCTCTGGCTCTGCCTGGCCCTGGTGATGTCAATGGAGCAACTCACTCCCAGTCCAGGAATGGTAACAGCCAACCCTTGGGAAGGGCATGGGACTTGGGGGGCTCAGGGGGCTCAGGATCCTCCCTGGGCACCGGTGCCATCCCCAGCTGCCCATCAGCGCAGTTACAAGATGATCCATGGAGGCCAATGGATAAGAGGAGGATCCACCTTGGATTCCACTCTCCAACTGCAGGGCTGGATGTCAGGTCCCAGGAGGGGTGAAGCCCCTGGAATTAACTCCCCTGCTGCCAAGTTAACTGCCCAGAACATTGATGATACAATCAGCAGTAAAGCCTAAAAATAGCCCAGAGCTGCTGTCAGCAGTGTAAATAGAGATTGGTGAGTGTCGTGGAGCGGGATAAATACCAGGGATTCATGGATCAGCTCCCTCATATGGACAGACAATGCCTATGGGTTATCTCGGAGCAGCTGTGACTTCAGGAGCTGCCCAGAGACCTGGGCTCTGTGGGGACATGAGGTGACATTTCTACAGCAGCAAGAGCTCCAGGAGAGCTGGAGAGGGATTTTGGACAAGGGCCTGGAGGGACAGGACAAGGGGGAATGGGTTCCCACTGCCAGAGGGCAGGGTTAAGTGGGATATTGGGGAGGAATTCCTGGCTGTGAGGGTGGGGAGGAGCTGGCACAGGCTGCCCAGGTAAGCTGTGGCTGCCCTTGGATCCTTGGAAGTGTCCAAGACCAGGTTGGATGGGGCTTGGAGCAACCTGGGATAGGGGAAGGTGTCCCTGCCCATGGCAGGGGTGGAACAGGATGATCTTTAAGGTCCCTTCCAACCCAAACCGTTCTGCGATTCTGTGACATGGAGCAGAAATGGGTGGGGGGATCGAGTCTGCAGGACGGGGGAGCAAAGCTGACCAAGGAGCCCCCCAGGAGTGCCCCAGGCTGGGGGAAAGGGCAGCTCCGCCTGCCTGATCCACTCCCCTGCTGCACAAGGCTCCTGTCTCTTCCCAGGGCTCCGATCTCTTTCCCCAGGTTCAGGTCTCCTTCCCACACCGAATGGCCCCCGCTGTGCTGGAGGCCCCCACACTTTATTTATGAGTTTATTCCTGCAGGAGGGCCCCCCATGTCCATGGAAGCAATCCTCAGGAGAGCACGCAGCACCCTCTGCTTTCCCAGGGGGCTGCCAGAGCTGAGGATTCTCGAGGCACTGGGAGAAATCTGGAAGTGATTGCTCCGGTGTGCTTCTCCAGAGGGAACACCATGCCCAGTTCATTTCCTTTAAGGAAACACAACCCGAGGGGATAATTAGAGCTTCTTTGCGTACACAATCCCATATTGTTTATCCAACACAAATTAAAAAACCTGGTCCTCAGGAACCATGAGAGTGGGGAGATAAAGAAGCGATCGCTCCCATACGGGTTTCATTACCGCCCCAGCACACCAGGCCCCCAAAACCACCTCGTGTTCCAGGACAACATCAGGAAAACTGAGATGTTTGGAGCATGAGTGGGATCCAGGGATATACCCGGGGTGCTGTAAATAAATATGATGGAAAACTGGGGGAACCTTGGCAGAGACATCCATCTCTCTCCCATGCTTTTTTGCCTCTTGTTTCACGTGGTCAGGTCTTGAGTGCACACAAACCCTGTGACAGCCTGTTGGTGATGAGAGTCATCGAATCATGGATTCACAGAATGGCTTGGGTTGGAAGGGACCTTGGACATCACTGAGGACTTGGAGAGGTGCTGAGGGCCAGGGTGGTTTGGGGTCTCCCAGCACCAGCAGTGAACTGGGAGCTTCGATAGACCCCAGAGATGGGAAGGAGGTGAAGAGGGAGTGGGGAAAAGCCCCTGGAGTGGAGCCCCAGCCCAGCTGCCGCAGGTCTGGCTCCGTCACTGTTGCGGGCAGGCGGAGAGGGGAAAATGCCATCTGGGGTCTCACTTGAAAGGGGTTTTACAAGCACTGGGATTTTATTACAAGCAGCCCAGTGCTGGTGTGATTCCTGCCTGGCTCCAGGGTGGAAGGGCAGGGCTGGGAGAGAGGCTGCCCCTCTACACCCAGGGTAGCACAGAGCTCACCCCTGGGGGTACACCCTGGGCAGAGCCACCCACGGCCCCACCACCAGTGCAGGACAAAATCTGTGTCCCCTCTTGGAAATGTTCTGTGAAAGATCCACCCCAGAGGGACGCAGGCTGGGTTTGAACACTTTGTCCTGCGGTAAAACAATAGGAATGTGAGAGGCCAAACCATGTGGGGATATGCAGGAAGATGCTGGTGGCATCCCCAGACCATGCTGTGGGATCAGGAGAATGCCGTTCTGGGAAGGGGCCGTGGGCACTGCCTGACTGCGGGGCCGGGCCCCCAAAACCAGCGCACATGGCAGCGGTGGCAGCCGGTCCCAGTCCCCTCCTCCCCTCGGAGCCGGAGCTCATTAGGGCAACGCTGTTTGTTTGTTTTGTTAATCGACACCAAAGAGGCCCCATCTGGGCTCTGCCGAGCCCCCTCTCCATCCCTGGCAGCACGGAACGTGAAGCCAATTTTCCAGTGTGGTTTCTGTGGCTTGGGAATGTATTTCATGATCCTCGTTTGGAGACCTCGATCAGAGCTCAGAGCTCTTCCCTCGCCCTCCCTGGTCTCCATCTCTGCTCCCCCCATGCTGCCTGGGACCGAATTGTTCTCCTCAGGCCACTCACACCCTGTCCCCTCACAGCCCCTCCTGGGGCCATGTCACTGCAGGAGGGACCACCCTGGGAGACACAGAGCGTCCCTGGACATGTCCGGGATGGGCACCTGCAGGAGGTGCCAACCAGAGCTGGTGCCAACCAGCAGCTGCGTACCAGCAAACCGGGAGGCAGCTTCCATCCCATGATCTCTTGGAGACACCAGTGGAGAGACCACCTCTGAATGGTCCTGCTGGTGATTCTGCTGCCTTTTGGGGACACTGGAACCACCCAATTCTGTGATGAGGCAACACAGAGGAACCAGGACACACTGTGCCAAAGCCAACCTGTGCCTGCAGGCAGGGACACTGGCAGGGACTCTGACAGGGACACTGGCAGGGACTCTGCTCCCCTGGGAAGTTGTTGAGCTGGCAGCTGAGTGTGGATGTGACACAAAGCTGATGTGATAAGCATTTGCCACCGTAAGCCAGCAGTGGGGACAAGCTGGGCTGCTCCCACCTCCAGCCTCCCCTTCCTACCCCCATAACACTTCCCCCTTTCTGCTGGCACAAATGTCTCTGTCGCCAGGCGAGAAAGAGCTCTGGCTGAGAAAAGCCACATTTCAAAGCGAAGCCACCCCTTGTGGCGGTGTCAGAGGCTCCAGCCGTGCCCCCGAGCCGGCTGCTCCTCCCGGCCGTGCCTCCCACAGCCCCGCGCTCCTCCATGTGCGGATGCTGTGCAAAGGAAAACAAAAGCCAGTGAAATCTATCAGGTGAGAAAAGCTTTTTGGAGGATGAGAATGAAAAGCAAAGGCTTTTCTGAGCCTTCCCTCAGGCTCCCTCCACACGCACGTCCGAGGGAGCGTCTGTCCCGCTCCGTGTGATTTAGTGAGTGAGACAGCTCAGAGCAAACGTGCCACGTGAAGGAAGGAAGGGAAGCTGCTGGTGTGTTTGGCATTCCTTCCTTCCCAGTGACCTTGGGAGGCATTGGAGACACAGGTAAAGGGACAAGGGAGCCTTTGACCACCAAGCCGAGTGGCAGCCACCAGTGAGCCCAGCCAGGTTGTGACAAGGAGCCCCAGAGTGGCCGTGCCCGGGCTGCAAAGTTCCCACCAGGTGAAGAAGGGGATGAATCTCAGCACAGGGGGTTCCCAGACCCCAGCCCTCCTTCCCGTTCTCTCCCAAGGCTCTGTACATCTCAGCTCCCCCTCCCCTCCCTGGACTTGGGGAACATGTGTCTGGCAGATTTTTATTAACTGTGCAGCTTTCCCTTGCTCGCTTTCCGTCTCTTTTTTTCTGCTCCCTGCTTGCTTGACAGAATTTAGATTAGACAAAACATGAGATCATTCCTGCCTGCACAAAAAGGAAACAGAAGAAGAGATGGAATTGGCTCTGGCTTCTGCACCCCCTTCCTTCTGCACCCCAGCATCTCCACCTGCCCCAGCCCCATCCCTCTCCCCCAGCCGGCAGTATTCTGACATTCCAGACACGATGAAGATCCAGGGCAGACCTGCTGCTGACCACCACCTCATCCTCAAACCATCCCTGTGCCTGATGGAGCTGTTTTCTCTCTCCAGCCCTGACAGTTTCAAGCTCCACATGCACAGAGCCAGTACAGCCACCCGGAATCCTCCCTGGAGGGATGTCCTGCAAGGCACAGGCTCTGCCAGGTGCCCTCTGGGCCAGCACTGCCCCTCTGGCCAGAGCTGAAGGTTTCCCCATCCTCACTTCCCCCCGCCTTCCCCAAAGAGTGGTGGCTTCCAGGGAAACAGGAGCAAGAGCCAAACTGGGGACGCTGGGACTGGGTGTTCATGGGTGAAGGTGGGAGTCTGTTTCCCATCCGCAGGGTCTCCCACTGGAGAGAGCCCCGGCACAGCCCTGGGTGCTCCTGCCATCCACAGAGCTGCTCCTCTTCCCCAGGAAAACCATGGGGAGGGGACACTGCTGTGGATTCAGGTTTCCTCCTCACCACTGCTCCCTTTCCAAGGAGGAATCTGCAGCTAATTTTATGGACACCTGGAGGAGCTGGAAAAATGATCTAACATCTCCCAGGGCCTTGCAGAAATGGAGGGAGGTGTGAGAGGGGGAGGAAGGCAGCTCTGGAGCCATGCGGGCAGCTGGGAGGTGGGAGGATTTTCCCCTGTTCCCCGGTTTCCAGAGAAACTTGCCTCTGGGTAGAGAAGAGGTAGTCCAAGGCTCCAGTTAGCATAGGAGTCCAAACACTTGGGAATACTGAGATCATGATCTCAAGGATAGGCTATGAGCCCTCCAGACGGGTGTCCCCCACATTCCCAGATCCAGGGCATCACCTCCTCTTTATGCCCCAGCTCTGTTCACTCCTCCTGGGGCAGCACTAATCCAAGGTGAGGTAAGTCGGGGGACAAGAGGGAAGATGTCCCAGGGTGCAGGGATGTCACCCGAGTGTGCCAGCCCAGAGACTCCTGTCACTGTGCTTTTCCTGTGCTGTTCATGGTCTGGAAGCACACACGTGTCCTCACGTGTGTTTTCATACACACATATTCTCTCCTGCACATGCACAATCCCATTTCACGCCCAGGAGAAGTGCTCACATCCCTGGACAGGCCAGAGGATGCATCTGTGAATCTCACGGCCTCTCTTGTTTCTCTTGCATTTCCTTTCCTCTCTCCCTGACCTTCCTCTTGGACAGGACACCTGCATGACTGACTGGAATTTAATGATGACAACTGGGTAAATAAACCCCTACCCTGACAGCAGCAGTGACATCAGTCTGTACCCAGCCGTGCCTCCGGAATGCCAGCTTCCAAGGACCACATCCCAGCACCACGCCTGCTCCAGAGGGAGGAAAGAGCACTGCAGGAGCTCCTGGAGGAGCTCCCAAACTCAGCCAGCCCTAAGTTTGCTGGGACACATCTGATCACCTGGGGGTCCCATTTCCAGCACAGGAAATCCAGAGGGGCCCAGCCTGCAGTAACACTCCCAAAGGAGCAGGGACGCCCCAGGTTGGGTCAAGTGATTTTGTTTAATAACATCCCAATGACAACCTGAGAGGCTGGAGGTCAAGGCCAATCTGAAAACAGTTTGAGAGAAATCCTTTTATGCTTCTCAGGAGATGGAGCAAGGCCAACGAAGCTCTGCCCCCACCTTTCCGGGTGCTCTGGGGAAACCTCGCTCCTGTTTCTCACATTTTTTTCCCCTGTGGCCATGAGGTTGTTTGTCAACAAAACCTTCATTTTGGACCTGCTTTGCCAGGGCTTGGAGCTTTAGGAAACAAGGAAGAAGCTGCAAAGTTATCTCCAGACTTGCTAGGAACACAGCTCTGACTGTCCTTTGCACCTCCTGTGCATCCCACTAGCTCCTCCTTCATGAGGGGGGACATCAGCTCTGGGCAGGCAGAGGCTGCACCAGAGCCCTGATTCCCACCCCAAATCCCCCATTTACTGGGAATATCCTCTCCCCAAGGACACAGCAGCCCCAGTGGAGTGGGTGGGCTGTGGCTCGGGCTGAGGCACAGCTCCATGAGTGATGTCCCCTCATGATGTCAGAGCCCGGAGCTGTGCCAGGAGCCTGGTGCATCATCTCCCAGTATAGAAGCGTGAGCTGTTCACAAGAGCTGAACATCTTGAATCCTGAATTTCCAATGTGCTCCAGTTCTTTGGAAGCCCAGGGAAATGTCATCTGCTCACTGGCAGTGGGAAGGCAGCCCAGGCCTGGTGCAGGCTGGTGGCTCCATCCCCAGCCGATGCCGATGCCGGCGCTGCGGCAGCGGGAGGCGTTTGGGGAAGGGGCGGCATGCGCTGACGTGGAGTTGATGGAGAAGGAAAAGCAATCCTGACAATTTTCAAAGCACCAGATCCAGCTGGAATACAACGGCAGCACCCCATGGAGCAGTGTCCCCCTTCCCACCATGGCCTGGCCTGCATCCTGACCACAGCATCTTCCTGTGGAGAGACAGTGGGGGATGAGGAGGTCCTACCATTCCAACACCCAGAAGCCATGGGAAATGTGCACAAGCTCCCCAAATTTTCCCTGGGTTATTTTACCTCCTTCTCCCTGCTGGGCTCCTTTGCTTGGTGTTTTCTGCTGGAAGGAAAGGACAAGGTGCCCCCCTGCCCAGAACAGCAGGACCAACCCAGGCCTGGGGTGAGGTGTGGCTCCCCCACTACAACCAGAGCCCAGTTCCTCCCATACATCTCCTGGAGCCTTTGCTGTTTCCCTTGAAATCTGTTTATTCCTGGATTCCCATTTCCCCTCTCCCCATGTTTTCCTGCCAGGCACCCCTCCCTGCCCATGCCCACGTCCACCCCCGTGGTCCCGTGTTCCATCCCCGTGTTTTCCGGGGCGGGGGGGCCCCCCCAGCCTGCGAGCTCCGGAGGCGCTCACCAAGCCTCCGATTACAGCTTGTTAGAGGCTATTATAGCCTCCCTCATTTAGAGAATTACTCATTTTTTAGGCCTTTCAGGAACTTTAATGAGTTGTTTTAAACACATGCAGCAGATGTGGCCTTGGGATGAGTTCCTTTGAAACCCTTCCTCCTCCAGCACGCAGCCAGGAGCCCCCCCCAGCTCCAGAGGGAGTGAGTGGGGTCCCCCTGGGATGGTCCTCATCCCCCTGTACCTGAGAACC
This sequence comes from Pardalotus punctatus, assembly GCA_013400915.1. Taxonomy (NCBI): domain Eukaryota; kingdom Metazoa; phylum Chordata; class Aves; order Passeriformes; family Pardalotidae; genus Pardalotus; species Pardalotus punctatus. The sequence continues at coordinate 12,951 of VZTX01010016.1, forward strand.
TCCAGCCCTGCTGGGGTGCAAAACTAGACACCCCAAACCAGCCCAGCGCTGCCCCTCTGCTCGTGATCTCCCTGTTTTCTGGATGCAGAGAGCCCAGAGGAAGGAGAAGAGGGGAAAAACACAGGGAAAATGCAAAGGGAGAGGAAGATGGGTGTGTTGAGGCTGCTTGAGCTCTACCTATGGGACCTACTTTTAGGAAGAGAAAGAAGTGTCCAATGGTGCATCAGGATCAAGCCTCAAACCCTGCTCCAGGGAAGCCAGGCAGGCTGGGAATCAGTTGTGGGAAGCAGTTGTGTGCCAGTTGGCTGATGAGAGGTGCAAAAAGCTCCCAGCCCTGAGCCCTTCCCAAATTCCCCGCAGAGAATCCAGCTGGGATTTGCTGAGCTGGTGGCTGCTGTGAGGAGCTGCCCTGGGAGAACACAGCCCAGGAGCTCATGGATAGGCAGCCCTGCTCTGCCTCCTCACAGGAATCTCCACAGAGCTGGTGGTCCTCTCTCTTTTTTGGATATTCATCAATGTATTTGCAAAACCCAGACTAAATTATAGCTCGTTAGTCGATCCAGTCTGTCCCAAATCCCCGGCATCCCCGCAATCAATAATGGGGATTCAGCTCCCACCCCGGCTGAGCCCGGGAGCCAGTGGCTGTTCCCAGCCTGCCACAGGTTCCTGTCACCTCCCTCCTGCCGCACCTTGTGCCTGCCAGCCCCAGCCTGGGGACGCCGGGATGGAGCTCAACAAGGGGGGAAAAAGGAGGAGAAAGGAAAAGGAAGCCAAAACGTTTGGGTGCGAGAGAAAGCTTCAGTCCGTGCTGGAATGCAGATTCCAATCGGAATTCATGTAAACATGCCTGGAGTGCAGGTTGCACAATCCAAGAAATTGCAGGTGCAGGATGTGGTCCCCGAGGAGGAACTCGGCAGAGGTGGGGATGGGACAGATCCCCCCTGCACTGAGGGCTGGGCACAGGATGGGGGACAGTGACAGAGCCCTCCTGACCCTTGTGCTCCACGGGACAGGCTGTACGCATGCTGTCCTGCCAGGGAGATGCTTCCTTGGGAAGCGGGGTAGATGACATCAGCCACTTGCAGAGACAGCCACATGTCACTGCTGACAGGGATCGCTGTGTCCTCTTTTCCTTATTATTTTTTTTGCCTGTTACTGTGAGGACACTTGAGCTGAGAGCAGGCTGAATCACACCCACCAGCACTGCTGCACGAGGGAATTTCAGGAGATAAAACCCGAGGACCAAAGCAGAGATGTGGAGAGCAGGAGGTCTCTCAGAGCTGCCGGGAAGGAAGGGAAGTGTCACTTCAAATCACACTGACACAAACTTGCCTTCGGTGCTTCCCTGCTGAAGCTGCTGTGCTTCAGCTGCAGCCCAGTGAGCATGGAAGTGCCTGGGTAATGGAGTTAAGTGTCTCCATCTATCCCAGGGAGCTGCAGCCTCACCTGCAGGAGCTGCTGTGCCGTGTGGTCACTGGCAGTACTGGGACTGGGACTGCAGTGCCTAGAATGATGCAGGAGTCAAATAATCCCTCCCGAAGCTGAGGTTGGCTCAGGGGGCAGGGGGAAAGAGGCACTCTGTGAGCCAGCTGCTTCCAGGCTGGGAGAGACACAGAGTCCATCTGGGATTGTAATTTGTCTTTGCACTGATCTGCTGTGACCCAGCAAAAGATGAGGGTAAAGGAGAGTTCTCACTCAGTGGGTGCCCCACTCCCAGCACAGGCCTGGAAAAAGCGAGTGGAAAGATGACTGCTTGGCAGCAAATCTCATTTTCAGGAGAGCTCTGCTTCCCCTGGTTTATGTGGCCTCCAGGTTAAGCACTAGCAGCAGCACCGGCTTGGCCACTCAGCCCTAAAAATACCTGTCCCATTAACCCAGTTCCATTCCAGCAGGGAGAGGGAGCAGTGATTCCCTGGTGCCCCCCCCCAGATTCCGTGACCCCCAGCTACCCCTCCCCAGCAGCCCTGGCAGAGCAGAGGCTCCGGGATGGCTGCCAGGAAAACAGCATCGAATGTAAACCCGGCTGCTCCCAAAAGCACAGCTTAGCCCAGTTTCTCCTACATTCCCTCTGCTCTGCTTTCACTTGGGTTTGCTCCCTGCAAGCAGCAGGAAACTGCTCCACTGGCACTTTTTAAACTCTCTGGGTGGGAGCTGGAGGGTCTGATGGGGATTTGGACACAAAGTCCATCACTGGAACTCAGGGCAAGAGGGATGAGACAGAGACCCCAGGGCTGCAAGGCTTTGGGACACCACCCATAGTGAAGAGGGTGCTCCCAGAGCCTGGCACATCCCAAGAGTGAGTGGGAAAATAAATGGATTCCAGCAGGGGAGACATCCCTGCGAGCACTCTGATGCCTTCCCTGCTCCTGCTTCCCTCTCCTGCATCCCACATGTGTGTTTTTCCAGAGACCCCACTCCTTTCCAACTGCTACAGCTTGTCAGACCTCGGCAAGGGGGACAAAGAGGGAGCAAAAGTGTGGGGAGAGTTGAAGGGTGTCAGAAGAATGCCAGGAGAGAGCTGGGGCAGAGCCAGAAAGGAGCTGTAGAGGGGCACAGGCCTGGCCTGGCTCTGTCATTCCACTGAGGACATGGGAAGGGAAGGGAAGGGAAGGGAAGGGAAGGGAAGGGAAGGGAAGGGGAAGGGGACTCTGTTGTCACCTGGAAGGCACCCACCACACCCCTCTAGTGCAAGTGCCCAGCAAATACCAAATGCTCCATTGGTTGGAGGCGTTTTCCCTTGGCCCAGGGAGCCAAGTTCAAGTTCCCAACCAGTGCGAGGGAAGAAAGGCTGTGGGTATCTTCCCTCCTTTCCCTCCTCGCAGAGCTGTCAGCTCTCCTGCCTCTCTTATCTCTCACTGAACGGAGCACTGACTGATTTTTGCAGTATGAGAGCTGCAGCTGGAGGCCTGTGTGTAAATAATAAATGCAGAGCTAGCAAGGAGGCAAAGCATGGGGGAGAGTCGTGCCCTGATGGCCGAGCAGGAGCTCAGCTCTCTGGGAGGGCTCTTTAAGCGGTGCACAAATCGAGAGGGTGATACAAACAGCTCAAGTGGCTCCATTGTTCACCTCTCCCAGGGCTGAGGTTCCTGGGGAGTTCAGCTCTGGAATCCTGGTGCAGCCCCACATGCCTGCGATCCCTCTGCTCCTCCTGAAGTCTTGGGGATCCATTCCCAAGTCCTGATTTGTGACCGTGGCTCCGGTGCAGAAGAGCCATTGTTTTCCTGCTGTCAATTCCAGGAGATGAGACTTACGATGAGTCTTCTTTTATATCATGACTGTAAAGATATTGTCCTTTCTTAAGGCAATAAACTAATAAAAGTTGACAATAGCATCTGTTCCCAGAGTTTAATCTGCATATAGATCAGGAATGTGGTGATTCCAGAAGGAGGAAACAAGAGTTTGATGAAAGAAGATAAGATGGAAAAAATACCATCTGGAAAACAAAGGAAGGAAAGGCTGAGGCCATGACAGTAATGGGAGATTTAAAACATGACAGGCTCTAAATCAGCTTGACCTGGGATCGTACCTGGGCTCCCTGCCCGCCATGGGACACAAAGAGTTGGCTCGTGCTGCCTGCAGGGGGGTCCCAGCCTGGTCTGTGCCCACCCTGTCTGCTCCGGCCTCTGCTCCAGGGAGCGGGGGGGAGGACAGGCTGGGCTGGACTGACTCCAGCTTTGGGGCTTTTCTCCTGCTGAGCAGCAAGTTTAGGGTGTGATGTGATGTCCGACAGCCTGTCCGAGACACGGGATGGGGACACCAGGGGATGGCTGGATCCAGTGGTGCCATTAGGGAAGGAGGAGCAGTGGGCAGAGGCAGGAGAGCACTGCTCCATGAGATGTGGAGCAGCTTTTTATCTCAACACCTACAGCTCTGATGGTTTCTTCACCAGGCAATCTTGTGAGATGTTTCACTACTTTTATCCCAGAATGGTTTGGATCCCTAGAAAAGAAGAGTAGGAATTTTCCCAGGAAGAATTTTCTGCCAGTCCTGGGCATGTGGATGGTGCCCTGTGGGAATGCTGGATTGGTGGAACTTTCTGACCTGTTGTGCATCAGACACCCTGGGCTCCCAGGACAGTTCAGTGGGACAGTGCTGGGAAGGACACATTGCTGAAGCTGCTGGGTCCTATGGGAATATCTGGGGATGGTGGCATGCTTTAGCCAGACCTCAAAAACACTGGGAAACCTTGCAGTGAGAAAGATGTGCTGAGCCACACAGAGAGAGCCAGGTCCCTCTTTCATAAAAGCCATCACAGAGCTTTAAAGCCATTTCCACATTTTGTGCCGTGCAGGACGGAGCCTCCAGCAGATCCTCCCAGATCAGAGTCCGAGACCAATCCTTGAGACAAGACCTGGACCCCCTCCAGGTCTGCAGGCAGCAGTGGGACTGCTGGACTCTGGTTTGGCAGAGCAGAGTTTGTGGTGATAAATTACCCCTCTCTCGGGGAAGTCCCTACCCGTCCTTCTCTTCTCGTGCAGGGCCCTGACCTCCTTCTGCTCCTTTTGTCCCACTCTCCCCAGGAAGCCTCTGCCTGGAAAAAGGCTCCTTTTAAACCACTGTTCCCAGAAGGTGACGATGCTCCTGCTGTGAATTCTGCACCAGTCACAGCCCTCACAGTTGTCCCCTGTGGTGGGGGACAGGAAAGTTTTGAGGGGGCCACACAGAGAGTGTGGAAGTGGCTGGGACGGGCTGGGATGGAGCAGTCTGAGAAGGAAAGAGCCGGGATCTCTGTGCCAGCCAGCCCTGCATTCCTGTCCTGGGGAACTGCCAGAACCTCGCTGCCCAGCCCGGCTCCTCTCCTGCCATCAGCAATGTGTCCCCGAGGCCGGTGACATCACAGCAGAGGAAATGACCTCACGGGGAGGGCAGCAGGAGCCCGGTGCCAGGTGATGGCTGCAGAAGCATCCCGGCCATTCTCATGCAAATCGGGGAGGCAGGAGCGGGGAGAGGGAGCCCGGAGAAATCTGATGTGTCGGCAGAATTGTTTCTATACAGAATATTTTTCAAAGACTTCAATAAGGCAAGAGCAGCGTTTGCAAAGGGAGTGCGAACAAAGAAAACACAGCTGCATCTTGGGGCTGAAAGGAAGAGCTGGGGGGCGGCTGCGATCAGCTGGGCGGGGGGCGACAATCGGGACAGCGGGGCAGAGAATGGGCGCATTTTTCTGCAAATATTTGACGCTTTGGATGAGTTTGCTTTAGTGCTTCTTCCCCCTTGTGCGCTCCCACTCCACAAACATTAGCACTATCAACTTTTACTGGCAGGAGAGCTCTCAGTGGGAGATCTCCGCAGCTGATTCATTGAGGGCTCGCAGGAAACGGAATTTTAAAGGGAAATTTGCATTGTAAGTGCTTTGCACGTTCGGCTAATCAAGGCGAACATCAACGCCATGAGGCTTCCATGGCCAATTACAGCACAGCTCAAATATTGGCGATGGAGCCAAGGGGGAGACGTTCTCCAGGAGACGTTCCCGGGAGATGGGAGCCGTGGCCGGGGCGTGTTCGGGGGTTCGGGGGGGCTGTGTCTGGCTGTCGGGGTGTGCGCTGCGAGGAGAACACGGAGAGCTTCCAAGTGTGGGAGCTGGGAGCCGGAGCTCATCCATGTGCTGTGAGCGGAGATCTCATGGCCGAGGTTTTGGGAATGCTGACAGCCGGATTGGAGAAGTGCTGACTGGAGACAAGGCAAGAATTTTCAGAGCAGCTTCCAGCATTCTGAGCTCTGTCCTGAACCCTTTTGATCCTGAACTCGCTCTGAAACCGTGGCACAGGAGTTCTCCCCTGGTGTTCACACCCCACGGTGATTTTCGCTGGATTTGCAGACCCCAGGAATTGTTCCTGGCTTTCCCAGCTCAGGGTTTTAATTTCTCATTCTGGCCAAAGCCTGGAGGAACAAAGAGGCCTGGGGGAAGAATATTAAACAGGATCTACAGCCTTGAAAACTGTCCTCGAACGGCAGCTTGTGACCTGTGCCACAGCTCTAGTGAAGGCCTGAGCAGGAAGTTTTGAGTCTGGCTGTAACTTTCTGTCCTTTTTCCTTTGCCTTCTGCCTTGTATCACCAGGCAGGGAAAATCCTGCAATATTTCTATGTGGTATTTCTGCGGTAACACCCCAGGGTACCCCACATAGTGCCCTAGTGCATGAGCAGGGTGTGGGGACAGCCAGGGGTGAGCCAGGTGTGCAGCTCATCTGTTCTCCCAAGTCTGGCTTAAATCTTCTCCTTTCCCATTCCTTTGTCTTCCTTTGTCGTCTTTATTTGCCCCAAATTTTCCTTCTTTGGAGCTATTTCAGACTGAGTTCCAAGGGGTCTGTACCATTTCTTTCAATTAACCTTCATATCAAAGAGATTGCACCATGTTCAGCAAGTGTTTTTGGAATAAATGCTAAAAAACCCCCACACTATCCTGATTTTCCTTTCTTTGCTGTGTTATGCCTGGTGGCATCAACACCTGCCCGTCACAGTGCTTTCATTCCTGGAACAGCTCCATCTCTAACACACTCTACTTTTTTCTTTTTTTTTAAACTTTTTATTTTTTTAATTTTAATATTATTGTGCAGCCACTTGTGTTTTCCTGCCTCCTTGTTCTGATTTCTTCCGTATATTATCTGTTTCTGCCTTCCCGCCCCATGGCAACAGGCACCTGCCTGTGCTCAGGCAATCCTCAATTCAGTTCCTCCTCGTGACTCCCAGAGTGCCATGCTCACTTTGAAGCTGCAGCAGAAATTCGGGTGGAAACTGTGGAATGGCTTCTTCTCCAAGAGAATTCAGTGGTGTGGGGTTTCATTCATGTGCAGAAGTACAAAGTCCACTCCTCATGTCCCTCTGGGATGGGGAGGAGCCATGGGATCTGTGGCAGGAGGGATGCAGCTGAATGTGAATCTGACATCAGAGAGGGCTGATGGAAGTGGAGGATAATGGAATGCTTTGGGTTGAAAGGGACTTCAAAGCCCATCCAGTCCCACCCCTGCCATGGGCAGGGACACCTTCCACTATCCCAGGTTGCTCCAAGCCCCATCCAACCTGGCCTTGAACACTTCCAGGGATACAGGGGCAGCCACAGCTTCTCTGGGTGCCCTGTGCCAGGGCCTCTCCACCCTCACTGGGAAGTATTCATGCTTAATATCTCATCTAAATCTACTCTTTCTCTTCTAGTTTAAAGCCATTCCTCCATCTGGGATCCATTCCAGGATGTCCAGGAACAAGTCCCAGAAACTATCCATTGCTGCAAGTACTCCTTTATTTTAGTTTCATTTTTCAAAGAAAACTGAAAAAAAGAGAAGCTGCTGAGCACTTTGGAAAACCTGGCCTCATCTCCAAACGTGGAATAACCAGGTTTGATTCCCAGCCTTGGGAATGCAGCACTGGGCATCCCAACAGTGACCCAAAACCCAAAGGATCAGCTCAAGGGACCTTGGTTCCTTTGTCTTCCTTATGGAGGCTGTCAAAAGGCAGCGGTGGCTTTGTCATGGAGATCCTGCTGTGACAGGAAAGCAAGGGAGCATCCCTAAAAATGGTATTCCTGCATCCCTGCATGCAGATCCCACATGCAGAATGGTTTCAGATGGAAAATCCCATAGTAAGGTTTTGCTTCCTCCATCTTTCTGCAGCAGAGGAAGCCACAGCTCCCAGAGTGACCCAGGAGCACCAGGAAGTGTCCGACTGACCCTTGGGGGACTCAGAGGGTGACCCAGGGATGGGGCTCTGCTGGGAGGGGGCTCCTGCACAGACCCCCCCCTCATCTCTCCACCACACAGGAGCCCTTTTTCAGTTTATCCACCTGGAGCATCCCACAGGGGCCCAACAGCCCTAATTACATCTCTTCAAAGGCCTGGGGCTCTGGGCAATTTACTGGGGCAAAATTTGGTGTATTTTTAATTAAAAGTTTCAAAAAGTTGGACCAATTGGGTCAAAGGAATTCTCTGTTGCTCTGACCCATTGTCCGCTTGGAAATTGTTTAGCTGGGCATGTTTTCCCCCCTTTAATTAAAGCTGAATTAAACCACAGCTTCTTCAAGGTAATGACTGTAAAAACCCATTTGCATTTTCTGTGGGTTCTGGCTGCTCAGTGGACCCTGCAGGGGGAGCCTGGTTTGGGGAGAGACAGATCTGGGGGGCCCAGGCACAGCTCCAGACCAGCGGGGCAGGGGGACAGATGCTGATGTCCCTACCTGGTTCCACAACAGCCACTCCCACGGGGCATTTTGGACTCAGAAAAGAAAGTTGGTGTTCCCACTGCCCTACAGAGCCCCTGGGTGTTCTGACATTGCTCGTGGCTGGAGAGGAAGAACTGGGGGATCTCATCTTTGTTGACATCTGTGCTCAGCTCCAGGGAGGACCTGAGAGACCCTGGAGAAAACAGAGAAGGGGAAAAAGGGAGAAGGAAGAAAGGGAAATGCAAAGGGGAAGAAAGGAAAGAAGGAAAA